>JAZKJV010006861.1:0-544088 GCA_037367405.1 Ottelia alismoides | reverse complement strand
TTGATATATTTTGTTGAGTTTTTTAACCTCCTCTCTTGTTGAATTTATGCGAGATACCATAGATCGAGGGAGGCGCTCTACTCAAGGCACCTGTGCACCCATGTTAAGCCGAGTGGTGACTCCTGACCTAACATTGAAGGAGACCTAGGGAGAATTTTGAAGACCTAGTTCTAGTTGCACTTTTTATTTTATTTCACTCATTATAGTAGTTTGAAGAGAGAGATACCATTTGAACTAGTAATAATTTAGGAAACTCTCCTGTACTTTGCTACATCTCACGAGGTCCAGTGCCCGAGGGATTTTTCCCTTGGGGGCCTTGTTAGTTTTCCGTAGTTATCTTCACATTTCTTTTTTTTTTCTGATTTTGTTTTCTTTCTTTTGTGTGATTGAGACCTTAGTTGTAGGATTGCTTGTCGATAGTCTTAAGGCCAAACTCCTAGTTCTTTGCATGTTTCCATAGTTTATGTTTGGACGTAGACAAATGTAATTGCTATTTATTTAGATTTGAGATCGAGCGCTGAGAGAAGTGCTATACAATGCTTGTAGGATCCGCTGTGGCGGACATCGATGCACTTCAGAGACCGGACATTTGGATCTCTCATCTACATGTTTAGCATCTGGTTCTTCACAATAATAGCAGTTACTCACCTAGGGCGATTACATCGGCTGCATTTTCATATAGATAGGTTTCAATTCTGCTGAGCATCTTTGCATGTAGAGTGCTGGAGGCAAGGTGGGGATTTCTCTTTAGCATTCATCATCGATTTGTCGCTTGCATTGCTTTTCCAATTCTACCCCTGATTTTGATTACCTACGTCCTTAACGGAATTGACTCCTCGATAGGCGTGTGTATTTCCAACTAAAAATCCAAAAAAAAATTATAACAACAAAATTAGGACTGTTAATATTACTTGACCCTAAAATCAACAAAAAAGAAAAATCTTATCTTAGGGTGAGTAATCCCCTCATTGTCTTCACTTTTATTTGCTCCGTACACACTAAGGAGTAGTGCCAAAATCCCATTCAGCCTCCCATGTGTTTGTACAACTTTTTGACTTCTCACCTAGCTCTAAAATTAACAAGATAAAAAGACTTTTGCGATCTTCACCGAGTTGAGTAGGTGAATTGAGGGGTGTGTTGTTTTGTGTGTGTTTGTTTGTATCTGCTTGTGTGCATTATAGATCGCTTCTGCACATTTGCGCCTTTCTTCTTCACTTCTCTTTATTTGACCATCGTGCTCTCCCGATCACTTTCCTTTTGATTTCGAGATGGCCGACTAAAGCAATTTTTATCCGAACTTTGCGGACTCCTCCTTCCCTCCAGCCGATCCACCTCCCTTTTTCCAGGAGGACTTTGCTCTTGATTTTTGTACATATCTGCCTCAGACACAGTATTAGACATCAGACTTCTATCCACATCCACCACCACCTTCATATTTTCTATCTTCACATCCACTCGAGACTGATCTGTTAGAGTCACCTTTCATGGAGTCCAAAATTGAGCACTTGACCCAGATGATGGAACATATGAGACAGAGGATTGATGACCTCACTAGTATAAAAAAAGAAACATGATGACATTCCACCATTAGATGATATGAGTTCATTTGAGGATTCCTATGAGAGCTTGCAATCGCCCAAAATATAAAAAAATGAGAAAATTTTAAAAACACAAAAAGAATTCGAGAGACCTTTGGTCGATTCAGACTGTGAGGAGAGGTACCATCTGCCAGATCATTCACCAACACATTCATTCACATCTAGTCCCACCTTTGACCCTGAGGATGCCACTGTATAGACTGCTCTTGGCATCCCTCGTGTATATGATGATTCTGATCTCCTCTCTTGTATGGAGGAGATCCAAAAATTCAAAAAAAACGTTGATTGAACCCGAAGTGGTGGTCGCTATTCATGAGATCATTGATGCCCCACATCGCTAGGCCATGACCCAATTATTTGCTCCTCATCATAAGAAGAGAAAGTGGAGGAGCAGATCTGAGCATCATATCTTGACCGTGGCCACTGCCCATGCCATCACACACCGTCCACTCTCTAGGAAAAGGAACATTACTAGACCTTTCATTAGTTGCGCCATCTTTGACCACACATGTGATCACACTCTCCTCGATGACGGTGCTTTTATTATTATATTACCCTTCTCACTGGTTACAGTCTCTTCACTTAGGGCTTCTCAAGAAAACCAAGTTGATCGTTCAGTTTGCTGATGGATCTATCAAGAGGCCGAAGGGTATCCTTGAAAATGCCATCATTTCGATTCAGGGCATGAGCTACAATGTCGATTTCATTGTATTGCCCATGGATACCTCCACAGGGGAGCACTCTTCAATCTTCCTGGGTCGACCATTCCTCACCTCTACAAGGGTTGTTATTGACTATGGATCAGGAGAGATTCACTTATGTCCTGTTGACGAGAGCGAGGTGATCATCACTGCACCCACTTCCGATCAGAGACCTGCACCTAATGTGACCACACCTATCTTAGCCGACCCCGAGGCATATGATCTACGCTGATATCAGAGAAACTTTAGTTATGATCGATGATGAGACTTGAGAATTCCTCTCCAAGGAGGAAGACTCAGAAAGCATAGACCTTGGAATGTCCTCTTCCTGTGATTGGCGATGCATTGATGACATTCGCGGAAATTACACGATTGAGAACATTGAGCAGAGGGCAGATATTGATGAGACTAAGTCTGAATTTGATCTTGTTGCTTTTATTCAAGAACTCGGGCCTTTTGATGAGAATAATGATCCGGTTGAGACATTTAAGGGAGAACATGACTCGACTACTTCCACCAACGAGTTTGTTCCTTTTGGTTTTGACTTAGGAGAGACCTCACAGGATGTCTTGACTGTACTTCTTTCGATGATGATGATGAGTTCATCCCTTTTCACTTTGATATCAACAAGACACCTAAGGCCAGACCTAGCCACACTACTTCCACTGACCCGTTTGTGCCTTCTCACTCTGCGACTGCCGAGGATCTTCACCAGGTCGATCCTAATCAGCTTCCGTCCAATGTGGACCCTTATATCGACCACCACCTTGTCAGATCTATCTCAGCAGTCTCGCAAGAAGGTTTGCTTTCGACCTTCTTTATCTCTGTACATCCATCTTTGTTGTTTATTCTCTCTCATCCATCTCATGTTTTGCTCATCCACCCCATTCTCGTGTGTGCCTTGCTTAGGATGCACTTTGTCCTAAGTATAGGGGGTGGCTGAGCCGAGTGTTCTTTCTTTGTTCCGTTTCATCACTCATGTTGTTGCCTATACTCAGCGCTTCTTTTACCTTAAGTATAGGGGGAGTGGTGTGTACATCCTCTTCTATCTTCTTCCGTCCTCAATTCTCTTTTCTTTTTTTCTTCTTTTCCTTTTCTTTTTTTTCTTTTTCTACCGAAAACGTGTCATCCCTTTTTGTCAGTTTTCTATAATTAAGATGTACTTTGTCCTAAGTATAGTGGGTGTACACCCCAAGTTCTTTCATTTTTCGATCCTCTCCATTATCTCCCCTTCTTGTCTATACTCAAGGATATCTTACCCTAAGTATAGGGGGAGACAGTCTGAGTATGATTTGTTCATTCCCACCCTTGACCCTCCCTGCTTTGTGTACAGTCTTCTATACTTAGGATTATTAGATCCTAAGTATAGGGGGACGGTCAACTTCTCATTTGTTCATTCATTTCTTCATTCATTTCTTCTTTAGATTTTCCTATACTCAGTACGAGTTATGTCTTATCTTTCTCTCTAATCTATGAGGACATAGCTCAAGCTAAGTATAGGGGTTCGTATATACTCTGTATACACTTTAGCCATAACTTATACTTTCATATTTTTCTTAATAATCATGGCTAACAAACACTATTAAATTCATTAAAAACACTTAATAAAAAGATGTTGACCTCAAATTCTCTTTGTACTTACTACGTAATAAATCATGTAGAAATATTGTTTGCAAAATCTTTGAAAAATAATTTGAAAATCTTTTTGAAAAATCTTTTGAAAACTGTTTAGAAAACATTTTGTTCGATATTTTCAACCTTTGTAAAGACATTTTGTTTGAAAAAAATCTTTTATTTGTGTAAAATAAAGATGTTTGAAAAACAATTTGCAAATGTTTGGAAAATGGTTGCAAAAATATTATGAAAAATCTATCTATACTATTTGAAAAACCTTTGCGAAATGATTTTCAAATGTGTGTAAATATTTGTCAAAATTATTTAAAAACATATTTTGGACTATAGTTTACAACATTATTTGAAAAACCTTTTTCAAATAAGTTTGAAGAGTATATACATCTCACTAAAATTTTTTTATTAAACTGCATATATATACATATATATACAACTGACCACTTACCCCTTGTAATTTCTGTAAACTCTAACTTTTGTAAATAAAAAAAATTACATCCCCATGTAAATATTATACCTAGCTTTATCCAAAATCTTTTGTTTTCGAAAATCACAAAACATTTGAAAAAATAAAAATACCAAAAACAATTGAAAAATATTTTTGAAAAATAAAAAAAACATATGCATCATCCTTTTCAAAAATCCATAAAAAGTTCAAAATATGTGAAAATTGCATAACAAAAATATTTTCTACATTTTGCATGGCATTTACATTTTTCGGATTGATTTGATAATTGAACAAGTCTAAGTAAAATTCGGAGATTGGAGCTTTGTTGGACCTTAAAAATCTACCTAATAATTGGAACCTTATAGGAGCTAGAATTGAGGTACTTCATGTCTAGTTGATTAATTCTTTTAGAATTGTGAGACCTGGTTCAATGGATTTTTGACTGCCTAAGTAGAGTATTTCGGAGCACACGTATGGCTCTTGTCGATAATGACCTAACTTGGACACCTGCACCTTTCACTTGGCTCAACTCAGTTGGAGTGGTGAGGGGATTTGATTTGTCGGTATGAGACGCACACAAGTCTAAACGTTTGTCCTCGTCCAGGGAGGGAAGTGCACCCCAACCTGTCCAGTGGCATTGATGTCTAAAGATAAGAGAGTGTGGGTTGCAATGATGATTCAAAAGAGGGATAGTCTACTGGCTCAAGAGGAAAAACTCCTTATGTAAATGTAGTTATATATAGTATTTCAAAATAAACTCCAAAAAAAGTGGACATGCCTAATTGAAAATAAAATGCCCGTTGTTGTGTATATATGTTGTATAGTCAATGGGCAAGCTTGAGATTCAAAGTCAAATCATGAGAGCCTACAACTGGATGACTTGAATACACTGGTCTTGCATCCTAGGATAGGAAGCTACACTGGCTACTGTCCATTCTTCTCTTCACCCCTCCTCTTGTGTTGGTTGTCACTTGAACATAAAAGGGAATACCCCTCTCCTTGAGGAAGGAGTTGCTGGATTGGGGAATCACTGGGTTATCATACTGGAGAAGTCAGTCTCTTTCTCATTTAAGTTGGGGAGAGCCACCATCACTTACATTGTACGAGTCAGATTCATAGTCATAAGGGTCTGTGTATGAATTGATGTCCGATGACCTGGCCATTGAGGAGACTTGAGTAGAGTTTTGGGATTCTCGAGGGCTATTGGATTTCAATTCCGATTCCCACTAAGGTTCCACCCACACTAAAATAGCAAGGGTCCGACTTAAGCTCCAAACATTGATTTTGTGAAGACAAGTTTGATGATTAAACTAAATCCAATTTATTTCTTTTTCTTTTCTTTATTTTTCTTTTTATGCTCTTATTACATAAGTGTTTGCTAGGGACTAGCAAAGGCAAGTATAGGCATTAATGAATCTTTGTTTCATCATCTTTATTATATCATTTTGGCCTTAAAACCCCTAGTAAATGCACGTAAATACCCTTAATTTATGCATTTTAACATCCATGGATTGTTATGTAAATATATATAAAATATAGTTTTTAATGCCAAAAATATAGAATAAAGAAAAGAAAAGAAAAAGAATAAAATATTGAAAATATTTTATGACCCTAAACCCCGAGACCTAGGCATCTCGATGACCAGGTTGACAAGGAATAAAGTATGGGGAGATAAGGGCCAATATACAATTAAAATCCCTTTTAATTTGTACATTTTTTTTATTTTTTGGGACCAATTTTTAGTTCCACTTTTTATAATTTAAATAAAGAAACTTGGTATACGAAAGTTGTGGATAATGAAATATAGAAAAATACAAAATTTATTTCATACAAAAATAATATACAGATAAAAAGTTACACTAAGAATAAGTTTCCAAAATCTCAACTTCCCAGACCCATATCTCTCAAATAAAAATCAAAATATATCAAAATCGCCTTTAATTGTATATATCTTTTAATAAGCTATTTAATGAAGGTGGTTTCATATTTTTTGGAGTTATAATGTGAAAGTTAGGTTTTGGACCCCTATTGTATAGTTATATTTATTAACATAATCATTTTATTTATTAATCATTATTTTTACAAATTTTATATTTTTATAATTTTGAAAATATTATTTATAATATATGTACATATTAAAACTGGAATAAAAACATCAATAAATCATTAAAATAAAATACTTGTATAAAATACATAGGTAAAATACTTATAAGTGTACCTATATAATTAATATATCTATTTATTTATTTGTATCATATCCGAAAAATAAAATAAAAATATAATTAAGTTTATAAAATAAGTTATAAATATACAAAATAATAAATTAAATTAATAAAATTAAAAATAAAAAATAAAAAATAAAAGATCAAAACAAATAGATGAATATACCTATAATATAGCCCTAAAAAGTAACTTGTAATTCTAAACTTCAAAAAAAATAAAAATCATGATAAGAACATTATATAATAAAAAAATATTTTTCATTTTATAACTTAAAATTAATAAAATCATTTATTATTTTAATCAATTTTCTAAATATTTTTCCAGGGATTTTTCTAGTTGGTCCACGTGGACCAACCAGCTTTCCCCGCTTGTTGACCTCGATCAATTCTTTGACCGAGGTCTGCCGGCTTGTCAGAATGTTTTTCATCTCATTTTCTCGACTTTTTGGGGCCCGCATCTTTCACCTTTTCATGCCAAACCCTTACGACCTTTTCTCCCCGTTTATTGACCTTACATGCCTAGGCTTCTTCTCTGAGATTGGATCAGCGTTTCGATCGATATTCATCGATCTTTGGAGCCGCCCAGCCTCTTGTAAAAATACAACTCAAGTTTCCCTCCTCTGTTTGACACCCTTTTGACTCATTTGGCTCTGATGAATCTGTATTTCATCATCTTTATTCATTTATTTTAGCTTAAAATCCCTTATAAAACACATGTATATAACACTAGCTCCATATTCTTACTAACTTTCATTTGTGTGTAAATATTGTACACTTATTACCTTTTTAACCTAAAAAAATAAATAAATAAAGGAAAAATAAAGAAAAAAAGGGAGACCGTATATATGTAATAGATACAGGCTGACCTGAACCGTGAGAGAAGGTCAAGTCTTGACTTGATCGACCATGAATACAGTAGGGGGAGATAGGGTCCTTAATCAGAAAATCTAAAAAATATATGTTGTGTATATATGTATACTTCAATATTTTATTTGTACATAAATTTACCTCAAATCAAATAATTTTCAAAACAAAATTTAAAAATAAAAATGTGTCCTAAATAATTAAAAAATAATTGCACAATCAAATCACGTACATAATAAAAGCAACCACACTTGGAAAAAAGCCGCTAAGCGATAATTGAAAGACCCATTCCGGCTCCATATGAACTCCAATTGAGCCAACTCACTTCCATTGTATTCTAAATTAAATTATCTTCAAAGTGGCAATGTTTTCATAATTTTTGGAGTTACTGTTAAAAAGTTGGTTTTGTGAGATAGTTTGTGCAATTTTCCCATGTATTTCTACATATTATATTTGTAAATATTTGAAAATATTTTTACTAATTATTTAAAATAAAAACAAAAAATAACAACTTTAAAACAAAAAGTTAGTTTCCTTATTTAACCATGTATATAATATATAATGTCATATATGTATATAACATATGTATATAGTTAATTTTCTTAACTAACTACCACAAAAAATAAAAAAATTAACATTTAATTTTCAAATTAATAAAGTGACAAAAATACAAAAAACTAGTTAATTTTTGTGAGTAATTTTAACACTAATATTTTTACTTTATCCCATTTCAATTTTTTTCTCTCTGATCTCTTATCTTCATCCAAAGATTAAAAAAATTTCAAATTTCAATTCCTATCTTTTCTATTTATATGGCTCCTTCTCTATAATTTCAATTTGATCAATATTTGGTGAGAGGAGCCTGATCTCCGAGAGTCTTCTTGTCGCAGAATGGTGCCTAGCCTCCGAGCCGTCTGGTCACAACGAGTCGGCCTTCATCGAGGTGATCAAGGTCTTTTCCGCTTCTTAGGTGAGATCCACATTTTTTCTTATTTTTCATCTAGATTAATCTTAGTTTTATTCTTCTTCTCTTTATTTCGTCCTCATTTTTTTAGTTTTTAAAAACCTTCATGATTTGATTTGCCACCGATCCAATATTTTGGGCTCCTCCGTTCTTGCGCTCCAGAACGGTGGTGGTGACAGGACCACCTCTAGATGATTGGGGAGGCGTTAGACGTGTCTTTGGCGTGTTTCCATCATCTCCGGCAACCACCTCTGGTGCGAGGTTCATCTCCTCGGTTCTGGCCGAGTCAAAGTCACTTTTATGACATTTTAACCTAGTTTTAATCACTGTGTTTGATTTATACCCTTAGATTATTTTTTCACCGCTCGCTTTAGTCGTAGATCCATCATTCGAAGTTCATCGAAGCTTCGCTCCGGCGAACCTCCACCGTCGTGTTGCCACCTTATTCTGCCTCCTGAAGGGTCGAGGTATTTTGCCCACAACCCTGATAATGTCTTCTGTAGGTACATGGAGTAAAAGAATCGCCTGGAGGCCATTTTGCCCCTCGTTGGAGTGACCTAGAGCCCCTCCTAAACCTCGCTGCTGTAGGAGAGCTCCAGCGGTCGCAAGCCCCTTTTGATGCCTCTAGATGCCAGAGAACCATTATAGGATCATTGGGCACCATTTTGGAGCAGAAAGGAGCACCGGAGAGGGGAGATCTCTCTAGGGAAACTTCGCATTGGCGGAGTTCTTCCCGTTCGTCGACATGTCCTCCTTGTCATTGGATCGTGAAGGAGCCATAGATCGAGCAATTGTCATTGGATGATGATGTGCCTCCACCATCCTATCCTCCTTTGAATATCTAATCCAGACCGTCGGTAGAGAACCGTCATCAGCCGTCCGGATCGTGACACGTGGCTTAAGTGATCCATCAACAACCGTTCGATTTGCTATAGGTGTGGGTATTTTGCATAACTCACCCCCCTATTTTTGTATTTTAATAATAGTTCTCAAACATTCATCAGTAGGTTTATATTTCTATGTAATTTGTAAATCGCCACCTAATGCTCTTAGATTTGCGATTTGGTCGTTGCCAGCGAAGCTTACGTGTGCGTGCACGCGAGCTTGGCTATTTTGCAGGTAAGGGCCTATAGTTTTGTGTATTTCGAATTAGACCATAAACATTTTAGTTAAGTTATAAATTATTGGAGAATTGTAGATTAGCCCCTACCTTTTTTTAATAATTATGTTTTGGTCCCCGATAGTGGCTCACGTGCATGTGCACGTGAGTTTGGTGTTTTTGCAGAGTGGCCCTCACGGGTCTCGAATTTTGCGATTGGTCCATTAATTTTGTAGTTCAATATAATATTTTTTTGGAAAATTTCATACAGTCCCCTGCACTTTCTGATATATATGAAAATACCCCACCTAGTATTGCATTTTCACTTTGCTTATTGTATTTATTTCAAATACTTATATTGCTCAAAGAAATCCCAACAAAATATGTATAGCTTCATGTTACATTGTTCATTAACGCAAATATTTTTATTTTGCATTTTGATGTTTTTTGTTATTTATAAAAAATCAAAAACATCTATTTTTGCCCTTGTTTGCAATATAAAATACATAAAAAATATAAAACAGTTTTAAAAGATTCCCATAAAAAATGTATTTAGTGTATTTTGTATTTTTGACCTTCAGACCAAAAACCACTAAAAAAATATAAAAGAAAACTCAAAAAATAGAAAAACTCAAAAAACCTTTATAAAAATTTATAGAATCCATAAAAATCCAAAAAATGTGTTTTCTGGTTCTGAATTTTCTTATTTTTTATATTTATTTAAAAATTAAGTTGGAGAATTTTTTTACTCTTTTCATATTTTTAATCTCCATTTTAATCCAGGCTATTTATTTAAACCCTGTTTATGGTATTTTTGAATTTTAAAATGTATAAAAATTAGAAAAAATATTCAAAAATCATAAAAATGGTAAAAAGGTATTTAAAACCAAAAAATATTTTATTTTCATATTTTTGTTAATTTTTATATCAATCCTAGTTTGTAGTGCATAAATATCCTATATGTAGCTTATTATATATTTAAAAGAACTTAAAATTATATAAACATAAAAAGAAAATTAAAAAATCATAAAATTAAAAATCAAAATAGAAAAATAAATAATCGAAAAAAATAAAAAAATAATCGGAAAAATAAAAAACCCACATTAAAAATATATAGACGAATACTCTCACAATCATTCATTTGTGTTTCATTGCCCCGATCTAGGCATTTGCTCCCTACATTCGATACCTAAATACTTGCACCTATACACATCCCTGTTGTAGAGTTATAATAAATTTTAGCTATTCATTTGCTTTTCATCACTTGATCGTCTATTGTGGGTTAATTGTTGTCTAAAGTAGGGTTTCGTGAGCGGTCGCCGCATCAACTGGATCTCTCGCCTTGTGAGATTTCTAGACCCTCGCAAAATCCCATTTAACAGACAACCATCCATTCCATATAGGACTTGGTGGTCGTCCACCATCTGTATATGGAAGGTGGTTATTACCTCCTCATTCCATGAGATTATCCCATAGATTTCTCCAATATTTCCAACAACTTTTGTTGCAAATTTATTCACACAAATATTTCATAATTATTTTGTGAACATTGCAATCATTCCATTGGAAATTTGTGAATTGCATTTGCATCTCAAAATAAAATGTAAAATAGATTCTCAATTAATTATCCAATGTGAATATAATTCACATCAACATTTAAATTGTAAATGTTATTTACAATTAGCTCTCTGTTATTTACATTATAAATCATATTTCAAATATATGCAATTAATGTGTATAATGCTATTGACATTATTCATATCTATGATAATTAATTCACATTTAATCATCTTGGATCTCTATTCTCTTGTGCCCAAATAATACGAATCAAATTCACATTATTCACATCATTGATAACTAAATCACATTTAATTATCTTAGATAACTCTCCTTATATGTCCAAGTAATATGAATCAAACTCATATTATTCATGATAACTAAATCACATTTAATTATCATTTCTCAATGCTTGGATATATTGTCAACAATGAAATTATCCTTGAACACTTTCATAAATAATATGCTTTCTCCACGGATACTGGAGATAAGGATGAGGTGATTGTACATTCCACGTATAGTGACTTGGATATTGAGATCATATCTCAAATCTAGATCTTGCGAACTTCTGCAAATGCTTGATTAAATCAAGACCGTAGATCTAGTCTTCTCATTCCATCTGAATCACATTTAGATCAATGTCCAACATTTGGACTAAGATTAAATTACTTCTCTACTGAGAGGAGTCACTAAAATCCAGATCTATTTCATAACTCCCTCAGAATGGAAGCATCATGGTTATACAATTGTTTATGATCACATCACCCTCAAGTATTCTTAATACATGTACATTATGTATTCTGGAAGATCTAGAATAAACCCGAAGTTTTAGATCTCATTTAGACTGTCTCCCTCAGGGTTTTATTATTAAATTTCTCACTTGATTATTAGGAGTCGGTATCGATCATATACTTTCCAAAAGCAAATATCATACCCAGGTGTTGATCATATACTTTGCAAAAGCATATACAATTCAGTAAAGCTTCCAAAGCGAGACGACCATGCACAGAATTTGATTCCCAATATCTCATGAGTGAGCTCATGTCTTCCGGTTAAATAAATGAACATGTATGATCCCTTTGAGAGTTCGTATTACTCATATGCCCTTGTATACATACCAGCGCGTCGGTATACAGACCTTGATTAGGCCATCAACCTATCGGTCTGCCAAATATACAATCTCAGGAATATAGTAACACATTTGTCTCCAGTCAGAGGATGCGTGCCAATATCCTGAGAACGTATGGCATAGGTATTTGGTTATTTCAATCTCATTAAGTCAACTCTTTGAACTAACTTATCTAACACCTCTGAATCTCTATTCCTACGTAGAGGGCCTGCATCAAGAGGTTGGTTAGATATCATCCCATTAGAGAAAGGATTGCTATCTCCTACTCATGCAGGAGATCATCTCTTAATAATCATTTGATGTTTCTTGATGAATCCTCAATCTAAATCTATAGATATTCATCCAAGCACCAACCTCTATGATTCAATAATTGAATCAACCGTTGTATGATCATCAAGATGGCCTTGATACATAACCCTAATTGTACTAAGGGACCTATTATGAAAACTAGTTATTCTTTATTTCAGATCAAGGAATGATATTTACAATAATATTGCATAATGGCTCGTCGTGGGCTCGTATGTTTAACAATCTCCCACTATCCCAAAGAGTTATTAATGGGCTTATCTTTAAACCCACACTCATGTGACAATCATAGGCTATTTAAAAATAGCTAGGTAAGTAGATCAGTCACTCTGTTCCTGAGAGACTACATCAAGTCCTTTTACAGTACTTGTGTATCTCCTAGTAACAGTACTCTCATCCAATGCGAATGTTGCATCTTAAGCAACCACTACTCAATCTTGTTAAATCTGTTACAGTGTCCTTGACACTACAACTCAATAATTGTTATAACAAGTATGTAATTTATATTATCCTTATCAGAATACTCTTATTCCCAGAGATCTCTATCTCCTAAGACTAAGACCCAGTCTTAAGTTTTATAAGGCATCTATTCTTAAGATCCTTCAAATCACTATCTATAAAATCTTAAGTTATTGAAGATAAGACTTTTGAGATAATTATCGTTAAAGTCTTATCCTCTTTGAAGATATTGTTATTACTGCAATTAAGTGTTTTATCTCCATAGTAGGATTGGTAGTAGTTTACTTCTCCCATTGCGTAGCAAACATTTGGCTTTTGTACACATCTAGCATACACCAGGCTTCTCATAACTGATGCACAAGGGCAAGCAGTTTTAGCATTCACTTCCTCAACTCCTTGAGGGTTATGTAAATAGTGTATAAAATACAGTTTTTAGTGCCAAAATTATAGAGTAAAGAAAAGAAAAGAGTAAAATATTGAAAATATTTTATGACCCTAACCCCGAGACCTAAGCATCTCGATGACTAGGTTGACATTGAATAAAGTAGGTGGAGATAAGGGCCAAAATACAATTAGAATCCCTTTTATTTTATTCATTTTTTATTTTTTTGGGACCTATTTTTAGTTCCACTTCTATACTTTAAATAAAGAAACTTGTTACATGAAATTGTAGATAATGAAATATAGAAAAATACAAAATTTATTTCATACAAAAATAATATACAGATAAAAAGTTACACTTAGAATAAGTTTCCAAAATCTCAACTTCCTAGACCCATATCTCTCAAATAAAAATAAAAATATATTAAAATCACTTTAATTGTATATAACTTTTAATAAGCTATTTAATGAAGGTGGTTTCATATTTTTTGGAGTTATGGTGTGAAAGTTAGGTTTTGGACCCCTATTGTATAGTTATATTGATTAAAATAATCATTTTTTTATTAATCATTGTTTTTACAATTTTATATTTTTATAATTTTGCAAATAATATATATAATATATGTACATAATAAAACTAGAATAAAAACATCAATAAATCATTAAAATAAAATACTTGTATAAAATATATAGGTAAAATACCTATAGTTGTACCTATATAATTAATATATCTGTTTATTTAATTGTATATATCATATCATAAAAATAAAGTAAAAATATAATTAAGTTTATAAAATAAGTTATAAATATACAAAATAATAAATTAAATTAATAAAATTAAAAATAAAAAATAAAAAATAAAAGATTAAAACAAATAGATGAATATACCTATAATATAGCCCTAAAAGTAACTTGTAATTTTAAACTTCAAAAAAAATAATGATAAAAACTTTATAAAATCAATGAGAGCCATTGGATTGGTGTTGTCCATGGATTGAGATCCATGGATCCTAAAATATTATAAATAGAAGGTCACTCCTTGATCTTCATATGCTAATGAGAACATAAGTCTCTCTCTCTCTATTTCTCTCTACACGCCCTCTCTCTCCCTCATGTGGCCATCTACCATGGATGCCTTAAAGAGAGTCTCCATCGCCTCAGCGTCGTCGTTATGTTGCCCGATCATTTGCTCGTGGATCTTTGTCTCCTTCGATGTGCCTCGCCTGTGAAGAAGACGTCGGATCTCGTGTGTCGAGATCAGGAGATCCATCGTTTGGATCATCAACATGGATTGCGAGAAGCACGTGTTTCACTAACACGCTCGCAAGTGTCTCCTCCGTCGGGTTGGGCTTGAGACAGGAGGTGTCTTTGTTTAGAGACTCGATCTCAACCACACTTCAATAGGTAACCCTAATACTTGTTTTTGGTTTAGATGAAACGATCAGAGAAGTGTTCTTGGATCATGTGGTTTCATCGCATGAAAAAAAAATTAATTTCTGCTGCATAGAGCAACTAGTGCGACTAGTCGCTCCCGATTACATACGATGCGATCCTCACGCTTCCGTAATGCTCTTAAGGGTATTACCATATCCTTAAAGTGGTATCAGAGCCTTAGGTCAAAGATTTTGGATACGATACATAAACCTAAGCTGACTTGGGTTCGTTAGGGTTGCGAATGTATTATCGCATTTCACTTTCGCATCTTTGTTTAGTGAATTTTTTCAGCCCTATTTATATTGTTTAAACACGAAA
Source organism: Ottelia alismoides (assembly GCA_037367405.1). Classification (NCBI taxonomy): domain Eukaryota; kingdom Viridiplantae; phylum Streptophyta; class Magnoliopsida; order Alismatales; family Hydrocharitaceae; genus Ottelia; species Ottelia alismoides. Next base: position 528,979 of record JAZKJV010006861.1, on the reverse strand, counting down.
ATAAATCTTGGATTTTGTTTCCCATTAAAAAACAAAACTATGGGATTTGAGTTTGTGTGATTTCGAATCTATTTTCTCAAGTTATGATCAAATTAGTTAACATATATCCACTGTTTCGGAGACTACGAATCTTAGAATAATTAAAGAGTTAATTACGGATTTGAAACGCCTTGAAATGCATGCAAATAACTTAGGTTATGTTATAAATCAAATTAACAAACTTTAGAAACTTACTTTGCTTAATTTTGATTTAATGATTAAGATATGCTAATTTTAGTAAGTGGGGGTCACTGCTGGAAATTACTTTCCTAATCAAGAATTTTGTGATTGTCATAATCAACTAGTGAAATTAAATGGTTTAATTTCATGGAATAATTATGGATAAATATTTATGAAATATTTGATGATAATTATTTCCTTAAATGCCATTTCCTTAACCAATAATTTATTAGGTGTGATCTAGATCATAATTGGTTATACAATCCACTTTCCAACAAACATGTTGCTTGAATAGGATTTGGGATTTGTTTAGCAAATCTCATTATAATGTTAATCAAAGTTATTTTGATTATTATTATATGGTATAACTTCAGTTGAAAGACTGATTATAATCTCAAGTACATAATGATCAATGTGGCATTATCTTTTCCTGAGGTGGATATGGTGTCTAGTCGGGGAGCGTTGGGGTAGCAGATTGCACCGTGTGCAGTCTGTCCCACTCCCGTCGGTACTGGCCATGACAGCGGGTAGGGACTTGATAATGCATGAGAGATCACGGTGTATTTGTCTAATTATTAAAATTCAGAATAATATGTATTTGAGATAATACCATAATTAAGGTAATAATAAAGATTGTTTGTTGGATATTAAATGGATCATTGATTTAATATGATTAGATTAGTTGGAATCCAATTAAAATAAAACACTCTATTACGAATAGAGATGTTATTTCTCTTGAAAGAATTAATCATCATGAATATGATTCATGATGATTAATTAGAATTTGAATATGATATGGAGGATCACATTAGCGATATCCATGGTCTCCCGTCATGGTGGAGGGTTCCGTCGCCAGGGATAGTATGTAGGAGATGCCTGTCCGAAATGATAGCTCATGTATGCAAGCGCATTTGGATCTAGCTCTTCTCGTCTCGAAAGAGTAAGGACGTATGCATAGTGACCCCAATATCGGGCCCTCATATTATTGGGGCAATATTGGATTGTGCATAGTGAGTTATATTCTTGTTGACGGTTGGTTCAATTAATAACGGGTCAACATCACCTTAGGGGTGGTGGGCCTGGGTGTTAAAGACAGAATTGGGAATGCAAGTTGGACTTCGAAGGTGGAATATGTTCCCGCTTCTTTTTATCCGAGTTGCAGGTTCTTATATTATTGGGATGTAACAAAGATAAGGAAGGAGATCCCAGATCTTGCTTGAGATATAATGGTAAGTATATCTTTTACATTGAAAGTAACTAAGGGAATGAACTTTCAATGTTGACAAGGCAGGACATCTTTGATATAAAAAATCCTAAATCAATGTAAAGCATATATTTACATATGTATACATTTATACAAATTTCTTATTTCAGATAATCCTTCATTAAACCCACTCAATACTATACTCAAAATAACCAGTAAAATATCATGGATTGGACCCATGATGAGGATATTATACTTGCAGTTTAACACATAATGTTTGTGGTTGCAATGTACAAGTTTCCTCATAATAATGAGGAATGACAATTACAATAGACAATAGGACTTCAACCCTTTGGTTTGTATGTCTCTAAAGTCTTGATCTCTCATTGAATGTACTTTGGAAGTAACATGTCGATGATGATTTGTCAAACAATCTTTATAAAATTCTAAGAAGATGTTCTGGCATACATATGTGCTCTCAACATTTAATCATGAATGACGTGGTTCTCTGCATCATGCAGAATGGTAGCTCTATAAGAGATGATGTATTCAAATTGTTCAAGTACCTACCAGAACCAGTGTTTTAGAGTTTAGATGGATATAAATACGGTGAGTGTCATCATTCTACTATCTATACTCAGGTCATTCATGATGCTTCATATTATTCATATTGTATGAATTGAATGAAGCATGTACAAATGTTGAAATACTCTTATATTGAAATTTTTTGATTTCAACATAAGAGATCCTTTGTCTTGAGCAATGGTTGTTTATAGATGAAAGGAGCGTAGTGGAAGCATGGGTAGGACCCAAGTAAAAAGGAAAGTTAAAAGGTTGAATGTACTTCTATGACTTCCATGACATCCAAATAGTTGGATGAATGCCAATACAACAATAAGCAGATATATTGATAGTGTGACTATCTAGACTATCTTAGATCCTTAGAGAAGGACTTGGATAGTGCATCGAAATAATCTACATATGATCATTGAAATTGACTTTCTTATTTGATAAAATAAAGTTTAATAATTGTATCTCAATCTTCTAATGACACTTGCTGGTTGCATATGTTTTAGAAGATTAGAAATTTGATCTTAAAGGTTTAATAGTCATCTACATGGATATTGATGCAATTGCTGCAACAATATCTATTGGATTGATAGACTTCATAATTTCAGTGGGCGAGCCCTTAGTCTTAGAGAATGTATTTATGACCTAGATATTAGAATACACTCACTGTTTATTTCTAAATGTTGGGAATAAACATGAATTCTGGAATAGACCTATCATAAAGAGTTATGATGGAGATATTTCAAAATAGTAGTCTAAAATCTAGTGGACTCTACTAAATTAGAAAATTAATGAGTGATTCATTAACATTTATAATAATGAAATTAAACCTTAAAAGATCAATAGGAGAATGAAGATCATTTGACAATGATCTGGTATCAAGCCTCGGACGATTGTCGGTTGATGTGATCAATAGACTGATAAGAGATGAAACTTTAGATTGTCTAAAGGTTCAAATCTTACATACTTGTGAATATTGTATTCAAATGTAGAAATGTCCAATACACCTTCCTTGGAATGGTGTAAGATGTCAAGTTATTCAATATCTCATACATATTGATGTATGCGAATCATCTATATTAGAATAAACATTATGGATATGTGATATCTATTGATGATTATTTGTGATATGAGATTTCTTATCGTCACTAAGAAACCTTTGAAATGTTCATAGAGTTCATAATTTTGGTTTAGAACCAAAGTTTGAAGGAAGATTAAATGAATTTGATCTAATCTAGGTAGTCAATACCTATTAGATGAATTAATGGAATACCTTATAGAGATATGAATATCATTTCTATCTCACTCCTCCTAATAAACCTAAACTCAATAGGAGTTGTAGGGAGATACAATTGGATCATGTGTGACATGATATGATCAATGATGAATATTAGCATAATTATCTATTAGTTTCCAAGATATATATATAGTAGAGACTACAATATATATCCTTAATAAGGTTCCATGCAAGTAAGCTGGAATCTGGCACTAGAGAGTGCTACATCATTAGGAAAATAAAGGATGGTATTGGATACCTACTTTATGACCTTGATATTCTTAAAAGATCTCATCTCTAAGATTGTGATTCTTAGAGGATGACTCTCTTGAGAATGAACATTAAAATGAAGTAAAGGAACTCATTTTATGTTGAAAAGATAATGAGGCTCCTGAAACTGGAAACTAAAAGAATAATTAAAGATGAAACACTGATACTTCTTCAAATAAGTTTGAGGATGTATTTTATGTGTCAGTTAAGTCTGAAAATTCTTGGACTTCATGTGATGAAGTTCCTGAGGATCATGACATGGAAAGATGGATGTTAGCAATAAAAGTCTAATGTAGACTTCATATACAAGTGTTGTATATGGACCCTCGAGGATCCACCTATAAGGGTTAGACCCATTAAGGTTTAAATGGATCTTCAGGAGAAAGAGGGAACCTGATGAGAAGGTAGAGACCTTCAAAGAACGGTTCATAGCCATGAGCTACACACCGAAGATAAGACATCGCTAGCTATGAGACTTGCTCTTCAGTGACCATGCTTAAACCCATCAGAATATAGCTACACAACTTGACTATGACATCTTCAAGATGTGATTCAAGATTGTATTCCTCTATGAATATCTCTTTGAGTATATTTACGTGAAGTAGCCCCATGGCTTCATGGTTGAGGAAAGCAAGATGCGCAAGCTAAAGAACTCCATATTTGGACTCAAATACAAATCTTGTAGTTGGAACATAAGATTTGATGAAATTATAAATGTTATGATTTCAGATAGAATCTTGATGAACCGTGTGAAGCTTAGTGGGAGTATCATTATGTTCATCATGCTAAATGTAGATAATAGCCTAATCATTTAGAATGATATAAGAATGATAATAAGTGTTTTATAGACTGGCTATTCCATATCTTGAGATCTAATCCCAAGGATACCTCTTAGATCTTAGTTTTGAAGTTGTTCAAAAGCAAAGAGAAGAAGATATTGGGACCATCACACTAATGGTTCACCTTGGACATTTCCATTTTTATGGAAAATTCTAAGAAAGGCTTCTTTCCCTCAAAATATGGTACTAACCTATCTAAAGGGACAACACCTCAAAGAGTTGAGGATGTGAATGCTAAAACTGCTTGCCCTTGTGCATCAGTTCCGAGAAGCCGGGTGTATGCTAGATGAAAAGCCAGATATCTACCATTTAGTGGGAGTAGTAAACAGTTACTAATCCGAATACTATGATAAAACACTTGATTGCAGTAATAACGATACCTTCATGGAGGGAAAACTTTTGAGATAGTGATCTTAATGTCTTATCTTCAAGAAATTAAGACTTTATAGATAGTGATCTAAAAGGTCTTAATAAGGATGATAGAAATTAAATACCGGTTAAATGATTATTGAGTTGTAGTGTCAACGACACTATAACTAACAATGTTGAGTATTTGTTGCATAAGCTGCAATTTTGGCACTAAATGCGAGAACTATTACTCAGAGATATGCAAGTGCCGTAAAAGGACTTGGCGTAGTCTTCGGGTACAGAGTGACTGATCAACTTACCTAGCTATTTTTCTAAATAGCCTATGATTGTCACATGAGTGCGGGTTTAAATGATTAGTACTTTAATGGCTATTTGGGCTAGTGGGAGATTGTTGGACATGCGAGCCCACAGCGAGCCATTATGCAATAAATGTTATTGCAAATGTCATTCCCTGATCTGAAATGAAGAATAGATAATTTGCATAATAGGTCCCTTAGTACAATTAGGGTTATGTACCATGGCCATCTTGATGATCATAGAGTTGTTGATTCAAATATTGAATCATAGAGGCTGGTGCTTTGATGAACATCTAAAGATTGCGAACTCATCAAGCACTGTCAAATGATTATTGGGAGATGATCTCCAACCTGAGTAGGAGATGACAATCCTTTCTCATTTAGGTTGATATCTAACTGATGTCTTGATGTAGGTCCTCTAGATGGGAATAGAGATTCGGAGGTTTCAGATTAGTTAGGTCAAAGAGTTGACTTAACGAGATCGAGATAACCAAAGTCCTATGTCATATGTTGTCACGATATGGGCACGCGTCCTCTGATCGGAGACAGATGTGTTACTATATGTCTGAATATGTACATTTGGCAGACCAATAGGTTGATGACCTAATCAAGGTCTATACACCGGCACGCTGGTGTGCATATAAGGGCATATGAGTAATACGATCTCTCAAAGGGATCATACATGTTCATTACTGAACTGGAAGACATGAGCTCACTCATGAGATATTGGGAAGAATCAAATTCCGTGCACGATCGTCTCGCATTGGAAGCTTGACTGAATTTTTAGGTTTGACATATACTTTTGGAAAAGTATATGATCAACACCTGGGTATGATATATGCTTTTGGAAAGCATATGATCGATACAGACTCCCAATGATCAAATGAGAAACTTAAAGATAAAATCCTGAAGTAGAAAGAGAAAAGAGATCTTATACTTCGGGTTTATTCTGGGTCTTCTAGTATGCAGCATGTAAAGGTATTGGGAATACCAAAGGGTGATGTGATCATAAACGATCTTATAACCATGACGCTTCCATTCCTAGGGAGTGATAAAACGGGTCTTGATTTTAGTGACTACTCTCAGTAGAGAAGTAATCTGATCATGGTCCAAATATTGGACATTGATCTGAAGGTGATTCGTATGCAACGAGAAGATTAGATTTACGGTCTTGATTTAATCAAGCAACTATGGGAGGGTCAAGATCTGGATTTGAGATGTGATCTCAATATCCAACTCACTACACGTAGAATAATACAATCGCCATGTCCTTATCTCCAAGTATTCGTGGAGAAAGTGCATTATCCTTGAAAGAGTTCCGGATAATTTCATTGTTGATATATGTATCTGAGCATTGAGAAAATAGATAATTAAATGTGATTTAATTATCATGAATAATATGAATTTGATTCATATAATATAGAGAGTTATCTAAGATAATTAAATGTGATTTGGTTATCAAAGATGTAAACATGAGAATAGAGATTCAAGATGATTAAATTTGATTTAATTATGATCGATATGAATAATGTGTATAGTACTATCCATATTAATCATACATATTATAAATGCGATTTATAGTATATAAGAGAGAGAACTATTTGTAAGTTATATTTGTTAATTAAATGTTAATGTGAATTGGACTCACATTGGACAATTAATTGAAAATGTAATTTGCATTTTATTTTGGGTTGTGAATGTGATTCACAAATTTCTAATCGCAAGATTGCAATATTTACAAAATAATTATGAGTAATTTTTGTAGAATAATTTACAACAATCGTTGTTGTAAATCTTGAAAATTACCATGGAATAATGTAATCTCATGAGATTACAAGAGATTTCCACCAAATCCCATATTATGGAAGGAGGCAATCTTCATTCCATAATCTCCATACTTGATTGATTTAATTTAGGATTAAATCATATTGATTTATCAGTATATATTTAATTTAAATTAAATTAATTCTCGTTGGTTTTTTACCAATAAAAATCTTAGCCATTAAAAGAAACACAAATCAATGAGAGCCATTGGATTTGTATTGTCCATGGATTGAGATCCATGGATCCCAAAATATTATAAATAGAAGGGCACCCTTTGCTCTTCATATGTTAATGAGAACATAAGTCTCTCTCTTTCTCTCTATACGCACACTCTCTCTTTCTCATACGGTCGTCCACCATGGATGCCCTAGAGAGAGTCTCCATCGCCGCACCGTCGTCGTTATGTTGCCAGATCATTTGCTCGTGGATCCCCATCTCCTTTGATGCACCTCGCTCGTGAAGAAGACGTCGGATCTCATGTGTCGAGATCAGGAGATCTGCCGTTTGGATCATCAACATGGATGGTGAGAAGCACGTATTTCATCAACATGCTCGCAAGCGTCTCCTCTATCGGATCGGACTTGAGACAGGAGGTGTCTTCGTTTAGAGACTCGATCGCAAGCACACTTCAAGAGGTAACCCTAATACTTGTATGTGGTTTAGATGAGACGGTCCTAGAAGTGTTCTTGGATCATGTGGTTTCATGGCATGAAAAAATGTTAATTTCCGCTGCCTAGAGCAACTAGTGCGACTAGTCGCTCCCGATCACATACGATGCGATCCTCATGCTTCCGTGATGTGCTTAAGGATCTCACCATGTCCTTAACAACCTTATCTCTCTGGATCTCTCTCTTCTGATCGATTAATGGCAGATAATCTTAACTGGAGGGAGTGGATGGAATTAAATAGGATGAAGGAGAGGCATGAGAAGGTGATTGGATGGCGATTGGAGATAGGTAATGGTGGGTACCATTGGGGTCTATCATCGAAAGATAAAGGTGGTTAGGGAGTTCTAGCGGTAGAGCTGGAGGGATAAGGAAGGAGACGAGGATCAAGGATGGGGATCATGAGGTTATGATGATAGAATCAGTTGGAGAGGATAAGGTTCCAGGAGGTTAGGATGACTGGGGTTGATCTACGAGGAGGGAGGAGGGATGGTGAAGGGCTTCGGTCGTTGGGGAAAGGTGGCTAGAGCAGAGCGGCTGTGCAGATGGGGAGGTAGGGGGTGACTATAGTTACCAGTGGATCGTGGAGCTGCTGTGCAGATGGGGAGGTAGGGGTGCCCTATAGTCACCGTTGCATCATGGAGATCCAACGGTCAGAGTGAGGTCACCTGCAAGACATGTGATGAGAGAGGGGAAGAGGCTGGATTAGCTATGGACCGTTGGATCAATCTTGGTCCAACGGCTAGGATAGGTGGCACTAGAGGACAAAGGTGGAGGTTGAGTAGGTTTGAGAAGCTTTGACTAGGAGCCAAGTGGCCTAGTGAGGAGGCGCCACATGGTGCATTGATGTTGACCAGACTTTGACCATGCATGCAGATGCAAAGAAAATTGGATTAAAATCCTAAATGAACTGAATACTGTTACCCCAAATGATATTTACAATATTCATGAAGGATTCATATGCCAATGAAGTGATGTGTGTAAGGTGTAATTTCATTTTGGTGATATTTTACGAATAAAATATCATTTTTTTAATTTATAATTTTTCTTTGATTTTTTGTAGATATATACGTACATGCAAAAATCTAACATGATGTGAAGTAATTCAATGGACTCAAATGTATTTTTTTATATTTTTTTACGAGTAAATAATAATTAGAGAATGTGTAGTATGTAGAAATGAGTTAGTCAGTCATCTCAAGTCAGGATCTGTCATTTTACTAATTTTCTTATTTTTTGAATTTTAATTTTTAAAATTAGTTAGATTATAAAATTAACTAAAGAAATGAAAAAGAAATAAATCAAAGTGAGTGAAATATGCACATGAAATGACATGTCAAAAATTAATAAAATATATAATGTAAATTAGGTCCCTAAATCAAATTTTCACAAATAAACTCCGATTCTTTTGAATTTGATCTTGATTTGTAGATAATTGAATGTACGTTAATTCAAAAGTAATCAGAATTAATTTGGATAGTCTATGAAAGAGATGTCAGCATTTATGGATTTTTATCCTGAGATTAGGATTAGGGTTTATTTGAAATATATGAGGTTTAGTATTTTTTGCATTTTTCATTAATTAAGGTGAGTGATATGTACACAATGGAGTTTGGTTTCATGTCAATTGGAGTTAGCATGAATTAATTAAAAATGGGTGAAGTTAGGTGAAAATGCACAGATGATTATGAATGCAAAATGAAATGTTAATTTATGTTATTTATTTACAAGTACATGAAAGTTAATTTTATGGTGTTAGCAGATGAATGAACCTATTTCTAGGGACGAAGCTCTATTTTCAAGTAATTAGGGATCTCATCATCGGGACAAGTGGTTGATGTCCACCCACAAGTCCTCAATCTCGTTCTGGTAGGAACGAAGCTCCTCGAGTATCTACTGCAGAAAGATCATGGGTCCGGACGAGGAAGGATGTCGCTATGAAGAGTAATGTGAGGATAGACCATATGGTCCTTGATACTGTTGCTGCCTCTATTGTTGGGATGGATGTTGGTTTTGTGGGCCCTACCGGCCTGCCTACTACATACATGATATTCGTACTGCTGGTTCTACTACATCTGCTATTGGGGGTGGTAAGATCCAAGGTTGTGCTATAATGGATGAGGTGCAGAAGTGAATGTCATGTTGTAGAAGGTCAGGGGATGATGGTAAGACTATAGGTCCCTCATACTTGCCTACTTGGGGGGGTCCTGTGTATACCAAACATCATTCATCTCTCATACATGTGGAGGCTTCTCCTAAGTTGTCTCTACTGGTGGTGGATGTTGCTGGGAAAATTGGGTGTACGACTGGTCCTCTACCTAATGTTGGGGTGTCTCTGCCATTGACTGCTTCTGTACATGGTGAACACAGAAGACAGGGACAGTAGATGCAGTCATGGCAGGTATCTTCATCTTAGACACCTTCTTAGACAACACCTCCATGTGGTTCAAAAGATTGGAGAGACAACTATCCAACTCATTCATCCTCTTGTTGATTCTGTCGACTACAATCAACTTGTCTGCAATGATTATCATGCTAAGAATCTAAGTCCTCTTAGAGATCAACCACAACCTTCTTCTCCCCTTTGGATAAGAGTGAAATGGGGGAGTCCACATATGCCTTGTTGGTAGACTGTGAGAGGCTTGTCTGAGCCATCTTCGTAAATACCTTCTAGACGGTATCCACTCCCAATAACGTATATATACCTCCACAGGCAGCACTCACCAAACCCTGCACCTCAAAGTTAAGATCGTTGAAAAGCAACTAGACCAGAATGGTATCTTCCATACCATGATATAAACACTTTTGGACATGAGAGCCCACGACGAGCAATTATGTAATAAGTGTTACTGCATATCATTCCCTGATCTGAAATGAAGAATAACTAATTTGCATAATAGATTCCTTAGTACAACTAGGGATATTTACATTGCCATCTTAATGATCATACAACTGTTGATTCAAATGTTAAATCATAGAGGCTGGTGCTTGGATGATATCTAAAGAGTTAGATCTAGGTCAAGCACCAACAAGTGATTATTAAGAGAGGATCTCCAGCCTGCGAAGAAGATGGCAGTTCTCTAAAGGTTGATATCTTACCGACCTCTTGATGAAGGTCCTCTACATAGGAATAGAGATTCAAAGGTGTTAAATAAATTAGGTCAAATATTTGACTTAACGAGATCTAGATAACCAAGACCTATGTCATATACTATTACAATATAGGTACACATCCTCTGACTGGAGACAAATGTGTTATTATATGTGTGAGTATGTACATTTGGCAAACCGATAGGTTGATGATCTAATCAAGATCTATACACTGGCGAGTTAGTGTGCATAGAAAGGCATATGGGTAATACCATCTCTCAAAGGTATCATATAGGTTCATTACTGAACCGAAAGACATGATATCATTTATGAGATATTGGGATCAAATTCTAAAGAAGATCAAACAAGAAACTTAATGATAAAACCATGAATAAGATAGTCAAAATAATATCTAAAACTTCGAGTTTATTCTAGGTCTTCCGGTATTCAAATGTATGGGTATTAGGATAACTATAGGGTGATGTGATCATAAATGATTGTATAACTGTGACTGATGACCACAGTTCAGGATCAACTAAGGTGGAATATATAAACAAAGTGTTGTTATCCTCAGTCAATAAAACCGATCACAAGAAAATCAAACCACTCTTAAAAGTCAACAAAGAATGTAAGCGGCTTCGCTATTTCATTTACCTGATATAGCGACTACGGTTGAAGACAAGGAGAATGATTTGAAAACTTAGAAGTTGGATTTTAGAAAACAATATATATATATATATATATATTTAGTGGTTTTTAATTTTTTAAATGTTTAATTTTTAATAAGATAAAAACAAGCACAAGGAGTAAAAGATACACACAACATTTTCTTGTATTTTTCAAAATTGTCAAAAATGCTCTGAAAATTGTAATAAAAATATTTTTGGATTTATCGATTTTATATTTTTTTGGTAATTTTTAGGGATTTTTCAGATGTTTTTTGTGAATTTCTAAAAATCAAACAATGATGAAAATACTAAACAGTGCACAATCAGGAGCAATTTGCAAATTAAAAATACTTAAACTGCTCAAAACCCATGGATGGTAATTTTATGATAATATAGGTAAAAGACTACAAATAGAAACTGCAAACACTATTTTTGGATTTTTCTACATTTTCTTACAATTTTTATAAGTTTTTACGTGTTTTGCAATATTTATTTATGAGGATTTTTCAAACAAAAATGGTACTGGAGATTAAACACAACAAAATACAACTATAGAACTTTTTGTGAATTTTTAATAGATTTTTAATTTTTTTATAATTTTTATAACACAATCAAGACACTTTTTAGGGTTTTTTTGAATTTTTAATATTATAAAAAGGAATCAATTTGGCAAACCAAAATTACCACGTAAATGATAAGCAAGCAGAAGTTAATAAGGATTTTTGTAAAATTTTTAGGGCCAATTTAATATTTATTTCATCTAATAAAAGACAAGAAGTTAAAAATAGTTACAGGGACCCAAATGTAAATACTTTAATGTCCAAGGCCTAGAAAATAACAGATTAACAAAGCGTAGGAAAAAAATGCAATTAGTCCAGTAAATCATGCGCATCACTCGATCTAGACAGTCAGGGGCATAAATGCAAATACTCAAAACTTGATCTTCATTTCATAACAGCTAAAAGATTTAGGACAAAACTTGCAAATATCCTAATAGAACACATGGGGACACACGTGACTTAGACTTGATTGGACTGAAATGCAAATATAAAAATCAGAGGGTCAAAACTACAAATGTTTTTAACTACACATTTTATTTACTAGACTAAAGCAAAATAAGAAAACATGCAAGGATAACAAGGAAGTATACCACGAGGGCACATAAGGCATACGTGGGGGCTCTGATGGTTCAGATGGTTTTCTGTAAAAGCAATTGACTGCTCAGAGATGGTCGGGGGAGTGTGGTCAGATCTGTTGCATCAGACCTGATCCAACAATCTACAAGACTAATTGTCGGGCGGCTCAGACGGGGGGCCCAGAAATGATCCGAGCATCAAGTAATAGGCTAACAGAAGGCTCGGATCAATTCTGGCATGAGACTCCAGATCGAACGGTGGATAAGGTGGCTGGAAGAACAGGTGTCTGGCAAACTTTTCTTGAGCATGGATGATGATCCACGACTCCAATGAAGCTACTGAGGAGTTCAGCATGGGCGTGGGAGTACTCCGCGTCGAGCGGACGACTCAGATGGGAAGATGATAACTCGAATGAATGGGACGGTGGCCCTCTACCTCTAGCTGCTCCACTTGAGCAGGTGGGGCTCTAATGATCCTCCTCGCATGCCTCAAACCTGCAGGTGTATTCCTGGCTCGAAGACCAAGCTTCAGCCTCAGTTATTTTGCAATATCAAAATAGGAAGTGGTGGGGTATGAGGGGACGACTTCCGGTAATCATGGAGGAGGGAAGTCAAGCCTTAATCTCAGCCCAAAGACCAAGTATAAAGGGGTCAGGTTGCACTAGGAAATGGATGATGATTCGAGGAGTCGATCAATGCGGAGGAAGATGCATGACGAAGCTCCAGATCCGGTGGTCGGAGCTGGTGAATAGGTGGTGGAGGAATTGGAAAGATCGAAGTGAAATGAAAAGTGTGTGGAAGATAGGCATTACCTGAAGATGTTGAAGAGTTCAATAGCTTCAAGCGAAGTGGTTGGTGAGGTAATGGCCTCAGCCGGGTTACAACGGACCATGGAGGCTATACGCGATGGAGATCCAGCCACGTAGCGAGCTTCATTTGATCTCAGCACCAAAGCGGGCTCCGAAGGGTGCCCTGAGGAGCTGTCACTCTCCTGAACGTGTCTAGGGGTCAGTGGTGGCCCAAAGAATGAGTTAAGGAGCTGGAGAAGCGGAAGAGAGTATATATAGACATGCCTCAAGGTCTGGAAAAAAATCAGAAAATACAAAATAAAATACAGATAAAATCCACAAAAGCCACATGCATATAATGTAAAACCCATTTATCTTGCAACCTTAATTAATCTATAAAAATAAAATAAAAATCATTTTATACTCATAAAAGTATTAAGCAAATAAATAAAATACAAAAAAAAGCATTTTTTGTAAAAATATTAAAATAAGAACACATGTACATAAGACACAGGTATAGTATACAGTATATAATACAATATACTATATATACCATAATAATTAATTTATAAAAATAATTACAAATCACATAAAAATAGTTTATAAAATTATAAAGATTTTTTTATTTTATTCACTTTTTATTTTAAACTCATTTACTATTTTTATTTAATTTCCTTTTATTTTGTAAATTCTAATTCCTGATTGGTCCACGTAGGACTATTGACCACTGGTCAACCTCTCCCCCCAACCGGGTCGACCCGATTCCAGCTCGTCGGAGCATTTTCTCAAATTTTTCCCGATCGAACCCGACCTACTTTTGCCTCAATTTCAGCACCTGATTCCTCTCCTAGGATCCGTGATCCTCGCGGATCCCTAGGATGGGTCGGATCTATCTAGGGTTTCGCCCCATCAGGAGTTAATAATTATGAATAATGTCATGTGATTCATATTATTTAGACATATGAGAGTAGACATCCAAGATAATTAAATATGATTTAATTATCAAGGATATGAATAATATGGATATCATTACCCATGTTAATCATAAATATTATAAATGTGATTTATAATATATTATAGAGAGCCAATTGTAATTAGCATTTATGAATTAAATGTTGATGTGAATTGGATTCACATTGGACAATTAATTATAAATACAATTTATATTTTATTTTAGATGTGTGAATATGATTCATAATTTATCAATGGCATGATTGAGATTATCACAAAATAATTAAGAACTATTTTGTTGAAAGTTTATGCAATGTTGTTGCACATGCATAAATTATAAAGAGATTGAGATCTCACCAAATAGGAAAAGGAGTGCCACCTTCCTCTTTAAGAGGGTGGACGACCATAGAGTCCTTATCCATTTATGGTTGTCCACTCTAAAAATGGAAGGAAGATTCTCTCTTTCCTTTATTCCCACATGAGATTGATTTGAATTGAAATTAAATGGGTTGAAAATATATTTACAACATATTAGTTTATTTAAAATTGATTATTTATCATTGTAAATTTATACAACGAAATCATGGCCATTGATTGAAAGCACAAATCAATCTAAATCATGGATTTGCGTGCCCATGGATTGTGATCCATAGACATCAAATTTAGTATAAAAGGGAGGGTATCCATAGCCTTTTATTTTACACAACTAATTGTAAGAACAACCCTCTCTCATTCTCATAGCCATCCACTCTCTTTCTCTTTCTCAACTTGTAGTCGTCTACATGTTGACCTAGAGAACCTTTTAGCTTTCGCGTCGCCGTTGTGCTGCCGGATTGTCTACTCATGGATCTCCATTTTCTTTGGTGCACTTCCCTCGTGAAGAAAATGTTGGATTCATGAGACGAGATCAGGAGACTCCAAGCTTGGATCATCAACATGGATTGTGGGAAGCATGTTTCTCATCAACGCGCCCGCAAGTGCGATCTTTGTCGGATCAGACTTGAGACAAAAGAATCTCTTACTTTAGAGATTAATGATCGCAACCACTCTTCAAGAGGTATTCCTTTCAACCTATTTGTGATCTTGATGAAACGATTTGAGAAGTGTTCTCAAATCATGTAGTTTCATCCGTTTAAAATTTTTTAAATTATGTTGCTCCTCGTAACTAGTAGGACGAGTTACCCTAGATTATATTCTATGCACTCTACACACTTATGTGATGCACTAATACCTAAACCCTAGCTTTCAAACACTTCTGTAATATGTCTTTGAATCTTTCCTAGGTATCACGAAATGTCTCATTAGGGGAGCTGGGAAAAGCTAGTAATGCGTGTCCGCATCTGATTGATTCTACTAAAAGGGTAGAAATTCTTTAGAAATAGGTCCTTTAACTAGTTGTAAGTTGTCAGTAAGGCTCCTAAAATTTTCAACCAGTAGTCCGCCTTACCATCTAATGCAAATGGTAGGGCTATTAGCCTAATAACCCTAGGGTGTCTGAGGTAAGCACAAACGAGCTCAAAATCCCTTAGGAATGCATAGGGTTCCGCATTGGTATTCCCGTTGAAATTTGGTAGTAGATTTAGGAATTGCGGCTTCAACTCATGCTCAACTTCTGGCTCTACGGGACTCAAGTAATTAGCCGCATCCATGGGTGCATAGACCCCAACATTTAACAATCCTACTGAGCTCTAAATATCGCATTCTACTTCCCAGTTGTGGCAAGCCTAGCTAGTATCATCTGCATGGGGTCCTCACATTGTTCCTCTTCATCATTTGATTTCTTTTGGAGGCATTTTGAGTGAATCATCTAACAAACCTTCATCAACAAATGGTTTAAATTAGAAGATGATGTTGAACATAAATCAATCTCATCGAAGCGAAGGTTTTCCTCGATGAGTAGGGAAGGAAAGATTTGGTCGGTTTCTGACCATCCCTGAAGTGAGTTAACCTAGACTCAAGAGGGTCATGAGTCCACGGTGGCCCAGGGACTGAAGGGACCTCGAAAGATGTACTCTTTGGAAGGTTCAAGGATAGATTCATGAAGTCTGAACAAAAAACCCCAACTAGTCGTCTTTGATGTCAAAAAGGAGCGTAAATGAATATGAGAAACAAAGAGAATCTATACTCTACACGGCACTTAAATGTGCGGAGAAAACCCATGCAAATCAAACATAATACAAACCCTTTAAGTTCTCCAACTTCACATGTGAGGGTCGTAAAGGATCAGGCAAATTTATCTTGCCAATTTTAGTTGGTGGTAAGACAATCTTTTAATCCATTACACAAAGGGTGTTGCCTTACGCCCAACGACGCTATTGTACGCTCCCAATCAATGAGGTGATTTTACCGAGTTGTCAGGTTCAATATCACACTCTAAAGGAGACATGAATGCTTACAAACTGAAATGTACAGTACGGTCAAAGGCAAGCTCTTGCATCTCCCAATCTCACGAGATTCGAACATGGAGACTTAGGAAGCAAGTCCAAGGTTTTGGGCTCTAACCTTAATGTTTGCGTCCTCACCCCTCTATCAGGAGGTAAGTACCTACATACAATGAGGGCTTTATGCACCCGTAAAACAAGTGTTCATTTTATTCTAAGTTTCTAGGTTGACTTGCTCAATTTATTCCCAATTTTAGAGTATTGGTTATCATTTGAATTTGATATGAGCATACAATCATGCTTACCGTTCAATCCTTTTTCATTTTCAGCCTTAAGTTACAAAATAGATGGAGGAATCAAAAAAACTAAATGCAAGAGAAACAATGATGAATGCTAAGAATAAGTCATGGTGGTTCCCAGCACTCTCCATGTATTATGCAAGATAGAATTTAAATGTTACACTAGATGCATGCAAGTCGATGAAAAACCACACCTAAACATGATACTATTAGCGTGGAAGAAATTGATATAAATTTGGCTAAGTAGTATGAGTTTAATTGTGTCTCATTGATGAATCTTGAAGATGTGAATCTTTTGATGGTGTGGCCTAAATTACGAAAGTCACATACATATTTGATTTACACTACTGTGTGCCGACCCTAATCTCACCACTCCAGTCTAGAACCACACTCGACACAACCACAAACAATCAAATAAAAGAATAATAATGTCCAGTCTTTGTTTACATCTGTGAGCTCTCAAAAAAAGCTGATGTAAAGATGCAATTACCTTATTATTAAAACACAAATAATTACAAGAATAATCACACTAAATGCAACATAATCGATTCTTTATCTAGATAGCTAATCTTCTCTCTAATATAGCTGAATTGACTCTCTTCAACTAGAGCACCAAGACCTAACCTCCATGTCACTTCTCTTCGAGTCGCTTCATGGGCCCTAATTAAAACAACATGTGGTCAAATAATCTCAAGAGATATATAGCTATCAATATAAATAATTAAAAAAGACAACAAGAGAAATGAAAAGACCAACAAGCACAAAACAAGCTTAACTCAAATAGATCGAATTTCACTTAATCACCTAAATTAAGCCAATTTAATTACACAAATGAAGTCGTGTCCCCGGTAACAACATCATCTGATGAACTGTCTTTTGGCTATGATAAAATCCACTCGTTGTAATACGATTGAAGACGGATCCATCAGAGATCGAGCGAGAATCTCCGCGAAGAGTGTCTCAGTCTTAAATCTCCTGGGTAAGTCCAATAGGGACACAACTAATCAATGTATATAAATGGGTACTAAAGTGGGTAATAGGTTTCTCTTAGAAACCATCGAGGTCAAGCTACAAAAAATGCAACACTCAATGAAGTCATAATGTTTAGGAATTTTCAAGATAGATTATTTTGATGGAACATAATGATCACAAAAGCCAACGAAATGTAGGACACAAATCCATAAAACTCATGATTGGATACTAAAATTGATTAAGCAAACATCCAATTTATGCATGTGGTATTTCATTCATCAAGTCAAATCCTCTAATGTGAAGTAATGTATCACTTAATCAAGGTCTTAATTACTTGATTAATTTAGCTCCTTAAATTCACATACATTCAGGAATAAATTGCCATTAATGATCATATAGGATTCCTGAATAAACATTAGTTAATTGAGGCAAAACATGGGCTCAAATACACATTAAATTAATTAACTGGTGAATTGAAGATCAATGAATCAAAGTTTAAGGTAACTTTAAGTCTCTGAATTTTAATTTTATTTATGTCATACTTGATAGATATTTAATGTTGCCACATTAAAAAGCTTAAAAAGACCATGAAAATACTATTGATTTCATTAAGAATAGACATATGATGCAAAAGATATTAATTCGTCAAGTCATAGGCATAATTGCAAAGAAAACTAAACATTTCCATCACAAAATAGTCCAAAAAGAATCTACATGCAATAAACAAAACCCATTGGGGGATAACATGCAATTAAAACCATGTGTGAGGATATAAATCAAATATTCTGAAGTTTATGGCTTATCTTGCAATTATCCAGGGGGAACATGCTCTGCATGCACAGTGGATAGATCTATCTGCAAATCACCAAAAGCATATCCCTAGATCTGCAAATGTCCCCAGTCACTTGCAACCGCTCATGTGGGTCTAGGCTTAGGCAGGCATCCTCAGCTCGGGGTACATGGTGGGTTGTGGCACTACGGAGATGATTTAGGATGCTCGAACTTCAAGAGGGAAGTGTAGCTTTGATGCAAGGATCATAGAAGGATCTATGTCGTTGCATCATATCTGAAGAATCCAATCCTATGGAAACTATACTTCGATCATCAGTCCCTCTCCTTTGAGTGCAACAAGGATTGGACAGAGCTCTGATGACTCACAACAGGTGATCCAGCTATCCTGCTTGAAGTATGGAGGTTGAAGAAGCTCCCTAAGCCCCTCTTAAAGGTGTTGGAGATGAGCTCGAGGGCAGAGGGTCTCTGAAACTCGATGGCGATGAAGTCAGCTCGGAGTAGAAACTCGGCATCAGAGGGGAGTGGGAACTTTCGATCAATGGCTTCTTCGAGTGCCTGCAGGGGTTAGCTCCACACAAAAGGCATAATTTGAATCTTTTGAGATGGGATTTGAGTGAAATAAGGGCTTTAAAGAGGTGGAAGATCAGAGCCCTAAGTTGGTTCTAGACCTTTGCAAGGTTTAGAAGGGAGCGAGGTGGAGTAGGTGATGGATAAAGAGGGAGCTGATGAGAGATGATACACAAATATGGTTGGTGTACGGTGAAACTTGACGTCTGGTAGGAACATAGAAAAGGTGTGAACATAAGAAATGAAAATGCAGTGAACGGAGAGGAAATGAGAGAAATAGCAGAAAGGAACTCACCTAGAGGAAGAAGTTGATTGACAGAGAGGGCAAAGGAGGATGAATCACAGACCAACACGAGGAAGCAGAAGCTCCTCAATCTTCGCTCGAAGCTTTGGCTAGAAGCTGAGCTCGAGCTGCACCAAGATGGGGTTGTAACATGGCGCGGATTCATCGTGGATCACATCGAAGAGAATACTGGTCTTTGCTCAAGAAACGACTAAATCTCAATCATAGATGATTACCTTATGGCTTGGAGCTCACTCACATGAAAATGGATAGGTCAAAATTTACCGACATGGAGGTATTTGAAGAGCTGGAGAAGCATTCCAAGACGTGGGTCACGAGGTTTCAACCGTTGGTCTTTAATGATTGTGAGGAATATCATGGAGGTGGTTGTGTCTGTGTGGAAGAAGAGGGTGAATTCGACGATGGGGAGTGATCGGTTGGTGGTGAGGTAGTGGGGAGAAGTTGGAATAATTAGGAGGAGGCCAATTGGTTGCATGATCGTGCGGTAGGGAGAAGGGTTGGAGGTTGATGATGGGAGAGGACCGTTGGATCAGATGATCCAACGGTCGGAAGAGAGGTGCGATTGGAGGGCGGAGATGATGTCCACTGGGCATAGATTAGTGGCTAAGAATAAGGTGCGTGGGAATAAAGGCTCGGGCCATGTGGGTGACCCTGGTGGCGCCACATGGCCTTGTAAAAATAAAGATAAATAGAAAAATCAAATAAAAATAAAAAATAAATACGTATATGCTTCAAATCAAAAATTGTAAAACATGAAAGTTGTATATCTCGATGAGATATACAAGTTTCATGTTGAACAAAAAGTAAAACAAAGTCACATGTACAAACTAAATTTTTTGGAAGTATTTTCAAATAATTTAAAACACTTCTTTTCATTCTTTTGTGATTTATTTGTATTTTAATTTATATTTAATGTTAGAACAAATATATACAATAATTATCTTTTTATTTTTAATATTAAAGAAAGTATAAAAGTAAAGTCAAATTAATGGGTTTAATTATATACAATAATTAGGTTAGTTAAGAACACCATGTTAATTATTAATTATTGTGAAATAAGGTTAGATTTTATTAGATTGTTTAAGCCAGGATAATAATAAATAATAAATAATATGATAAATCATGGATTCGTCACAAACCCAATACAAGGTATTCTCCCTCCTTAAATAACTTATTACTAGCTGATAATGGTAAGTGCTACAAGGTAAAACAAGAAAGTAATGGGAGTTAGACATGGATGATGAGATGGACTTGCTCACAAGAAACAAGACTTGGGGTTTACTCGTACTACTGGAGGAAAAGAAGTCTCTACACAACAAGTGGGTGTGCATGGTAAAGGAGGAAGTTGATGGTACTGTTAGGTACAGGGCTCGATTAATGGCGAAGGACTTTCAAGAAAATGCACGAGACAATTTCACATAGATATTTGCACATGTTATAAAGGTTTCATCCATAAGAGAAATATTGAGCATTGTACAACTGAGGAACTACAGTTGGAGTAGATGGATGTTAAGACAACTCTTCTCCATGGATATTTTGAGGAAAACATTGACAAACATCAACCACATGGCAGTGTAGCTAATTGAAAAGAAGGTATAGTATGTAGGATCATAGAAAAGCCTTTATGGCTTGAAGTAGGAATCAAGATGATGGTACTCAAAATTTGATGATTTCATAACAAACTTATGATTCCGTAAGTGTCACATTGACCAATGTTGTCACTTCAAGAAACTTGATATGTCTAACATCATTCTACTATTGTACGTAGATGACATGCTTGTTGCAAGATCTTCAAGGAGGAGCTCAGAAATCTCAAGACAATATTGTCCAAGGAGTTTGAAATGAAGGATTTAAGTTTTCTTTAAAAAAATACTTGGAATGTAGATTAGCAAAAAAAGAATAACAAGAAATTGAAGACATGTTTAACTTCTTTTTTCTTCAAGCATAGAATAGAAGGGAAAGCTTACACCAGTAATACTGATGATGATCCAAGTATGTAAGCTACGACATGTACTTAAAACCAACCTTTAAGTGGGAGATTGTTGGTATTTATCTCATAAAGAATAAATAGATGAGAACTAGTGGAGAGTATTAATAATGTAGTTGATCTTCCTCCTTGCTTTTTATTGGATGATGGCTGATGAGATGCCTAATCACCCACGTTTATTCTGATTAGTTGAGAGCTTATGGGCTGGAGTGCTGAGATGCACGATCGTTCTCATGCAATGTGACTAGTTGAGAGATGATGTGTTGCAGTGCTAAGAAGCTTGATAAACTTGATGGGATGGATTGATGAATACCTTTGGTATTTTTCTTGCGATATAAAAAGAACTTTGGGTCCAACACATATTGTATCTCAAAAATCATTCAATCAGTCATAGATAGTGTGAGTATGTGGAGTAAGTACATACCAAACCAATATAAATTGTCTTGTGCTATTGTGTGTGCTTTTTTTCTCTGATGGTTTGTTCTATTTATGTGATGCTTGGTTGGATCTGTCCCCAACACATAATGTACAAGATGTTAGCTTGGAAACCCAATCAGATGGAAACCACGACCTGAGTCACATGACTCGAGATTTCTGATTAGCCAAGCCACCCAACTACTTCACTATAGCCTGAAATATTTACGTGGATATCTCATCGATTTACTAAGATTCTTGCTTTACAACTTCGGATCAAACACCAAAGTCAACACCATCAATCTGACACTGGGATAACATTGAGGGCATACAAGCTCCGACTGCCCTCTAACCTCCTTAGATAAAGCGCATTACATAGACCCATGAAAAACATAGAAACTTTCCGATCAACTACCAAAGGTTTTTGTAGAGTAGGGTTACAGAAAGAATATGGAAATAATATTTTGTGATATTTTTCAACTATATCACAAATAATTCTTAATGAATAAGCACATTGATATCAACGATAAGCAGAGATAAATAAAAATAGTATCGAAATATAACACAAGAAATTGTTTCTTAACTAAGTCCATGTGAATAAAATATATGAAAGAATAATATAACCGGAGTTATAGCTTATCAAAAGAGTTCTGACCATTGTTAGAAAAACTAGAGAGCTTGGAGGTGATTCAACATTGTTTGATGAAAATTTTCTTGAAAAAACTATCTTCAGAAGAACTAAAGAGAGAATATTATAATATCACCTAGATAGAATTTCTCTGTAGTTTTAGAGAATGAAAATGAATTTTGTCTTCCAATGTTAGGTATGGGATCCCTTATTTAGGGTTTAAGAAAATATAGGCATTGGAAACCGAGTAATCAAGAAATCAACAAGATTTTGTACCAATGATCAATTATTTCAATTTGATCGATCATCCTAGAAAGGAGGTCGATCATTTGATGATTGTTGGGGTAATGGATTCAAAATATGATCGATCACACAAACTGGGTAGTCGGTCAAGTCTATTCGATCAGCAAAGTAGGGTGGTTGATCATTCCCGGTCTTTTAATGAGACCACATGGTTGATCTTGGTTGGTCAATCAATCTAGATGGATGGTCGATTAATTTCAAGAGAATAGCTTGAGGTTAAAACATTACCAAGTACAATTTAAAAAACATTACAACTTTGATTCAAAAAAGAACTTTGAGCTTTTGTAGTATTACAATCTATAGTTTGTAGCTTAACTTTGAAATTGCTATGTCTGCTTAAATATCATGCAGCCATGAAAACAAGTATACTAGAGAGTGAGTGATCAATATGTGTGTCATCTTTAAAATAAACTTGGAGATGAATAAAGAACTAATAATCTCCATCATTCAATGAAAAATAATTGAAGCTGAAATGGTCAAGTCTTTGTAAATTCAAAACTTGCAATTAATAAAAGCAGTTTAAAATATTTTAATTTGATCATAATTTTAATTTTTCAAAATTTCATTTCTTCCCCTGATCAAAGAATCATTAAACTAAACTTCCAATTCTTTAATGTAAGGTTAATTATGTTTAAGTTCTCCCCTTAATATATTGACCTCTTATTTATACTTAATCTCATTAATACCTTTTATATTCTCCCCCTTTTTGCTATCAATAAAAAGTTTAATAAGAAAAATAAAAGATAAAAATAAATGAAATCTTCACTAATAAAAGATAGAACTAATAAAAAATGTTTTTAACACGGATGGGGTTCCACTACATAGATGCTTCCAAAAAAGAATACCTAGAAAAGAAAACATGAAAACTAGAGAAATTCTAGAAACTTGGATCAGAGTCACTATCATCTACATGACATTGGGTGTCAGACGAGAGTGCTTGTTTTCTATATCGATTACTCGGTGGATCTCAAAGCTACAGCTAAACTCAAAATAGCCATAATCTTCAAACTCTTCATCACCGTCATCATCTTCTTCTTCTTCAAGCTCTTGCAATACAATCGACTTCCCTTGGGAGGAAGATAAACAGGGATCAGAAGGGTGAGGACGCAATCAGGTCAGGATAGGAGGAGATGCCCTAGTAGGTGTAGAAAGGTAGCAAAGAGGAAACCTGGGCCATGTCAAAGGAGGGTTCATGGCTAGGGGAAGCCGTGGAACATCATCCGAGAGCTTGCAAATGACCTCGATGTGTGCATTGATGAATTGTGAAAATTCATTCACTCAAAGTGCCATGTTGATGTTGTGAGGTATCATCATGTCAACATTCTCTCAAATCCTGTAGAGCTTTAGAGAATGGGTAGCAATCAACAAGTGATGAGTGAATTCATGTTCGTGGAAGAGTTAGTAGGCCAAGACTTTCTCGTAATATGACATGGTAAGTGACAAACCGAGAATTCACCCTTTTAATGATGTCGAATTAACATTTTTGTTGTTGTAGGATAAATTCACGGTTGATCAAAAAATGCTATGTTAATTAAATGTCAAGTAAAAGCGAACGGTCGATTTTTGTTACTTGGGTAAGTCCAAGGTTGAACTCAAGGAGGCAACTGTCTCCTTAGGTTGTCTTAAAGTTGATAAAGAAATTAGGTATATTTTTTGGTATTTTTTATGCAGATAAATGACACAAATGTAATTTTGAAAAAGTTCGAGGGTTAAAATATAAATCTCGATCAAACTATGTCCAAAAATTCTCAAACTTATCCAGTATGTGAAATATGATGAAATGAGACTACTTTAATGTTTTTGGTATTTTTGGAAGCAAAATTAATATTCTACGATTAAATGAATGCAAACGATGATATTGTCACTAAATTATTATAATCAATATTAAATCTATTTATTTTCAGGGAATAAATTATATGAGATATGTCACTAGGTGATCTATCTTAGAAAAATCCTAAACCCTAAAAATGTTGGATTTAATACCTACTAAAATTGATTAGTGAAATGCACAAAATGAATTTTTTAAAGAAAAATATGGATGCAAATACAACTATTTTTTGGCACAATGTTTCTAGCAATTAATTCTACGATTTATGATTTTTTAGCAATTTTTGGAAATGCGGTTAATTATCTATAAATTTTTAAGCGTAGATTGGGTAAAATATGTCAATTTTCGCATGAACAATTATTATTAACTAACCATAAAGCTAAAAATATAAAGCACATGCCAGAATGTAGAGAATTAGTTAAAGAACAAAATGGATTTTTTTAATAATTAAAATGATGATGAAATAAGGTTCAAAATAATAGAGGAACATAGGGTTCTGAGTGCAATATTACAAAATATAAAATAAGTAAAATGTAGTGCAAGGACTGAAATGCAATTACCGATACTATTGGGGGTGTAATTGCAGTTTCTCTAGAAATCACGTGCGATGCACGTGACTCTTGAGCAACGAGGACCTCTTTGAAGTTTTGTGGACATCAAGGGATTCCGTCGTAATTTTTCTCGAAGAGGGGGTGTGCCTCATGTGAGAGGGCTTTCCCTCTTCTTCGTCGTTGGAACTAGGTTGAGGTGGGTTGGCTCCTGCTACAGGAGGCGATGTGGCCGGAGTCGGTAGTGCTTGGCAAGCAGGTTCGGGAGCGGGCGCGGTGATGGTTGGACGGAGGTTGGCGAGCGGAGATGAGGGCTAAAGGTGGTGCTTCTCGCATGGGTCGGCGACGCTCCTCACGTTGGCTTACACGTGAAGATGGCTGGTAGCTATGAGTTTGGCTCCGCACGTAGGTGGTTGGTGGAGGCTCTGGCCGACAGAGGAGTGCTACTGGTCGTGTGTCACTTCTCACGTGAGGGTGCGGATCCAGGGGATGGTACACTGCTGAGGTCTACGCTGCAGAAGGGGATTGCCCAGCGAGACGATGATGCGGCTGGGGTCAGCGGCTGGCGTGAAGGCATACAAGGGGTTCTGCTCACTGGAGGTTGGTGAAGGATGAAGATTGGTGGCGGCGCAGGTGGTCCAGTGTTGGTGTGCTAGAGGGAACAGAGGAAATACGATAGAACAAGGGATTTGGAAACGAAGGTAGAAGAAGAAGACAGGGATTGGAGTGGGGATTTCGCCTGAGATTGGAGCGGTGGAGGACGGTCTTGGGTTCTCGCCTTGACTGCACGACGGTGGAGGAGACTCGGTATGATCTCGCCAGAGGTGATCGTTGCCCAAGAAGGGAGGCCCATGTCACTTGCCTCCTTCTCAAGCTTCCTCTTCTTAGATGATGGCGGATAAGGAACACGTTGCGGATCAGGAGTCTTATATAGGGAGTAGATACGAAGATGCGGAGGGGATAAGGTGAAGACAAGGAGGCAGCGTACGCAAAGATAAGGGAGGAGTTGATGTCCGATGGTTGCGGAGCATTGGCAAGGAAGAAGGATCAGCCGTTGACTGGAGAGAGGAAGGAAGGGGACCCTCACGTGCATGGCAAGTGAGGAGAGAGACTTTTTTATATATTATTTTTTTTATTAATTTTTTTTGCAAAAATGAGAATAAAATGGGTTTAAAAACAGCTGACACATGGCGGCTCCAGGAGCGGCCACGTGTTAGATCCATAAGAATCTGGAAAACAAAAATAAAAGAAAATTTTAACGACCTCGGATCAAAAAGTGTTCAACATGAAATTTTCTCTTCTCGATGAGATCTACAACTTTCATGAAGTGGTCAAAAGCAAAAGATGTCATCTGTGCAAAATGATATTTTTGGGGTGCTCAATGTACATAGAATACCTTGATTTTTGGGTTTTGTAATTTTTTTTGTATTTTTTAATTAAGAGAAAAATCGAGAAAAATAATGATAAAATCAAAGATAAATATTTACATAGTAATACATTTTTTTGGATTTTTAACAAATAATAAAATAGGAAAATAAAATGAAGAAATAAAAATGAGAAATTTGTATAAACTCGCAAAGGACACTCAGATTCGGTCAGTTTCTTTGATGTCAGTCTTGATTTGAATTTGGATTTTATGGATTTTATTAAAACTTTCATTAAAGAACACAAATGAAAAAGAAATAAAAGAAAAATGGTTAATTATGTACATAAAACATCAAGTCAAAAACGTGTAAAACACAAAATGCGCAGAAGAGATATAAAAACCAACTTTCACCTACGAACTCCGATTTTTATGAAATTATTCTTATTTTGAAGGTCTTTGAACATGTATTACTTTAAAAGTGAGTAGATCTAAATCGGACACTGTATGAGGAAGATATGAGAATTTTAGTCTACTTGGTCTAATTTGGAGTTTTGTCTCACGGGCCAATTATTTGAGTTAGTAATTTTTTTATATTTTTCTTTTAATATTGTTTGTGATATGTACACATTGGAGTTGATTTGAATAGATTTGGAGTTAGCATGAATTAGTTAAAAATGCATGAAGTTGGGTGCAAATGTGAAGATGAATATGAATGCAATTATGAGTGTTAAAATGCAAATATTATCTTTAAATGCATGAATGGTAAAAATGCAGAATAGATGATGAAATGCAGCTAACTACTCGGGAATAAAGCTCTGTGTTCATCTTTTAGTATGATGAATCGTGGATTCATCAACCCCCTATGCTTAAATCTTGGTCGTCTCCAAGAAACTAAAATAAAATGCAAAAGTGAAATGATTTTTGGTTTCACAACAACGTCATGAACAAAAAGTGAAAATGGAGCTAGACCCAACCTTCGGATTAATAGTGTGGTGGAACTTCTGTGAGACTTAGGGTTTTAAAATCAACAACCCTCAAGTTCTACATATCATTATAACAGATTCGACTAAGAAAGTCATCTTAGATCAATCCTTCTCCCAAAACATATCCCATGAACATTGAACAACTGCCTCATGTGTGTGAAAGGTTTTAGCTCTCTCCATCAAGAATGTCAAACTACCATGAAAACCCCCCTCCCAGTAACTTGTCCTCGGGGAGTTAGGTATTTTCTTCTAAGGTCTTTCTTGTTGTATTCACAGTCGAAAGGGGGAGAAGTCAGAAGAAAGAGAAAAGAACTGGAAGGTGACTAGTGTAGTCACCTCTCATTGTAACGCCGGCTAGTTTAGCCAAGTCTCCACTAAGATTTGCAGGTTTTCATGAAGCTTGGACCTTTTTGGTCAGATATTTATTTGATGATTTGGCTTCTTTTTGGTATGGATTTTTGGTGACTCTGCATGGATCTTTTTGTGCCCCTACGGATATAGAATCTTTTTTTCGTAAATGTTTTGGGGTCTTAGAAATAATTGTGCCCAGCCGCTCATCCCATTTACGAAGCTTTATTTCAACCCATACTCTGATCTCTAGATGTCCATGCTACCAGAAAAGAGACTCACACAGTCTTCCAACATCCCGTCTGAGTTGAGCTAAGTGCATAATGCGAGAGAATAGATTTATCCCCTACTCAAAAACTATACCTAGAATCAGGCGACCAGGTTAGACACTAAGAGTCAATGGTTGTACATTGTCATGCAGAACTTGAAGAATTAAGTTAAAAGACCTAAAGCTTCTAAAATCCTCTTTCTTGGTGAAATTCCTCTGGAAATTAGGTAGATTAAGGCCAAATCAAGACTACTCTCCACTTCTACTCACAACTCAGTTCAGAACCCATTAACTTTCTACTTTGCATATGGTAGATATGCAAATGCATATGAGATGAGGTGCAGGATGATTTTTTTATATGAATGCAAGAATGAAATGCAAGAGAGTTTTTTTTCATTTTTTTAATTTTGTGTGTGTGTGTTTTTTTAATGTGAGGATGCTATGCAATAAAAAATCATCATTTTTTTATTTTTTTCATTTTGTGATTTTTTTATGTTTTGTTTTGATGTTTTTTGTTTTTTTACTTTTAGCCATCCCGTAATAAATATATATATGAAAATACGTGAAAGTACGATCTATGGGTAAAGTATATATGTAATATATACAAGCCCCCCTATACTTAGCATATGCTATGTCCTCAGAGCACCAGAAGCAACAAGAAGACATAGCTCATGTTAAGCATAGAAGAAAAAATAGAAAAAGAAGTCAACCTCCCCCTTATACTTAGGCTATAGACAACCTAAGTATAGAAGAAGAAGAAGAAATGGAGCGTAGAGGTCAAGAGGAGAAATGAATATATAGACAGGGAAGGCATCGATCCCCCCTATACTTAGGCTTTGCTCAGCCTAAGTATAGGGCAAGAGTGGGTTTGAGAACCGATGAGATTTGGAGAATATACAAATCGAATGAGGAGTAGAATGATGAACAAATATAGATGGCGTCGGTTCCCCCCATACTTAGGCCTTGGTCTAAGTCTAGTAAGAAAATATACAAGGGAGCAGATGGGGGTGAGGAAAAGGTTGGCCGATGATCAAGGCGGTTTATGGCCGATCTTTTTCATGAAATGTGGTGGAAGGGAATATTGATTGGACGAAGATGAATCAGAAGATTCCCAGCCACCATCGGAGCTGTCATTTCAATAATAATCAAAGGTCATATTGCTCCAACTATTCTTATTTTTGAGCTTTTTTTCTCAGCGCTCGCTCGGTTTTCGGGTCAATCTTTTCTTCCTCTTAATATTAAGATGAACAAGTGTCAGTCTAGTCAAAACGTATTGTTCTCGTGTATTGAATGGGATCAGGGGAGTCAACCTTGGATGAATAAGGGGGAGAGACAGGAAAAGTCCCAACGTGGGTCTACATATGACCTCTTGTTCCGATTAGGCTCTAGATTCTCTAAACTGATCTCTCTCATACTGTTCTTATCCTCTGAATCTGATGAGTGATCCTCAAGAGTTATTTTTTCTGATATGTTGAAAGTGATATTGTTAGTTGATTCAGGAGGTATTCTTTGTGAGGTGCTGACCATGAGATCCCTATCAGATGAGTCTCCATACAAATAATAATATTCTTGTAAGGTCAGCACATGCCCTGTGTATTTACTCTCTGTTGGCTTTGCGTGTGTGGACTCAAGGAGATCCGGTATAGCCTTGTACGTTTGTGGTGAGTTGAGTGTGTCTCGTTTGATATTACTCACCTTTGTAGTTTCGTCAGCCGTTTCGTAATATGTCTCTCCTTCTGTTGTGTCTGTGATAAGTGGAGACGTCTGATAATATGAGGAATCTTCTATATCAAGAATGACGGTTTACCGTTCGGTTGTTTCAGGGTTTGGTGTGTCCTCGAGAACTTGATCAATTTGGTTTAGGTTCAGGAATATGATGTCTTGAGTCTCGCAAAGAATAGTCGCTCTAGCGGAAGCTAGAAACGGCTTTCCCAAAATAATGGGAGACTCAGATAAATCTCATCGGTTTTCAATGTCCACGACAATAAAGTTCACTCTAGTGCGACATCTTGGAAATTAATGACGGCAGAAATGATTCCTATTGGTCTTTTTGTGGATCGATCGGGGAATTGAACGATCACTCGAGTCTTTTTGAGCGGTCTGAGTTCAAGTCTGTCAAACACGGTCTTAGGTAGTATATTCAGTGTAAAATCATCGTCAATCCAAATATTATTAGATTCTGTATTCTCAATTTCAAAGGTCATTTTGGTTAACCGTTTTACTTTCCGGACTTTGTTTGTTTGGGTCATCAGCATTGAAATGGCCATAGTTATTAAATGATATGTTCGAGATCTTTTCTTTCCCGTCTTCTTAGATGATAGTTGACTCTTCACAAACCTCCGAAGATCAGGAATATACTCTATGGCCTTGATTAATGGAAGCTCTAATATCAAACTTTTGCAAAATGCTTCTTTATTGATGTTGTCCATTTTTTTTTTGAAATTTTTGAATTTTTTATTTTTTGGAATTTTCACTAAAGTTAGTAGGAGGGTTAGTGGTATGTGGTGTTTGTGTGTAGATGTCAGGCTCAAGATGATTCTCAGGTTCACTCTGTGATTGTCTTGATTCCTCTTGGTTGATGATAATATCTTTGATTATTTGGATGACATTATCAAATTGTTCAGTCAAAAACCTCGATCTTCTTATTGATCCGAGCTATGTCAACCATTATCATCTCATGACTTGAATCTGAGTGATTCTACTTGGTATGCCACGACATTGGCATTTCTCTTGAACCGAGATATAGTCAGCTTCTGTAATTAGGGTTTGGTCATGAGTCCAATTTCCTTGACTTTGGGTGGCATCTTTGGGGTCAGAGGAAAAGTTGGCATACTTGGGTTGTGGATTGTCCTGAGTAGAGGATGGTTCAAACAGTGAATTTTCATACGTAACCGGGAATCGTGTTCCTCTATCAAAGTCGGTTACATCAATATTCATCCTCGAGTCCACTTGCTCCATTGTGTCTTCATAGTACATGATCAGTTCTGTGAGCGGTTCATATCTTGAAGTTTCAACCAAGGGTGGGTGGGTGGGTGGGTGAAGAGATGGTGGCTGGGGAGAAACTACCTCAAAGAGAGGGTTCCTCTGAAAAGAAGGCGGATACGAAGATTGGGAAACTGTCATGTGAGTGCGACCCATGGAATCTGGGTATGAATGCCAAAATTCTGACATCATCGAATGGAATGGAGAAAAGATTTGCGAAACCATGATCTGTGTGTGCAAGTGCATTGTCACACAATTCAATACACAATTGCAAACCCTGATTTCACCAACTCACACAGTGAAGGGCCTGAAGCGAGGTCCAATTAATCTGGTTGGTATTAAGTATGATTTTCAAGTAGAGTTAGCAAGGATTACGTGGTGGCCTATTAGGGAGTCGGCTTAATACCGGCTGTGTCTCCCCTGTTTAAACTGTTGCCTAAGATACCAATGCCCTTCCTCTCTTAGCTCCTATCACCAGCTTACTTGGTTAATATCGATAAAGTTTAGGGACCCGCCCTATCTACCTACTGAAGTAGGCAGAGACTGACAAGGCTTGTCACTTCGCCTCGGAGGGTTACTAAGCAACTTGTCACGTCACACTGCTGGTTACTTGCCAAGGCAAGCAAAGGCTACTTGGTGCTGGTCAATTGAACTTCGAATACTTCAACCTGTGATATTTGTGAAGAGTGGGGTACATTGATATGGAAAGCGAGGATTTGGGCTCTATCTTAGTGTGTACACACACTCTATGTACTCAGCCTGAAATCAAATAATGATGGGGTTGCTCTCCCGAAAACAATGATTTTAATTTTTATCCAATTTTAATTAATCAATAATGTTAGCAATCCCCTAGTTTTAATTTGTTTATCACTTGAATTTGAGTGTCAATAATGCAAATCTACACGAGGATTCTGATTTCCTTTATTCCTATGTGAGTGAAAACCAAGGGAGAATCGAAAAAGCCATGCAACCGAAATACGATAATGAATGCTGACTTCGAAATACTTACATTGCCTCCTCGCAATCTTCGTGAAATATGCTAGACAGAGTTGAATTTCCCTAGAAAATTTAAATCTAATGCATGCACAGGAAATCACACCTAGATCTTGAATTTCTATTAGTGAGTGATAGAATAATTTAATTTGGCAAAATGAGAGATGATCGAGTGTGTATAATTTAGTGAATGTGTGGTCCTAGTCTTACGAGCACATTCAAAAATAATACTAATTGCTCTAATAGCCATATGTGCAGTCTTAGAACTACGAACCACTCAAGTCCGGCCCCACCCTCACCGGAGAGTGAAATAGGCCAAACACCACAGAGAAATGTTCAGTCCTTTTTACACATGTGTGAAACCGAT
This sequence comes from Ottelia alismoides, assembly GCA_037367405.1. Taxonomy (NCBI): domain Eukaryota; kingdom Viridiplantae; phylum Streptophyta; class Magnoliopsida; order Alismatales; family Hydrocharitaceae; genus Ottelia; species Ottelia alismoides. The sequence continues at coordinate 496,485 of JAZKJV010006861.1, read as the reverse complement.
TGGGAACTGCTGGAAATTAGCAATAAAAAAGAGAAAAACATACTCTCTCCAAAAATTTAAAAAAATATTGTGTGTATTCAGTCGCTTAGAGATGCGTAGGTCTCCAAGAAGATCGCTCCGAGTTCACCAGGTACCTTGCACAAAAAATAGAAGAGCGGATATTAGAGAGAGGTACACAGAAAAATATACACAAATAAAAGGAAATAAAAAATGCTGCAAAAAAAATAAAAAAGAAAGAGAAATAATTACAAGAAAACCAGGGGTAAGACTACCAGGGATGGGAAACCTAAAAACTTGATTTTCTTAAAAACAACCTAAGCCGTGCCTAACAAGCAACGACGCCATTTGACGAACCGAGAATTCACCCTTTTAATGATGTTGAATAAACAATTTCATTATAGTAGGATAAATTCACTATTGATCAAAAACCGTTATGCTAATTAATGTCAAATTAAAGCGAGCGGTTGATTTTTTTACTTGTGTAAGTCCAAGGTCGAACTCAGGGAGGCAACTATCTCCTTAGGTTGTCTTAAAGTCGATCAAGAAATTAGTTTTTCGGAGAGATGTTTTTTTGGTATTTTTTATGCAGATAAATGACACAAATGCAATTTTGACAAAGTTTGAGGGTTAAATGTAAATTTCAATCAAACTATGTCCAAAAATTATCAGACTTAGGCAAAATGTGAAATATGATGAAATGAGACTACTGTAATGTTTTTGGAATTTTTAGATGCAAAATGCATATTCTACTATTAAATAAATGCAAACAATGAGATTTTCACTAATTAATTATAATAAAAACTAAATCTATTTATTTTCAGGGAATAAAATTATCTGAAATATGTTACTAGGTGATCTATCTTAGAAAAATTCTAATCTAAAAATGTTGGATTTAATATCTATTAAAAATTGATTAGTCAAATGCATAAAATGAATTTTTTAAAGAAATCTATGCATGTAAATGCAATTCTTTTTTGGCACGATATTTATAAAAATTAATTCTACAAACTCTGAATTTTTAGCAACATTTTTAGAAATGTGGTTAATTATCTACAAAATTTTAAGCGCATATTGGGTAAAATATGTTAATTTTTGCAAGAACAGTTATTATTAATTAACCACAAAGCATAAAAATATAAAGCATGTGCCACAATGTAGAGAATTAATTGAAGAACAAAATATAGTTTTTAAATAATTAAAATGATGATGAAATAAAGTTCAAAATAGCAGAGGAACACAAGTTTCTGAATGCAATATTACAAAATATAAAATAAGTAAAATGCAGTGCAAGGACTGAAATGCAATTACTGATACTATTGGGGGAGTTATTGCAGTTTCTCCAGAAGTCACGTGCTATGCACTTGATTCTTGAACATCGGGGGTCTCTTTGAAGTTTTGTGGAGATCCAGGGGTTCCGTTGCATTTTTTCCTGAAGAGGGGGTGTGCCTCACGTGAGGGGACTTTACCTCTTCTTCTTCGTTGGAACCAAGGTCGAGGTGGGCGGGCTCCTGATGTAGGAGACGAGGCGGCTGATGTCGGTGGTGCTTGGCAAGGAGGTGCGGCAGCGGGCGCGGTGATGGCTGGACGGAGGTTGGTGAGTGGAGGCGAGGGATGAAGGCGACGCTTCTCGTGTGGGCAAGCGGTGCTCCTCGCACGGGCTTGCGCGTGAAGATGGCTGGTGGCTACGAATTTGGCTCCACGCGCAGGTGGTTGGTGGATGCTCTGGCCAGGGAAGGGGTGCTACTGGTCACGCATCACTTCTCGTGTGGAGGTGCGGGTCGAGGGGATGGCGTATTGTTGAGGTCTGTACAACTGAAGGGGGTTTCATTAGCGGGACAACGATGAGGCTGGGATCAGCGACTGGCGTGAAGGCACGCACAAGGTTCTTCTCGCTGGTGGGTGGCGGAGGACGAAGGTTAGTGGCGGCGTGGGCGGTCTGGTGTTGGTGCGCTAGAGGGAACAGAGGAAATGCGACAGAACAAGGGATTTGGAAAGAAGGTAGAAGAAGAAGATAGGGGTTGGAGTAGGGATTTCGCCAGAGATTGGAGCGGCAGAGGCTGGTCTTGGGTTCTCACCTCTACTCCGTGGCAGAGGAGGAGACTCGGTATAATCTCGCCGGAGGGGATCGTTGCCCAAGAAGGGAGGCCCATGTCACTGGCCTCCTTCTCAAGCTTCCTCTTCTTAGATGATGGTCGATAAAGAACACGTTGTGAATGAGGAGTCTTATATAGGGAATAGAGATGAAGATGCGACGAGGATAAGGTAAAGATTAGGAGGTGGCGTCCGCGAAGATAAGGAAGGAGTTGATGGCCGGTGGTTGCGAGGCGTTGGCGAGGAAGAAGGATTGGCTGTTGACTGGAGAGAGGAAGGAAGAGGACCCTCACGTGCATGGCATGTGAGGAGAGAGACTTTTTTATATATTATTTTTCTATTATTATTATTATTGCAAAAATGAGAATAAAAGGGGTTTAAAATAGGTGACACTTGGCGGCTTCAGAAGCTGCCACATGTCAGCTCCATAAAAATCTGGAAAAAATAAAAGAAAAGTCCAAAAGAAATAGAAAACAACCTTGGATCAAAAAGTGCTCAACATAAAAATTGCTCGTCTTCATGGGATCTGCAACTTCCACGAAGAGACCCAAAAGCAAAAGATGTCATCTGTGCAAAATGATTTTTTTGGGGTGCACTATATACGTGATTTTTGGATTTTGTAATTTTTTTTGTAATTTTTAATTAAGAGAAAAAACGAGAAAAATAACGACAAAATCAAAGATAAATATTTACACAATAATCTATTTTTTTGGATTTTTAACAAATAAGAAAATAGGAAAATAAAATGAAGAAGAAAAAGTGAGAAATTTGTACAAACTCGCAAAGGACACTCGGATTCGGTCAGTTTCTTTGCTATTAATCTTGATTTGAATTTGGAATTTTATGGATTGTATTAAAACTTTAATCAAAAAACACAAATGAAAATGAAATAAAAGAAAAAGGGTTAATTATGTACATAAAAAATCAAGTCAAAATGGGTAAAACATAAAATACGCAAAAGAGGCCCAAAACCGAACTTTCCCATATGAGCTCCGATTTTTATGAAAATAGTCTTATTTTGAAGCTCTTTGAATATGTATTACTTTAAATGTGAGTAGACCTAAATCAGACACTATACAAGGAAGATATGAGCATTTTAGTCTGCTTGGTCTGAATTTGGAGTTATGTCTTACGAGCCAATCATTTGAGTTAGTAAATTTTTTGTATTTTTCTTTTAATCTTGTTAATGATATGTACACAATGGAGTTGATTTGAGGTGATTTGGAGTTAGCGTGAATTTGTTAAAAATGCATGAAATTGGGTGCAAATGCGAAGATGATTATGAATGCAATTATGAGTGTTAAATGCAAATATTAATTTTATATACATGAATTATAAAAATGTAGAATAAATGATGAAATGCAGCTAACTACAAAGGAACTAAGCTCTATTTTCATCTTTTAGTATGATGAATCGTGGATTCATCAGTACGGTGAATAAGAGGCACTAATCCATGGAAATGTGGAGCAAGATGGGTTGGACGGGTATGGTCGGGAGGGCGACGAGGCGTCAAAGAATGAGTGAATATGGATTTGGTCAAAAATGGTAAAAGATGGTACCATACTCATGGAAGTGTTCTCTAAACACGTTCCAGATGATAGATCTACATGTGGATAAGGTGAGACGCAAGTAGTTGTAGAGGTGGTCTCAAGCAAACAAGGACGGGGTCCCTTGAATGAAAATTATCCCTTCTATGATCTCTTATGATCCATTGATGGCAAGGAGAGGTTCATGAGAACATTCCCTAACTCATCCAAATTATTCTTAAACCCTTACTTGGTTTGTATAACTGTATGGTTCTAAGGCCTAGGTACAGTTTCCATACTTGATTCCTTTCAAATTGTACAAGTTCCTCTTACATTGCCATTAATCAAGATTGACGTTGCAAGCCTCGTCATCGATATACTTTGGCTCAGTTAGAGATATAAAAATAGAAAGAGCAAATTTGTTAAAGTGTGATCTAGTCTGAATTCCCTTTGAGATATCTCCAATTACCAACTCCTTGGGATGGTATCTAGCAAAACTGAAGTCCTTGGTTGGATTGTGTGAATTCTCTTTCTTAGATATACTAGAAGTATCACCTACTTAAGCTATTTCCTCATTTTTCTAATTCATGTAGTTGAAGATATTTTTCTCAAGTTCTCATCAAATGAAACGTTAATTGATTTCATGACAGTCATTGTTTTCTTTATGAAGAGTATGTAAGTGCTGCTATATATGAAGTATCTTAGGAAGATACCTTCTTCACTTTTAGGGTCAAATTTGTCATGATTTTCCTTAGTGTTAAGAACAAAATATTTGCATATAAAGACACGAAAATAACCAATCCTTAGTGAGCGTCCACAGTATAGCTCAAGATGAGCCTTCTTCAAACCTAGTCGGATCAAAGTTCTGTTTAATACACAACAGGATGTATTTACAGTTTCTACCCAAAAACATAGAGGTGGTTTAGGTTCACTTAGCATTCTGCTACCACATTCCTAGAGAGTGAAATTTTTTAGCTCAACCATGCCATTCGGAGTTATTGTTGTGGGTAATGAAAAGTTATGCTTGATCTTAGACTTCATACAATACTCAGAAAAATTCTCAATATCTAACTCTCCACCATGAGTACTCCTTAACTTAGTAATAATTGGTTCGGTGTTCATTCTAAATTCACTTGGCTAGCTATTTGAACTCTGAAAAATCTAAGTCTTCAGAGGAAATGAAAAAAACAGACATGAGTAGTCATCTACTATGACAAAATAGTAATGATATCCATTTAAACTTTTGAATTTTATAGGTATAAAAAAGTTTAGATCTAGAAGCTCAAAAGGTCTTGAGGTGTTGATGAACTATTTACCTTTTAGGGCAGTTCTATGGAGTTTCCCAATTCACATGTTGTATACATGTCCACATTCTTGTAGAATAGCTTAGATAAGTATCTAACTAAGTCATGTTTGCTAAGAATGATTATTAGTAGTATGTGAATGTGACCTAGTCTTTGTATGCAAGAGTAAATTGTTCTTCTCGCGATGCCATTTGGTATTCTAGATATAATTGATCATCGTACCTAAGGGTTTATATATTTTTGTGCCTATCTCCCCAAAGAAAAACTTCTTGTCTGTCCTCTTTAACCACTATAAAGCAGTCTTTAAAAAATAAAACTTTAAATTCTTTCTCACATATATGAGAAACCTTCAAGATGTTGTGTTTCAGACCTTCATCAAGATTGACACGTTTAATCAAAGTAAGGAAGTTTTCAATCGTTACTTCTCCAATTATTGTACCTTGGTTGTTATTCTTGGATGTAATCATTCCACCATCCTTGGCCTTGAACTGATGAAGAGTTCTTTGTCTACAGTCATGTGTCTGGAGCATCCAATGTCCATGATCCATCTGCCACATCTTTCATTCTTGGTATTGTGTAAAATATGAAATGGTCATGTACGTTGGTTCATGATGTCTCCCATTATAAGATATCTTTGATTTTGTAAATAGTTGATTGAACCTTTTGGTACCCATTGTTTTCAGGTCCTTTGAGCGTTATGATGGTTCCTTGGATTAAATAGGTCTAGTAATTGTTACAAGTTTATAGCTACTAGAAATAGAGTGTCCATGCCCAATCCAAAACTTAAATTTTATTTGATAGTTTGATACTAACAATTTGACTCGGTCTTATTTTCCTTTAGTGAACCTAGTCATTTACTCCTAGTCATTTACTATGGTTTGTGTATTCTTTTTTAGTTCTGCAACATTTAACTCTAAAGTGTCTATATTATTCCTGGGATCTTTCATTTTTGTTTCATAGTGTTTTTCTAATAAAGGCATATAGTTTCTAAATTTGTGAATATTTTTCTTAAGTAATTCTACTTCAAATTCATGTTTTTTATAGTGGTGCGGTGTAGTTGATTTCGGCTTATAGCTTCTTGTAATTCATCTATAGAGGGTTCGTCAATGTTACATCATTATCGAGTTCCATGAGTCTGAGCAAACTTCTTCCTTGTTGAAGGTGTTTGAGTCACTTTCGAAAGACCTGGAGGAGTCGATGTGAGTCCCAAGTAGCTTATAGTGTTTCCTCTTCGATTGCTTGTGATGCTGTTTGTGGGGTGCTTCCATTCAATAATTTTATGCTCCTTTACCTTTCTAAGAATCTGGTTAGTTTGACTTTCGATGATTTCTCTTTTTGAGTAAAGGGTAGTACTTCGTGAACTATACCTTTTTCTTGCAATTGAAGTATTGTAGCTCATGTTCCTTTCTTCGATCTTCATGCTTGATAAACTTCTTGAATCTTCGGGTGGTCATAGATATATCATTCTCAAATATTTCATCTATTGATGTAGATCTTATGGCTTGAATAGTTGTGTTCTTCTTATTCTTGATCTCAAATTTGGCTTTGGATATCTACATCTTTTTAACTTCATAGGATAGGATTTTACCCACAAGTTCATCAATTTGAACATTGTTGGAATTGTTTGCTTCCTTGTGACTGGTGTTATACTTCATGAAGAGGTAAGAGATATTAAAATCTTCTTTACTTGGTCTAGTTCAGCAATCTCCGCACTTACATTTCAAAGGTTGTTGATGATCTATGAGAATATGATGTACATTTCCCTAATAGATTCTCCAATCTCCATCTTGAATAATTCATACCTTTGTTGGTGAATGCTCATCCAAGTTTCTATTTAACTTGCATGTATGTGATGCTGAGTTTGTTCCATATCGTGTGTTTCATCTTTTATGTGGATACCCTTATCTTGAGTGATTGCACAAAAGATGGCATTCATTGCTTTTAAATTGTATGTAGTCTTCTTGTTCTCTACATTGAACATTGGAACACCTTCTATAGGACAGGGCCTAGTGTACTTAGTCTTGATGATATTCCATGCATCATGATTCAAGGAACACTGACCATTCAACAATTGTAGTTGAACAAGTTAAATGAAGGAGGCCTGGTAGGGGACTAACTTTCATAATTGTTGCTTATTGAAGTTGCCATATATATTGTCGATGCTTTGCTTCATAGGATAGAAATCGCTCTGATACCACTTGTGAGATCCCTGAGATCAAGACATCACTAGAGGATGGGTGGGGAGGGCAAATAGTTATGGATGATATAATAAAACTTTTATGGAGTATACTTGAGCACAACACAATCAATCAAGCAGACTACACAGGATGTTAACCTAGAATCCCAACTAAATAAAAAACAACAACCTAAGTTACCTAACACAAGATTTCTGGTTAGTTGAGACAATCAGGTACTTCACTATAGCATAAGATATTTACTCGGATATCTCAGCCATTTGTAAAGATTCATGATTTACAACTTCAAATCAAACACCAATGTCAACACCACAGATTTGATACTATGATAATATCAAGGATGGACAAGCTCCAATTTCCTCTAACTTGCTTATATAGGGTGTATTATGTGATCCAAGAACTACCTATAAACTTCTGAATCTAATACTAAAAGTTCCTCAGAGAATGGTTTTGGAAAGAGTATAGAGACAATATTTCACAATATTTTTCTCAATAATATCCACAACGTTCAAAGAATAAGTCTATTGATATTAACAATCAAAAGATATAATAATAATATTAGAATATAACATAAGCAATTATTTCTCAATGAAGCACATGTGAATAAAATACATCAAATAGTAAAATCACCAAGTTGTAGCTTGATAATAGAGTTGTGATTGTTGTTAGAAGAAGTAGAGGACTTGGAGGCAATTGAACATCCTCTTTTGAAGACTTTCTTGAAGAAATTATCTCCAAAATTGTGCTTCTCGAAAATATCAAAGAACTAGAGGGGGAATAGGATTATATCACTCAAAAAGAATTACTCTTTACTTGTAGGAAGTGAGAGTAAATTATGTGCCTTCCAACATTGAGTATGGGGTCCCTTATATAAGATTCAGAAAATAACCATTGAAAACAAAACAAGCAAGAAATAAATAAGATTATGTACCAATAATCAATTAGGTAAGCTGAGATGATCGATTATTCTCAAGTTAGATTGATAAGCCTAGAATGATGATCGATCATTTGATGACCATTGGATTATTGGTCTCAATGTATGATCGATCATGCAAATTGGGTGGTCAATCATGACTAGTCGATTACTAAAATCACATGGTTAATCAAATTTGATCGATCGATTTAAATGGATGATTAATTTGTGTTGAGTTCTTTGACATGTTCTTGATTTTGGAATCTCTAAGAGAATAGCTTGATGTACTTGATATCTTTGTTGAAATATCATGCAGTCATGTAAACAAGTATGTAAGTGAGAGACTCTGATATATGTGTGACATCTTTAAAATGAAATTGGAAATAAACAAAGAACTAACAACACTAACACATCCCTTAGCTAGAGCTTCAATTGACATGGTGTCAATGGCATTCCAATATATTAATACAATCCTTCTTACTATCACAAATGCATGTTTTATTTTGTCCCAAAAAGATAGTCAAAATATAAAAAGATTTGTTATTTCTAATATTGATGTAAATTTCATTTTTATTCTTAATGATTTTCTAAATAGCTACAAGATAGTTTTTGAGTTTACTAACAGAATCATGATATATGGCACTTCAGTAGAGTATCGACGGTGCCATATTCTCGTTACCAAGGAAGAGAGGTTGTTTGATGTCTCATTAATATTCTTTAATAAATTAAAAAGTATATTTTAACTTATCCCTCAATTAGGCGATAAGGATTATTGTCGTGCCTTCACACTTTCCATAAAGAAGATAATGAGTGACATATTTCACATGGAAAGGGAGAAGTCTTTCAAGATGACCGACCGGGAGAAGATGAATTTTGAGGAGTTAAAGAAATATTTCCTCCTACCTAGTGTACTCTGGATATGTAGACATTTTACTTCATATTGTATTTTTTGAACTCTACATATTAGGGTAATAATGTGGTATTGCAGGATGGGCATCCTTTTATGATCTTTTTGCCTCCGATTAGGAATTTAAGAGGAGGTCTATACTTTTAGCTATAAACTTCCGATAAAAAACAAATAAAATCCATGTGTGATTCCAAAAGCCACAATTAGGTTTGAGAGGAGTTAACTTTTGAATTTTAACTAGTAATAACGATCATATTTATCATCACTTCATATATTATTCTTTTTGTGGATGCAGACTGTCAAGCTGAAATGAGAACCTATTACGATGGAGTGGTGGTCCACGGCCCACACGTATGGGAAGTACCACGGGAGATGTTGTTCATTCCATGGATCTACATAATTCTGTTAAGTTTTATGGATGCCATTTATATTAATGTTGATATTTTTCTTTATTTATATTTGCAATTAGATTTTGGACTTTTTACACAACAAGATTGATTTAAATAATTATTTATGGAGAAATGAAATGACATAGCTGAGGATGATTATCCACATTTTTCTAAAGATTTATGAAAACATGTTATCAGTTAATACATTTGTTTATATATCCTTTTTAACTACAAATATATAATACAATGATTTTCATTAAAATATTGGTGTGGGAGGAGAGGGAGATGGGTATATTATGTCGAGGAAAGTAAGGGCTTGGTGGGATGCCTCTTTATTATGGTTGAACGACTTCATCAAGAAAATATAATGCCACCCACCAAACATCTACTTCTAAGCTTGAACCCATGACTCATGCGATTTGTTTTGCACTAGTGTGATGGATGAACTTAGAGGTATCTTAATGGACATCCAATCTTCTATCAGATATCTGATGTGAAATTTCTATGTTAAATTTAGTGTTATTAAATAACTTTTTGCATTTTAACTTATGTTGATTATTTTTCTAGATAAAAATACCATGGGGAAAGTTAGTGAAGAAGAGATTAAGGAAAACAAAAGAAAAAAATAATATCAATTGATTACACGACTCCAATAATAGCTTAGAATTAAGTCCAAGACTACATTAATTTCTAAGCCTTTTAGATCAAAAAGGAAATTTATATGGGTCCAAGTTTATTTTTTAAAATTCTATTTATGTTAATATTGTTGTACTCTATGTACTATAAATGTCCTTCTACTTAATCACCTATGTATAAATATACATTTTCAATGTTTTCAATTTATTTTGAAGGTAGAACATATGTTTATTATGTTTTCACATGCTAATAGTTATATATTTGCATGTAAAATATATGATTTGTGTATGTCTACTAGTTATTGAGCACAAAATACTTATAGTGTATTGTATGGCAGGACGCACAAGCACAACCATACACCGAAACCCTACTGAGCATGTTTACTTCACTTCCTTTTTTCAAAATTTTATGATAACGGTCCTCACAAGATCTCTCAAGTGTCTGGCTATTTTTTTAGTTCACAAGCACATCGTTCACTACTTTGTGAGCACATGTATCGGAAAAAAATAACTTGGCAAGAACCTAACAAGCATGATTTCTTGCCAACTATAGATTGCAACATGCAATTTAGCAAGGTGGCTTTTCCACCAAACATCCTTGCAAACTCTTATTGTGAGGACCTTGCAAGGATGTTGCCCAGATAAGACAAAGATGTTTGTAGATTATTAAAATTCAAGTAATGTTTATATAAAAAAATATAATGTTGGAAAATATATCACGTAATAAGTTTATTAATGTCAAAAATGCCGAATACATTATATTTTTCAAGCATCAATAAAATCCAACCAAATAACACCAATATATACAATTTTATTTAATTCAATTTTGAATTCATATATTATCTACAAATGCTAGTGAAAATACAACGAAATATCAAGAATAAAATAGAAACAAAAATGCTAGATTACACTATTATCAAAGTGCAGATGAGAATATTGGTCCACAACTAAAGAAGAATGTTATATTCGAAACAAAGAATAAGAAGAATACAATGCAAGCCGCTACGACAACTCAATCCACAATAAAGAAGAAGAAAAAACATGCATGAGATTGGTTGGTATCATCAAAAAAATAAAGATAAGGTAAATCTTTCTTATCTTAAGGCCTCTGAAGATCTCTTTAAATAATTAAGTTATGAAATATAAAAAATTATAAATGTGAAAATAAATAAATAATAAGTTAATTGAATACATGCCTCTTTTGTTAATTAATTCTAAAGTTGTAAAGAAAAAAAATGAATTTCTCAAGAAAACTTAAGTAGATATAAAGACCAAATAAGTAGCTTAGAAAAGATGTGTTGAAATTAAAAAGGAAGTTATGTTCTTACATATATATGCAAAAGGAAATGGAAAAATAAAGGACTACAATTCAGGTTTAAATTTTAGTTTGCATGTATCTAATATCAAGGAAGAAGGAACAACACATGAAGGAGGTCGTATCAATTTCCATGATGACTAAGGTCAAGTACTTTCTCAATGCAAATCAAGGATGGTTGTTGTTGCTAATGATAAAATATCAAAATTAGAGAAGCTCACCTGAAGGGATTGTAAGCCACTTCTCAACTTTTCTATTTAGTTGATCATGCATAGCATAATGCATTGACTATGACCCTTTGCTTACATTTTAAAGGTGGGGGTGGTAGTGGGGATGTGTAAGCAAATATTAAGGATGAGCTCTATGTTAGTTGGAGCTTTAATTAAAATATAAGTTTGAAATGAATATGCTTTCAAATAAAGGAGGAGGAGATGTTGTTTTCAAATATGATTTTAAAAGTTTTTCATTTATGCACTTTATTTAAGCAAACACAAAACATATTTTCATCACCAAAAAAGGGAAGATTGTTAGATCATGCATAACAAGCATATTTTGATGACAACAGAATTTAGTTATATTAGCTTGTAACAAGGTTAAAAACAAGGAAAATTAAGGGCAATTTAAATATCAAGACAAAGAACACAAACAAGAATAAGAATCTCAAGGATTAAGCTTAAAAATCAAGAAGAATGATCGAAGATGAAGATTGAAGTTTTTAAACACCTAAAAGCTCGAAAGTTTATATATGAAGCAAATAAGTCAATGACACTCAAGAACAAAAGGAGAACAAAGAGACTTATCTAAGGAATAAGATGTTGGACATTTACATAATTTTCATTTAAATATAAAAATTATTTTGAGAGTTTTGTATTTTCTCGATGTTCATTCACAAATAAAGAAAAAATCATTCAAAATACTAATCCAATTTTCAGACAAATAAAATAATCAGAAATCGGTTAATAAGTTCACATGTTGATTGTTTTTTAAATCTCAGAAAACATTTTACAAATTCTAAATTCCAACGAATTCACTGGCATTGAAAAAGGCCATAATCATACTGAATATCTTCGCCAAATCGATCCACACCCTTGGTTACAAGAGATGCCTAACAAAGAGCTAGACAAGATGAAAATAAAGTGAAATGAGAAAAATAAAGTAAATAAAAGCTCTGGAGTCTTCCCATAAGGAATTTTGTGACAATCAAATATATGTTTTATAGAGAGACCAATTTGTAATCTTCAATGCATTTTGGTGAGTCACACTTCAATAATAAAATAATATGGCATGGTTAAGGCTTTGCCCTCATAAAATTTTAAGATCACTTCCATCATGTCCAGCCCAACATTTTCTCATAAATCAATACAAAACAAAAACGAGAGGCCATATGACCCCCAAAACCCTCTAACTTTAGAAAGTTCAATGGAAGAACAACTTCCAATTAAATAAAAGAATATACAATGAAATCCCAGTGAAGGAAGGAGCTTGTGAAGGTTGGAAAACTACATGCTACCCCTACTTAACTATGAAATAAGATGGAAGTCAGATGTTGAGCTATAGTGTGTATCTATCACACCTCGCACCTTGCCAAGTCTGTTATGATTTTGATAGGTGCATGGGAAAAAGGTTTTTAAATCCAAGTATAGCTAATGTCTTTTGTAAAATCTTGAATTTTAAAATAGTGAAATAGATCTACATGAAAACACTTACCCAACCTTTCATTGTGATGCCTTGAAAATCACTTGTTGGGGCCATACCCACCTCTTTCTTTCAATGATCTCCATATCCACTATGAAACACTTTAAAATATTTCTCCACCGCCATTCATATGTCCTCACCTGAAAGGATCTGATATTCATGTCCCCACATGTTTGTCAAGTTAGTATGGATCAAGACAAGGTTGTACAGACCATAATCCTCCTCCAAATATAATGAATCATATTCATTAGCCAAAAAATTGTAAATCCAAATTACATTTATGTTCAATGTGAATCCTATTCACATTTTAGTTCTCATAATAAGTGCAAATCATATTGACATTAATAATAATTAATGTAAATCAATATTTACATCAATTATTTATCCACTTATGTAAATCCTATTAACATAATATCAATTAATATCAGCATTAGTTAAACTCTCAATGTATGTATTGACCCAATTAGAACTCATGTGCAACATCTGTGGATACTGATGAATCCACGATTCATCACCTTTATTCTTTTATTTTAGCTTCAATTTCTTAGTCAAACACCTGTAAATACCCATTAATTTCATAATCTTACCATTTTGCATGCATTTGTTAAAATTGCATTTTTAACACTTTTTGTACATAAATAAAAGAATAAAGAAGAAAAGAAAAAGAAAAGAAAAATAAAGGATGTAGTTATGCAATAAATACAGACTGACCCAAACCCCGAGAGAAGGTCAAGACTTGACCTGATCGACCAGGAATAAAGTAGGGGGAGATAGGGTCGTTTGTCAGAAAAATCAAAAATATCTTGTAAATACTTTTCATGTATATCTGTACAAAACTTACATTATTTTATTTGTACATAATTTGACCTCAAACTAATTATTTTTGTAAATAAAAATTGTGAATAAAATTGTGTTGTAAATAATAAAAATATTTGTAAAATAAAACTTTGTATATATTGTAAATAATTACACCCAGAGAAAGCCGTAATGCGATAATTGAAAAATCAATTCCGGCTCCATACGGGCTCAAATCGAACCAAACTCACTTCCATAAAACTATAAATTAAATTATCTTTCAAATGGCTGTGGTTTTGTATTTTTTGGAGTTACGGTTAAAAAGTCGGTTTTCTGGGGTGTATTGTGCAGTTTGCCCATTTATTTGTGTATATAATTATTAATATTTATTTTTACTTAATGTATATATTATAAATATTGTTTTCAATAAAACTAAAATTAAAATAAAAATTAAAAAAAAAATCTTTTATAAAAATTATTTCCTTATTTGTACCTATGTATATTGTATTATATGTGTATAATATATGTATACAATTAATTTCCCTAAATAAAAATGACCAAAAAAATTAATTGTCTCACATTAATTAATTTAATTTATTTAATTACGAAAATCATATGTAATTATTTAATTTATTTGATTTATTTGAATTTATTTGGTTTAATAACTTGCCTTGTATATATGATTTGATTACACACCTTATATGGCCACCATTAAGGTGGCCAATTAATTTTGAATTAATTTATTAATTTATTTAATTTATTTATTACGAAATTCGTTTTTTAATTAATTAATTATTTTATTTATTTAATTATTTTATTAATCCATCCAATAAAAACATTCCTTTTTTGTAAATATTTTCCTTTTTTTGATTTTTTGCCTCTTTTTAATGGGCTCCTCCTCCCTCATTCACATTTGATCAATCTTTGGTGGAGAGGAGCCCAGTTTCCGAGAATTTTCTTGTTGAAACGGGTCCTAGCCTCCGATCCAGTCACATACAGCGGCTTGAGCTTCGTCGAGGCAATCATGGCTCCCTTCTTCCCAGTGAACTCCAGAGGCATCGCGAGAGTGACAGCAAGCGATCGCCCTTGTTGCAGGGAGGCGAGGAGGTGTGTCCGATCCCCGAGGTGAGATCCACTTTTTCTTGTCTTTTCTTAGGTAAATCGTAGGTTTAATTTTGCGTAGGAGTAGTGAATAGTTTTTAGATTAAAAATCATAAAAAAATCCATCACACGTTGTTCCGCTTCCGACACCGAATTTTCATTTCACATCTTGATCATCACATTTCACATTCTACCTCACGCAACCTTCCACCTCCGACCACGCACGGTGGTCGGAGTCACGGATTTATCTCCCATTTCGCAGATCCGAATCCATTCACTTATCCTGTTATTGTGCATAAATAAAAAAATAAAAAAAGAAATCATATAATTGTTTTTCCTGTTCATCTCACATTTGTTTTTGCAGGGAAAACTAAAAAAAATAAATAAAATTTTTGTTCTATCTAACCTTTGTGTTGCAGGAGAAATTAAACAAAAATAAAAAAAAAAAAAGATTGTTTTTCTTCTAACATCTGTTTTGCAGTACAAATCAAAAAAAAAATATAGAAAAAAATAAAAACAAAAAAAAAAAAGGGGCAGGTCACGGCCTGTGTCATCTTCCTCCGCCCCGCGGGTGCCGCCATCGCGCGGTGCTCCGCCGACCTCCCGCCGCACGTCAACAGCGCGACCCCGCGTCTTCCCCGACTTCTCTCAGGCGTCGGCGCGCGCACCCTCCGCCTCCCGCGCTCCAGCTCCGAGTGACGCCAGCCGCGCTCTGCTCCCTCGAGCGGCACCTCGCGCCGTGCCCTCCTGCTTCGACCTCCAAGCGGCACGCCCCCTCCCGCGTTCCTTCCACCTCCTCCTGCTCTTCCAGTAGGCGGTACAGCCGCCAACCGCCGTCCACCCAGGTGGCCCTCCCTTGCCCGCAACCCCGCGCGGGCGCCACCCTCGCGTGTGCGGATCTGCAGCCCAGCACCAACCTCCACAGGCGGTGGCGGCGCCTACCCCGCGCCCAGCCACTCCAGGCGCGCCCCTCCTCCTCTGCCGAAGTCCCTCCACGCGAGCCGACGTTCTCCAGCTCCAGCCGAGGCCGTCCGCGCGTACCCCGCACCCTCCAGCGAACTCCGCGCCGCCCCCGTGCCTCTCAAAGATCTACTCCAGAGGGCGGTGCGGCGCCGCGGATCTCCTCTTCAGATCCACAGGCGCATAACCCCACCGCCCCCGCGCAGGGACCTCTGTGCTCCGCCATACCCCCGCGCGCCGCCAGCAACCGCACCTGGCCGCTGCGTGCGCCTCCTCTGCCCTCCGCTCCAGCAGCAACCGTCCGTGAGCTCCTGCCTCCAGCGCCGCCCTCCAGCCGCGGTGCTTCCTCCAACCCGTTGGCGGCGGCGGCCTTGCGTTGCCTCCCCTGTGAACAAGAAACTTTGTGAGAAAGAAACCCTAAGGAGAGGGTGAATAAAAAAGGGGGGAAATTGCATATCGATCCAAGAAAGTTTTGAGATTTACCAAAGCATCCCCTCTCCAGATTGTCACATGCAGAGCATCATCTCCATTGGGTAAATTGCATGTTCTGACCCTGTTTATTTCTTTGTTCTAATATGATGTTTAAACGTTGAATATTTGCAAATAGGTCCCTGCTTTTTCAGACTTTAACTTGCTTGATCTTTGTGATGAAATAAATGTTTGCATTGCTCTAAAAATTATGAGAAAATTCACATATGCTCCTGCTACAGTCTTGAACATTGTATAAAGTTTTCATCACATTTTATTGTCATTTGATATATTTAAAAAAATCAAAAACATTGTCTTTTTGCATATTTAAACTTTGAAAATTCATAAAAATTCGTAAAATTGCCTAAAAATTCCAAAAATATTTCTGTAGGTGCATTTTAATCTCTTTAATTTTCTGAGCATTTTTTTTACCTTTTAAAAAAAAAATACAAAAATAGTGTAGTGTGTGTGTGTGTTTCTATTCATTTGTGCTTATTCGAAAAATACCAAAAAAATATAAAATTCAAAAACCACTAAAAAATTCACTTTTGGAAATTTGACTACTTAGTTTTTCAATCGTGCTCCTTGTGTTCGACCCTGGATCGCTATACCAGGTAAAAAGAATAGCGAAGACCGCTTACATTAATTTTCATTGATTTCTATCTTATCTGAAGTGGTTTACAAATTTTTCTCGTTGACCGAATCACGCGGTTGAGAACGACGACACTTTGATATTATTTATTCCTCTCTCGACCGTGTGATTTTCGCGTCGTCAGAATGGCGCCGTTGCCGGGGAGCACGGCTTTGTAGTCATTTTTCTATCTTATCTCTCTATATTATAATTGTTTTCTGACCTTTTTCTCTCTAATTTTTTGTGCGAGGTACTGCGTGGACAACTTGGAGTTTACTTTTTGAGGACCCGCACGGGAAGAAGAAGCAGGGAGAAGAAGAAGAATTTTACTTTTGAGAGAGAACAATTTTTTGTAATAATTTAGGATTTTGAACTGTGGACTTGGACATTTTTCGGGGTCTGTTTCGCCAAGTGCCGGTGCACTTGGGGGACCTCACCGCTGTTTTCCGTGTTTTTGATTTCACGTCATAACTTGCTATCTTGATTCGTGCGGATTTGGCCCCTAGACGTAGGAATTTTTGTTGATTGTAACGTAAATTTCTAAGGCCCAACACCTAATAGAATATCTGTTCCTATAGAACGTAATTGGACCTTAATAAAATTCACTGAAAAAGTTAGTTTAATTGGATTTGAGACCACGTGCCGTGAGGAGTCACATACAGCGCTGGCAGGACCCGTTGTGGCGGGCACCGAGTGACTCCCAAGATCGGACTCCGGACTCGATTCGGTTAGCTAACTATTGTTCTTCACGATCAATAGAAGTTGCTTGTCTAAGGCCGATTTCTTCGTGCATCATATAGTTAGTTTATATTCTGTCTTTAATTTTATGCGCGGATCATATTGCATGTAGAGTGCTGGAGTAAGGTACGCATTTTTTATCTCTGCATACATCATAGTTTTTGACCGTGCATTGGCTTTCTCGATCCCTCCCCCCTGTTTTTGGACTCAAATCATTCAAAGAGGAAATCGGAAAGCTCGTTAGGCGTTTATTCTTGAAAATATCCAAAAAAATCACAAAATCAAAAATTAAAAAAATTGGGACTGCTAATTGAACTTGACTCTAAAATCAAACGTAATTGATTCACTTCATTGTATTGGGAGAGCAATCCCCTCATTGTTTGCGCTTTTACTCGCTCGCGTACACACTAAGGAGTAGTGCCCAAATCCTATTCAAGCCTCCTAAGTGTTTGTACAACTTTCGTTGATCACCTAACTCTAAAATTGAAAAGATAAAGGACCGAATCTCACGGTCTTCACTTTGTGTTGAGTTGGTGAACTGGGGGTTTGATTTGTGTTTTGTATGTCTATGGTGTGAGTCGGTTACGATCATTCTTCTATCATTAGCAGTCACCTTCTGTCTCTATCCCACCCTCCCTCCCTTCATTTCCCTCTTATCACGATGGGCCACTTTCCATTCCAGCCGAATTCTGCGGCTTCTTGTCATCATGCCCATCACTCTCGCCCACTCTCTTGGGAGGTCGGAACCCCATCCGACTTCTTGTCTTCTCCCTACCCACCCTCCCATTTGGGACGTGCTGTGCGTGATACCCACAGAGACCAGATTGACCAAACACGAGACATGGGTGTTCACCTTGCTGAGATGAGAGTGCATCCCATACGCGATCAAATGGGGCATTGGCAAGCTTTGGATGACTTTAATCCTAAGATGATGGATGAGTACACCGATCAAGAAGCACACTCCGCTTCTACACTGAGCCCCTTCATTTTGGATTTAGAGTTAATTGATCTACTGCCTAAGTTTTTTGGGGAAATGCACGAGGAACCTTATTTGCATATTGATGAATTTGAGGATTTTTGTGTATCACGATCATATTTGGATATCACTTCTGAGGACATGATGCTGATTACATTCCCATTCACACTTCAGAGTAGAGCCAAGACTTGGCACAGACGATTGGGAAGGAAGATTGCTACGTGGGGAGATTTACGATCATTGTTTTTGCAAAAATTTTACCCCCGACTTAGAGCCGAGATGATGCGGTCTTTTATTCGTGATTTTTCAGTTAACCCCCAGAAGCCATTAATAGATACATGGTTGCAGTTACGAGAACTTTTGAGGCGATTTCCAGATCATGGATTTTCGATGACTGACCTTATCCATATCGCCATGAGGGGGAGGACCGCAGAGCAAATATCATATGTCATTACCTCGTGTAGTGGTTCACACCATTGTCCCGACTTGGATTTTGTTGAGACCATCTTGGATACACTTTCTGATCTTGCATATACACCAGATGATTTATTTGGGACAACACATGACGGAGAGATGACAACTGCTGAGTGTGTGACACACCATGCTGATCTTGACATCACACACCGATCAGAGGATATGGATGCTGATTCTTCTCATTTGATGGATGTGTTGCCTATTGTTGTGAGTTCTCAGAGCCGGATATTGGTTGAGGACCAAATGAATTTACAGTCAGAATTTGAGCCAGTCCCGCTCTTTCACATAGAAGATTCTTCGATTCTAGATCTGCTAGGATCCCAAGAGATACATGAGGAGACCACATTTCAGCCATCCTTAGAGTCATTCCAGTATCCATACACAGTTGATTCAGTGTCTTGTCTTCAGGAGATCTTCTCAGATTCGGGGATATACTTGGATCCATCTCAGCAAAGCAAGCTTGATGAGGGACCGATTTTTCATTCGACAGACCTTGATAGTCCCGTATTTGAGCCTTGTGTCCTCCCATTTGATGAGGTCGATACATTTCTAGAGGACATGACATTTGACAGCATTGATCCCCAATTTCCTGATGATTTGGCATTACTCCCCGAGGGTTATCTACGGGAGGATGCCATGGACCATATAAACTCGGTTTCAATTTCTGGGAGTGCATCCGATCTGTCGGATCACGAGACCGAGTATTTTGATATTTCTGATAATGAGTTTGATGATTCTCTCCTCGACGACCCTCGCGAGGATGACCCGATCTTTGAGGTATTCGATGATTTCACTGATTTGTCTTCATTATATGCATCGGATATCAGCCTTTCTAGTGAGTCTCCTGATCATGATCTTCCATACTTATTCGAGACGGTGATTGACGTGGAGGATTCTCTGACCGATCCTTCCTTCTCCACGTTTGATTACTTCGGCTCCATCCTTTCACTCCATATAGACCTTGAGCCGATGATTTCTTTTGTGCTACCGGAGCCCGACTTCATCTGCCCATATCTTGATTCGGTAGCAAACACCCGCCTGACTGATTATCTGGGTGTTATCATTTACTCTGTTGAACTCGTCGTTATTCTCCCACCGAGACTGCGACGACAGTACGGTATTCGTCTGACAGATGCCGTCCTGAACCTTGATACGGCGTTATCCTAACATTTGCGCCCAGCTAGGGGCGTAAACTCTAGCGCTCGTTGAGAGGCACCTCAACAATGATCACATCTGTATAGATCCATCTGTCCATATCATTCATCCATTCTTTCTCACACCCCTTATTCATCTCCTGATCATTCCATACTTAGGGTGTACTTTACCCTAAGTATAGGGGGGTGTCAGACGTTTGATTATTCTTTTGATTCTTTTTACCTCTGTTTTGCTGCCTATACTTAGGGATATTTTACCCTAAGTATAGGGGAGGTAGACTCTGTATATTCATCCCCTCGGTTTTCCCCTTTGTGTACAGTCTGCTATACTTAGGATTATTTGATCCTAAGTATAGGGGGATCACCGACTTCTATTGATTTTATTCTTTTATTCGTCGTTGTAGTATACTATTCTTCTCACTTTTCTATACAAAGCACGAGTTATGTCTTTATTTCCAGCTCTTTGATCACTATGAGGACATAGTTCGAGCTAAGTATAGGGGGGTGTCGTATATATTGTATATATACTTTAGCCATAACTCGTACTTTCATATTTTTAATATGGCTAAAATACTGTGTAAATAAAAAAAAAAAAAAGATGCATAAATTTCCTCAAAATTTTTCCTTGTACATACTGGCTAATAAGTCAGGTTAAAATATTTTGAAAAATATTTTGAAAGTAGTTTGAAAATCTATTTGAAAAATCTTTTGAAAACTATTTGAAAAATGTTTGAAAACTATTTTCAACCTTTGTAAAAATATTGTGGATTGTAAAAAAATTTTTTCTCTTTGTGAAATAAAAAGATTTTGTAAAACTATTTGCAAATGTTTGGAAAATGGTTGAAAAATTATTTTCAAAAATCTATATATACTATTTGAAAAATGTTTGCAAAATATTTTCAAATGATTGTAAATGATTGTAAAATTGTGTGAAAAAAAATATTTTGGACTATAGTTTTCAAAATTATTTGTAAAATTATTTTCAAATAAATTTGAGGAATATATGCATCACAAAAAAAAAATAATAAAAAAATAATAAAAAAATGAATAAAAATAAAAATTAAAAAAATCCAACTGTGTATATACTTGTATAAATTACTCAAGATGTAAATTCTTGCATCCTATTCTTGTAAAATAATCAACTCACTCTTGTGTAACTATGAATCTTATTCAAAAAAAAAAAAAAAAAATCTCTTGTATATATTTGTATATATTTCTAACTATTTGAAAAAAAAAAAAAAAACTTTTGCATGTGCATTTTTTTCAAAAATCCATAAAAATTTCAAAAATTTGAAAATTGTTTCACAAAAAGATTTTTGTTTTCTCTATGCATTGTACATATTTTCTTGCATTGGCATGTGCATTTTTCAGGATAGTCTTGACGATTAAACTATGTCTGGAATAAATTTGAAGAATGGAGCTTAGTTGGACCTTAATCCACTTAATTTCAGAGGAATCTTATAAGATGTGGAGTTAAGACTTTTCAGGTCCTAGTGACTTAATTCTTTGGGTCCACACGACTATGAGCATATGTCATCTTGATGAGCCTAAGTAGAGCACTTAACAACACACGCATGACTCTTAGAGACAATGGCTTAACTTGCACCAGCACTTTACACATGGCTCTCCACGGATGAGGTGGTAAGGAGGCAGTTTCCTTTGGCTTGGGGTAGCATATGAGGGTAGTACTTCTAGGCGGAACCTCTCTTCTTCTTCTAGTGAAGGAAGTGCGTCTCAACTTGGTCTAGTGGTGATGAAGGCTAAAGACAGAAGCCGTGGGTTGCAATAAAGCTTCAAAAGAGGGATAGTCTACTGGCTCAAGAGGAAAATTTCTTGTATATATGCTGCACCATGTAGATATGTTGTACAAAAAAAAAAAAAAAAAGAAGAAAAAAATGCAAAAAGAACTCCAAAAAAGTGGTGGGTCGGATTGAAAATTTAATAACCCCACTGGAGTGTATATAGTGAGATAAAGCAAAAGCTTATGGCATCCATGTTACATCTCATGAAGCTTGCAGCGGGAGACTTAGCTACACTGGCTGAGCTTCCAAAAGTCTATACTTCTTCCCCCTCTTCTTGAGCCGGTTGCACTTGAACTTAGAAGGGAATACCCCGCTTCTCGAGGAAAGAGTTGCTAGACCGAGGCATTAGAGTTACCAGGTTGGGGGAGGTTGTTTCTTTGTTACTTCTGAGGTGGGGAGCTACATATCACTTACACTGCATGGAAAGATTCATGGTCATTAGAGTTTGTGTATGTAGACTTGTTCTGATCTGGTTTATTGAGGAGTCTTGTCCATAGATTGGTGGAACTTAGAGGCTGTTAGGTTTTAAATCCACATCCCATTAAGGTTCCGACACACTAATAATCCAAAGGTCCGACAGAGCTCCAGACTACATTTTTATGAAGATAAGTTTAAAAGTCAACATTATTCTGACTTCTTTCCTTTTTCTTTTCTTTATTTTTGTTTTCACTTATTTTTCAAATAAGTGTTTGCTAAGGGACTAGCAAAGGTAAAGTATAGGGGAATGATGAATCCACGATTCATCACCTTTATTCTTTTATTTTAGCTTCAATTTCTTAGTCAAACACCTGTAAATACCCATTAATTTCATAATCTTACCATTTTGCATGCATTTGTTAAAATTGCATTTTTAACACTTTTTGTACATAAATAAAAGAATAAAGAAGAAAAGAAAAAGAAAAGAAAAATAAAGGATGTAGTTATGCAATAAATACAGACTGACCCAAACCCCGAGAGAAGGTCAAGACTTGACCTGATCGACCAGGAATAAAGTAGGGGGAGATAGGGTCGTTTGTCAGAAAAATCAAAAATATCTTGTAAATACTTTTCATGTATATCTGTACAAAACTTACATTATTTTATTTGTACATAATTTGACCTCAAACTAATTATTTTTGTAAATAAAAATTGTGAATAAAATTGTGTTGTAAATAATAAAAATATTTGTAAAATAAAACTTTGTATATATTGTAAATAATTACACCCAGAGAAAGCCGTAATGCGATAATTGAAAAATCAATTCCGGCTCCATACGGGCTCAAATCGAACCAAACTCACTTCCATAAAACTATAAATTAAATTATCTTTCAAATGGCTGTGGTTTTGTATTTTTTGGAGTTACGGTTAAAAAGTCGGTTTTCTGGGGTGTATTGTGCAGTTTGCCCATTTATTTGTGTATATAATTATTAATATTTATTTTTACTTAATGTATATATTATAAATATTGTTTTCAATAAAACTAAAATTAAAATAAAAATTAAAAAAAAAAATCTTTTATAAAAATTATTTCCTTATTTGTACCTATGTATATTGTATTATATGTGTATAATATATGTATACAATTAATTTCCCTAAATAAAAATGACCAAAAAAATTAATTGTCTCACATTAATTAATTTAATTTATTTAATTACGAAAATCATATGTAATTATTTAATTTATTTGATTTATTTGAATTTATTTGGTTTAATAACTTGCCTTGTATATATGATTTGATTACACACCTTATATGGCCACCATTAAGGTGGCCAATTAATTTTGAATTAATTTATTAATTTATTTAATTTATTTATTACGAAATTCGTTTTTTAATTAATTAATTATTTTATTTATTTAATTATTTTATTAATCCATCCAATAAAAACATTCCTTTTTTGTAAATATTTTCCTTTTTTTGATTTTTTGCCTCTTTTTAATGGGCTCCTCCTCCCTCATTCACATTTGATCAATCTTTGGTGGAGAGGAGCCCAGTTTCCGAGAATTTTCTTGTTGAAACGGGTCCTAGCCTCCGATCCAGTCACATACAGCGGCTTGAGCTTCGTCGAGGCAATCATGGCTCCCTTCTTCCCAGTGAACTCCAGAGGCATCGCGAGAGTGACAGCAAGCGATCGCCCTTGTTGCAGGGAGGCGAGGAGGTGTGTCCGATCCCCGAGGTGAGATCCACTTTTTCTTGTCTTTTCTTAGGTAAATCGTAGGTTTAATTTTGCGTAGGAGTAGTGAATAGTTTTTAGATTAAAAATCATAAAAAAATCCATCACACGTTGTTCCGCTTCCGACACCGAATTTTCATTTCACATCTTGATCATCACATTTCACATTCTACCTCACGCAACCTTCCACCTCCGACCACGCACGGTGGTCGGAGTCACGGATTTATCTCCCATTTCGCAGATCCGAATCCATTCACTTATCCTGTTATTGTGCATAAATAAAAAAATAAAAAAAGAAATCATATAATTGTTTTTCCTGTTCATCTCACATTTGTTTTTGCAGGGAAAACTAAAAAAAATAAATAAAATTTTTGTTCTATCTAACCTTTGTGTTGCAGGAGAAATTAAACAAAAATAAAAAAAAAAAAGATTGTTTTTCTTCTAACATCTGTTTTGCAGTACAAATCAAAAAAAAAAATATAGAAAAAAATAAAAACAAAAAAAAAAAAGGGGCAGGTCACGGCCTGTGTCATCTTCCTCCGCCCCGCGGGTGCCGCCATCGCGCGGTGCTCCGCCGACCTCCCGCCGCACGTCAACAGCGCGACCCCGCGTCTTCCCCGACTTCTCTCAGGCGTCGGCGCGCGCACCCTCCGCCTCCCGCGCTCCAGCTCCGAGTGACGCCAGCCGCGCTCTGCTCCCTCGAGCGGCACCTCGCGCCGTGCCCTCCTGCTTCGACCTCCAAGCGGCACGCCCCCTCCCGCGTTCCTTCCACCTCCTCCTGCTCTTCCAGTAGGCGGTACAGCCGCCAACCGCCGTCCACCCAGGTGGCCCTCCCTTGCCCGCAACCCCGCGCGGGCGCCACCCTCGCGTGTGCGGATCT
The DNA here is from genome assembly GCA_037367405.1 of Ottelia alismoides. Lineage (NCBI taxonomy): Eukaryota > Viridiplantae > Streptophyta > Magnoliopsida > Alismatales > Hydrocharitaceae > Ottelia > Ottelia alismoides. The sequence goes on along the minus strand of JAZKJV010006861.1, from coordinate 471,386 downwards.
GCAGCCCAGCACCAACCTCCACAGGCGGTGGCGGCGCCTACCCCGCGCCCAGCCACTCCAGGCGCGCCCCTCCTCCTCTGCCGAAGTCCCTCCACGCGAGCCGACGTTCTCCAGCTCCAGCCGAGGCCGTCCGCGCGTACCCCGCACCCTCCAGCGAACTCCGCGCCGCCCCCGTGCCTCTCAAAGATCTACTCCAGAGGGCGGTGCGGCGCCGCGGATCTCCTCTTCAGATCCACAGGCGCATAACCCCACCGCCCCCGCGCAGGGACCTCTGTGCTCCGCCATACCCCCGCGCGCCGCCAGCAACCGCACCTGGCCGCTGCGTGCGCCTCCTCTGCCCTCCGCTCCAGCAGCAACCGTCCGTGAGCTCCTGCCTCCAGCGCCGCCCTCCAGCCGCGGTGCTTCCTCCAACCCGTTGGCGGCGGCGGCCTTGCGTTGCCTCCCCTGTGAACAAGAAACTTTGTGAGAAAGAAACCCTAAGGAGAGGGTGAATAAAAAAGGGGGGAAATTGCATATCGATCCAAGAAAGTTTTGAGATTTACCAAAGCACCCCCTCTCCAGATTGTCACATGCAGAGCATCATCTCCATTGGGTAAATTGCATGTTCTGACCCTGTTTATTTCTTTGTTCTAATATGATGTTTAAACGTTGAATATTTGCAAATAGGTCCCTGCTTTTTCAGACTTTAACTTGCTTGATCTTTGTGATGAAATAAATGTTTGCATTGCTCTAAAAATTATGAGAAAATTCACATATGCTCCTGCTACAGTCTTGAACATTGTATAAAGTTTTCATCACATTTTATTGTCATTTGATATATTTAAAAAAATCAAAAACATTGTCTTTTTGCATATTTAAACTTTGAAAATTCATAAAAATTCGTAAAATTGCCTAAAAATTCCAAAAATATTTCTGTAGGTGCATTTTAATCTCTTTAATTTTCTGAGCATTTTTTTTACCTTTAAAAAAAAAAATACAAAAATAGTGTAGTGTGTGTGTGTGTTTCTATTCATTTGTGCTTATTCGAAAAATACAAAAAAAATATAAAATTCAAAAACCACTAAAAAATTCACTTTTGGAAATTTGACTACTTAGTTTTTCAATCGTGCTCCTTGTGTTCGACCCTGGATCGCTATACCAGGTAAAAAGAATAGCGAAGACCGCTTACATTAATTTTCATTGATTTCTATCTTATCTGAAGTGGTTTACAAATTTTTCTCGTTGACCGAATCACGCGGTTGAGAACGACGACACTTTGATATTATTTATTCCTCTCTCGACCGTGTGATTTTCGCGTCGTCAGATACTTGGAGATAAGGTCAAAGAGACTGTATAATCCATGCATAGTGACTTGGATATTGTGATCCAATCTCATATCCATATCTAAAATACCTCTCAGTGTTGTCTAATCATGTTAGATAATATATCCCACCTTCTCATTGTATTTTATTCCAATTCTAAACAATGTCCAACATTTGGATCAAGATAGGATAATGAATCCATTGAGCAGAGTCATTAAAATCCGAACCTATTTCATCACTTCCTTAGGATGGAAGTGCAATATAAGATCACATCACCCTCTAGTATTTCTAAAACATGTACGTCCTACATACTCGATAATTGTGACTAAACTTGAAAATATGATTTCATTTGAACTATCTTCTTATGAGTTTTATCATTAAGTTTCTCATTCGATCATTGGATTTGGAATCAATCATATACTTTCTAAAATGAGATGAACATCAATGAAATTTGGTTTATCCCAATATCTCATTAGTGAGCTCATGTCTTCTGGTTCAATAGTGAACTTGTATGATCTCTTTGAGAGATCATTTCACTCATGTTCCTTCATATGTACATAAATGTATCGATGTATATACTTAATTAGATCATCAACTTAATGGTCTACCAATATAGTCAAACATATAATCATACATTTGTCTCTAGTTAGAGGGTGTGTTCCTATATTGTGACAATATATGACATAGGTCTTTGTTGTCTCGGTCTCTCTAAGTCAAGTATTTCACTTAATTATACAACACCTCATAATCTGTTTTCCTATGCAAAAGACATGCATCAAGAGATCGATTAAATGTCAACATTTGGAATAAGGACTGACATCTCCTTCTCATGTTGGAGATCATTTCTTAATAATCACTTGATGGTGCAGTTGAGTCCTTAATCTAACACTTTAAAAGTTTAACTCATTACCAGCCACTATGCTCTAATAATTTGGATCAATTGTATTATCTCAAGATGTCCAAGGTACATAATCATATTCTACAGAGGGAGCCAATAAGTGTATGCATATTATAATCTCACAAATGGAGTGGAAAGTTAATAACTTTCATTTATAAAGAAATTACAATAATATTTATTGTAAAAATGATTTGACAAGGGCCAAAATGTTTAACAAAACCGAAACACCACATAGTCCACTAGCCCCTATTCCACCACCACTCTCTAAATCCGACCATGACATCCCTATGTTGATCAATCCCTCGACATGTTTTCCATGTTCAATGTCATATGAAATCCTCCAACAAGATGCTCCTCTCACAACCTACACTTCCCTTTTGAAGTCCATTTAAACCTCCTTACACCTGACCACCATCAACAAGACTGCTTACAATGCACCCACACTATTTAGAAAGGCATACCACCTGCCCTTAGCATGAACTGAGTAGCTGATGAATCTGTGATTCATCACTCTAATTAGCTAAAACTAGAGCTTCATCCTGGGAAATTAGGTTCACTCACATGTTTATATCACAAAATTAACTTTCATGCACTTGCAAATAATTTGCATAAATTGGCATTATATTTGGCATTCATATTCATTTATACATTTTGAACTAACTTTACCCATTTTTATTAATTCATGCTAAATCCAATTGACATGAAACTTATTCCACTATGTACATATCACTAAGCTTAATAAATGAAAAATCTTAAAAAAGTGCTAACTTATACATACTTGAAATAAACCTAAATCCTAATTTTAGGACAAAAAGTCATAAATGTTGATATCTCTCGCATACAGTGTCTAATTTCATTCTACACACTTTTGAATTAATGTACATCTAATTACTACAAATAGTTATCAAATTCAAAAGAATCAGAGTTCATTGGTGAAAATTGTGTTTTGAGACCTATCCGCACATTGTACTTATTCATTGATTTTAGCCCTATTATTTCATATATATATATATATTTAACTTGTCTTGACTTATTTCTTTTTCATTTATTATTTCATTTCATATTCTAACTAATTATATAAAAATCAAAATACAAAAACATCGTAAAAATAAATAAAAAGGCATACTCTGGCCTGAGCACACTAACCAATTCATCTGTATATATTTCACATTTTCTAATTATTTCTAACTCATAAATATCCAATAAAATGCATGTGTCCATTGCATCAAGTTTGTATTTTGTACGCATTACTCATCTACAAAAAATCAAACAAAAAATACAAAACTAAAAAATTAATATTTTTATCCACATAAAATATCACCAAAAAATCATATCGTTTATTCCACATTCCATTCACATTCAAATCATTCATGAACATTATATATTGCATTTAGATGCACATTTTTCGTGTTGATAATTTTTACATTTGAGTCTATTTTCTATTTTTAATTTATTTATTCATACATTATTTGTACTGGTCAATGTCATTGAACACGTGGTTATTCCTCATTGTTTCATGACACCTACACGATCAAACCTGCCTACGCACTGGTCAACATATTTACCTTCTAGTGCACCTCTTCTAAGTCGTTGGATCAGCTTCGATCCAACAACCACACTCATTCTCTCCCATCTCTTCACCTACAAGTGCAAGCTACGTGATCTTCATGAATCGTTGGATTTGGGATGATCCAACTGTGCATGTGCTTTCTTCCTCCTCCTTCTGTCGACCCAGCACCGCCTCAACCCTCTCCTGTTCTTTGGACATCAAAACCCTATCTTCCCTAATCACTTTATCCCTAATCGCAAATCTAATGAAACCCTAACCGAGCCCATTACCTGGAATCCTAAAATCCCTCAACTCTAACCAGCCAATCGCCTTCAGCCAACCTTATCCTATCTCTAATCGCCTTATCCTCTTATGTCTCTTCACTCTATAAAACCTCGTCACCACCATCCTTTGAAGCTTCATCCAAATCTGCCATTATGATCTTCTTCCAAAAGCAAGAGTGAGAGAGAGAGACATCCTGAGGTCGGGCTCGGTGCAGCAACTCGCCTCACGATGAGGACCTCAATCAGGGCGTGATCCACGATGTTTCACCATGCTCCGATGACCCCAATCACCGCTATGATTTATCATGTTCCGTCCCTGACTCGAGGAGATAATCAGAGTTGAAGCCCTCGCTCCTCCAGCCTAGGCATACCTCCAGAAACCACCTCACCATGTTCTACTTATTTTCTCCGTACATCCCTCATTCTGCTCATTCTTTCCCCTTCTTTGTTCTTTGATCCAACTCCATCTTCACCCATCACCGATTCCACCTTCATCTTCCTTCCCCATCCACTAGCACATTTGCAGGAAGCAGCATCAAGACACCAAAAGTAACCATCGGTCAGCAAGCGAAGAAGGAATCCTAGGTTCAGCTACTACAAGCACCCCACGATTAAGAACTGGAGCCATCTACATTGTCGATTTATGCCCAAAAATGAGTAGTTGATTGATCCTTCATCAAACGACTCAGAGAAGTCCACATCGCACACTCGAGCCTGTTGCCTCGAGTGTCACCGAAGCTTCGACACACTGACACGTGGAGGGGAGCCACCAAGCCACCACCCAAACCGTTGCCCCCATGTACACCCTCACGTGTATGTAGGAAAATTACACCTTCACCTCCCCGCTTTCCAAAATTATGAAGAAGCCATGGGGTCACATGTAGTACAAATGTACCTGGGCAAATTGCAACCACGTCCCTAGAGCTATAGGGAATCGCATATATGCTCCACTATGGGTTATTTACAAAAGAGCACATTCAACTTTGAAGAATTTCATGCATGACCCCAGAAGGTCCAATTTGTGAAGATTTTAGTCCTTTTTTACATTTATGCCCTTAAAATTTTATATGGTCATATATTGAGAATTTTGTACTGAATTTCTACAAACTTGGTGTCATTTTAAATCTTGAGTCATTGTCTATAACTTAAAATAATTAATTATTAACTCTGAAACACTCTCTCATATTAATTAAGTGAAAAAGTTATTTAACTATTGTGAGACCCTTTATTCTTTGTATTTGATTCTATTGATCAATAAACTATAGTAAATTGTGTGAGATTTTAGAATTTCATTAGCAATTAATTGATACGTTATTTCTATAAGTGATTAAAGGAGGGCTCGGTAATTGACTGCTTGCTTGCTTGACCTACATTTATCATTATATTGCATTTCATTCATTATTATCCTTTAAAATTCATAAATAATTCATTTATTTGTATATTTCTTACCACATAGAATAACATTATTTTTCTTGCAATAAAATTATTTGCAAAATTCATGCATCAAATATTTCTTTAAAATGATTACACTCTTTTAATTTAAAATCCGTTAAAATATAAAAATATAAAAATCCTAAATACAATTCTTCTTATTAATTCTAAACCCTTATATTACCTCCTTGAGTTTGACCTTGGGACTTAGCCAAGTAAAATGAATAATTTGACCGCATTGAGACTTGATTCTCTATATCATTTCTTGGTGTAGTCAATTTTGACGGATCCCGAATAGCCCAGCTACAACGGATAAAATCGATGCAAATTGAAAAGGGTAATTCTAGGGTTGTCAAATGGCATCATTGCTTGGGAGGTATACTATTTAGGGTTGTCAAATGGCATCGTTGCCGAGGAGGTATATGATTTAGGATTAATTTGTAAATAATTTATATTTTTGGTTTTTCATCTCTAAGTAGTCTGATTCCTAGTTTCTTGTGCATATTTTACTATTATTTTTCATCATTTTTATTTTTATTTATTGTATATATTTCTTGTGAACATCTCTCTAATATTTATCTTTTCCATGTTAGGTACTCTGTGGACTCCGAAGCATCTTTCATAGAGGCCAGCACAACTCAAAGCGACAGGAGGCGTGCGATTCTATGGATCGAGCCAACTGAGGAGGCATGAAGAATTTGTTCTTTATTGGAGAGAAAGTGTTGGGGCGCAACAGAGACAATTTCCTAAATAGTATTCTCCCTATTTAGGAATTTATCTCTAAAAACTTCGGATCTTTTCAACATGGATTTAAGCAAACATTTAGATTTTGTTGAAGCATTCCCTACTAGTGATGTGTTACATCTCCTGAATGCTATGAGAAATTGGCATGGGCCACTACATCGATGCTCGAATATAGCTCAAACTTTGTAAGGGTTCTCGCATGAGGAACACATGTCAGTAAACAATCTAGTTGTGTTGCATCACTTCCTAAATGCGGGCCAAATTTGCATGGATTCTCACAAGATGGACACATGCGAGTTAATAAGTTAGTCCAAAAGAGGTTGCAAAGGAAGCTGCCATAAGTAGTTGGAATATTGGCACTTTGATTGGCAAAACGATGGAGAGAGTAAATACAATGGAGATAAGGAAGATTCAGATATTGTCTCCAAGAGATAAAATGAATTGAAGAGAAAGAAAGATCGAGAAGACATGCTTTAAACTTTAGCAGGTAAAGATAAGGGTAGAAATGGTGTTGGAGTGGTTTTTCATAAGTATTTGAAGTATTGTGTGGTTGAGGTGCAAAGATTTGAGGATCGGATTATTTTGCTAAAAGTGGTGCTCAAAGAAGAAATTCTAAATATCACCTCAGTTTATGCACCGTAATTGGTTTAGATGTAAGTACTAAACAAGCTTTCTGTGAGTATTTGGATAAGATTTTGCAAGGAAACCCACAAATGGAGATGATTTGCTTAGGTGGATATTTTAGTGGACATGTGGGAAAGGATGCTTTAGGGTATGCTAGTGTTCATGGAGGACATGGCTTTGTATATAGAAATGAAGAGGGAAAAGTCATTCTGGATTTTGTAACAGCTTATGATCTTTTCATAGCAAGCGCTCTCTTCAAGAAGAAGGATAAGCATTTAACTACTTATAAAAGTATCTTGACTAGAACACAAATAGATTACTTTGTGTTGAGGAGAAGAGATCGGTTGTGTTGAAAAGACTACAAAGTAATCCCAATAGAGAATTTGACCACCCATCAGCGCTTGTTAATCATGGATGTGCAAATAAAAGGGCTGGTAAATAAAAAGATGTTTCCAAGATCATTAGAACTAGTTGGTGGAATCTTCAATTGAAGCAATCAAGCTTTAGGGAGAAGGTTTTAGAAGACTTATCTTGGGATTTGTAATGGAAGTGCAAATGAAATGTGGGAGGCGATAGCATCTTGTATCTGAAGGATGACCAAAGAAATCCTAGATGAATCAAAGGGAGTAGCTCTAGGACAAAAGGAAGCTTGGTGGCGGAGTGGAGGGATAAAAGAGAAGCTCAAAAATAAAAGAGGATGCTTTAAAGCTATGTCTAAGGATAGAACGGATGAAACGGTCTCAACCTACAAAATCTTGAAGTAAGAAGCAAAGAAGGTTGTAAGAAAAGCTAAGTCCTTACGAAGTTTTGTACAAAAATATCGATCTAAGGAGGGCCAAAAGAGTATATTCAGGTTGGTTAAAGCAAGAAAAGAAAGACCAAAGACCTTTCTCAAGTGAGATGCATTAAGGATGAGGAAGGTCATGTGCTTGTTACTCAAAAGGATATAGAGACTAGATGGAAGAAGTACTTCCAATAGCTTTTCATTAGGGAAGGAAAGAGAGAGATCACTTTGGGAGATCTAGCCAGTAGTTAAAATTTCTTGAATCGTACAAGCTATAGACTAATACAAAAGAAGGAAGTAAAGGAGGCTTTGAAGGTTATGAGACCTGGGAAATGTGTAGGACCTGATGACATCCCTATAGAAGTTTGGAGAGTTTTTGGAGAGCAAGGTTTGACATGACTTATAAATTTATTCGATGTTATTTGGCAAAGCAAGAAAATGCATGAAGATTGGAGCAGAAGCATCGTGGTGCCTTTTTATAAGAACAAAGGTGACATTCAAAACTGTTCAAATTACAAAGGTATCTAGTTGATTAGTCACACTATGAAAATTTGGGAATGTGTGATCGAAATAAGGTTGAGGTAAGTTTCCAAAATAAAAGAAAATCAATTTGGATTCGTGCTAGGTCTCTCAACTATTGAAGCTACCCACTTGCTGAGGAAAACAGTGGAGATTTATAGAGCTAAAAGGGAATAACATCAATATGATTTTTATTGATTTGGAGAAGGCTTATGATTCAGTCCCACGGGAGATATTATGGAGAGTTTTATAGAAGAGACTAGTATATATCCTATGCATTAACCTCAACAAATATATGTATGATAGGGCTCCATCTTGTGTAAGGACATAGTCTGGGAAGGCTGACTATTTTGACATCAATATTGGTGTGCATCAAGGTTCATCATTGAGTCGATTCCTTTCTACTTTGATTATGAACAAGTTGACAAATCACATTCAGGATGAGATACCTTGGTGTATGTTATTCATCGATGATATTGTGTTGATTTATGAGACTTGAGATGGAATTAATGAGAAGCTTGAGGTTTGGAGACATGCATTGGAGACTAAAGGATTTCGTATAAGTAGGTCTAAGTCTGAATGTATTGAGTGCACTTTTGATGGAAGCAATGGTGAAGGAATCGAGGTGAATATTGGTGACTATAATGTTCAGAAGAGAGATTCTTTTAGATACTTGGGATCTATTTTGCAACATAATGGGAAAATTGATGGAAATGTCACTCATTGAATAAATACATGTTGGCTAAAGTGGAGAGGAGCATCTAATGTTCTTTATGATAAGAAAATTCCTTTAAAAATAAAAGTAAAGCTTTATAAAGTAGTCGTGAGATCTTCTATACTCCATGTATCTGAATGTTGGCCTGTGAACCATAGACATGTGTAGAGAATGGCAGTAGCATAAATGAAAATGCTAAGGTGGATATGTTGACACACACACACAGACACGTAAAGATCAGATTAGGAATGATGCAATTAGAATGAAAGTTGGTGTAGCTCCAATGAGGAGATGCAATTTTTGGGATGTTGAGATGCACGAAAATCGCTTGAGATGTTTTGCAATTTGCAAAGGAGGTCAGGTAATGCACCAGTGAGGAGATGCAAGTTTTGGGATGTTGTGCCGGCTAAGAGAGGGCGAGGAAGGCCCAAGAAGTGTTGGAATAAGACTATACAAAGGGATCTTAGTTTTTTGGATCTAATACCGAGAATGACCCAATATAGATCTGCATGGAGGCAAAGAATACATGTAGTCGACCTACTTAATGTGGGAAAATCTTATTTCCAGCGGTCCCCATTTCAGTTCTTGCATTTGTACCCGGACACTAGACAATCGGCCTATCAGGACCATACTATGATGGTTTTGATGTAGATTTAGGGATGCACAATGGCTATTAGAGCTACTGGGGTTTATTTTGCGCTCGTAGTCTAAGGTCTACACTTTCGCACTTAATACCTAGTTAACTAAAATTTAACATATTCTTCACTTGCTAATAAAACTCTCTATTTAGGTGTGATTTTTCCGATGCATTCATATAGATTAAATTTCAATTCTATTTAGCATCTGCAAGGAGATTACGATGATCACTGTAAGTGTTTCCAACTTAAGCATGTATCATTGTTTTGTCAAATTTCATCAACTTTCCAACTTTTTCTTTTGTGTTTTCTAACTTAGGATTTAAAGAAAATTAGGACTGATAGGTAGACATGTTTGGTTCTACACCTCAAAATAACTTAATAAAATTGGGACTGCTAAATAATATTAATTAATTAATTAAATAAAATCAGATAAAACTTGGACATCATTGTTTGTGGGAGAGCAATTCCATCCTTGGGCATAGGTACATACCTCCAGACGATGAGTGGGTGAGGATGTAGTTGTAAGGTTACAATACAAAACCCTGAACTTGCTCCCTAAGTCTCCAGATCCGACTCTTGCGAGTTTGCTTCAGATCGAGAGTTGCTTGAATCTGTTGGTGTGCTTCCTGAAGGTTGGATCAGATGGTGTTAATCAATGAAGGATGGACATGCTCGTGATGCTTCAGGAGATGCACGACGCAAGTGGTGGTCAATGCCCACTCTTAAAGTGCTTGATGTAGAGCTTTTGCTCTTGCGACAGGTACGATCTCCAGTTTTCGGGTACGATGGAGGTACGATTCGAGTCCAAAAGCTGCAGTTATGCTCTAATGAAGGTGAGGCTTCTCGCAGGCGATGCAGGTGGATCTCGATCATAAGGTGTTCCAGATCAAATGTTTAATGCAGATGTGTTCTGCATGTGCTCGTGTTGATGAGCTTGATAATGCTTAAGGCGATATAAATCATATTAGAGAAGCGATACGATTCGAATCCCGCTCCAAATACATCTCTTGAGATTGCTGTAACTTTGATTGAATTTGTAGGTGTTCATACAATGAAGGGATCTCTGGATTGCAATTTGCGGCTCGACACAGTGGCGCTCCAAGAGTCGATGCTTCGTATGCCTCCACATGCGATATCATTGTACATGTTCCTGTGAATTTCAAGTGACTCGAGGTTCGAACCCCAGTCCAAACTCAGATACAGAAGCGTGAGCGAAGGAGCCTTGGGAAGGTGAAGGATCAGTTTCTAATTCTGATCACCTAGTGTGATCGGAGGTGAATAGATATGGAAGGGGAGATTAATGGTGAGGGATTCGTTGATTTGTGTATCAAAAGAAGAGAAAACAAAGGAGAAGAGAGAGATCCAAGAGAGAATAGAATGATTGAGAAGAGAAATCGGAGGGGATGAGATGAGAAGAGATGGAGAAGATAACCTAGATGTGTTTAATTAGGATGGATGATTTTGCCTATGAAGCTGGAACTTGGAGAAGCTCCTGCTGGTCATTACCTCGACGTGCGGTGTCTCGAAGGCTCGATCACGGTGGAGAGGAGCTGACGCTGGCGAGATCTCGTCGCACCTCCTCATCCTCGGCCACGCTGCAATGGCAGGCCAACCAGGAGCGTTGTCACCGCTCTAAACGACTACTACAACTCACCGTAAGGAGAGGAAAATGGCGGAAGGTTCTGGAATGAAGGGGGTGCATGTCCTTTTATAAAAGAGGAAGATGGAAGTCGATGGGGAGTGCAGCAGGTTATTGGGCGAACGGCCCAACGGTCGGGTCGTTGTGTCAGTTCGAGGAAGAAGAAGGGAGGAGAAGACGAGCGTTAGGGAAGAAAAGAGAAGAGGAACGGGGGAGAAGGAAAGGAAAGGAGAGAGAAAGACAAATAAATAAATAAATAAATAAATTAGTAATTAATTAAATCATTAAAAAATTTTAAAAATAAGAAATAATTAAATAAATCGATAATTACTTAATTAATTTACTAAAGAAATAATAATTAATAAAAAATAAATTTTATATTTATTTTATTCAATAATAATATATCAATAAAGTATAAAAATAAAAGATATGACATAAATTAAATAAAATAAGATTAAGATATATTGTATAATTTATGCCAATAAGGACTCAAAACCTACTTTCTACATAGTAACTTCGATTCTAGTGATATCAGTTTCATCTGATAGATAATTCTATAAAGCAAACTTTAAAAGTGAGTCTGTCCAATTCAGAGTTCAAATGGCCAAGTTATGAGGTATGTAAGTTTAGGGACACAACTTCATAAGTTTGGGATTTATTGGTATTTATTTTCAGTTATATTTTTATATTTTAAGTGATTTTTATGAACACATTAGAAGAAAAATTAAGTTAAACAAGATTAGGAATAGTTAAATAGAAAATAAGGAATGTCTATATACATATAGTAATATATACAAAGGGTACAAACGCCAAAACTCACACATTTTTATTCTAAGATTTTTTGATATTTTTATAAATAGTAGTTATAAAACAAAGTTTAAAAGTGAGTTTGGTCAATTTGGAGTTTTCTATAAATAGTTATGAACCTTGGAAGTTAGCTTTTATGGATTTTTAGGTTCAACATACATAATTGAATGTATATTAAATAATTTTATGATATTTTTATAAATTAATATATATTATTATAAACAACTTTTGTGAAGAAAATATTTTGATTGGAGATGATATGAATGATAAATAAAATATGTACATATATATACAAGGTGAAAATGTGTAAATGTATATTGATGATCTTAATTTTCTAGCATTTTTATTAATTAAGATCCTTATCTCCCCCTGCTTATTTATTTTGTCGACCAAGCCAATATTGACATGGTCTAAAGGTTAGGATCAGTCTGTACATATTACATATCTGCATGCTTCTTTTGTTTTTTTTTATTTTTCTCTTTATTATTTTATTTTGTATAAAGCTCTACAAAGGTCTCATCAAGGAGATTGGTCAGAACCCGCTCCAAGCTTCCTAAAACAAGTCGGTCCTTTGAGTTGGGCTGGGTAAGCGTTAAATATATAATATTAAGAAATGTGGTTAGAATGTTAATTAGTGAGAATTAGTGAATATTTACATGTATTTTACCAAGGATTTTAGCCAAAGTGAAAGAATAAAGGTGATGAATCATGGATTCATCGGGAGCTGGAAGTGCTCTCCTTCGACCATAGTCGATGTTTTGGATGTGTCAGTTTACTATATCTTTCATGGGTGTGATATAACTCGATAGCCTGGGCAGATCACTCCTTTGATTGAGGGGTAGTAGAACCACATCTGGGCATCGGAGTGATACACTTGTATGTAACAGATTATAAGATTGTTTTATCACTAATTTAAATTTGAAAAGATAATCAATCAAACTTTCACAGCCTTCACTGTATGAAGTTGGAGAACTTAGGGTTTTCCATTGTGTATTGTATTGTGTGCGTTCAAAGTCTATTAAACTTGCATAGACATATCATGGTTAGTGAATCATTGTCCACCTCCCTTTTTTCAAAGATGTTAGAATATTGGCATTCACATCAAGACTATGTGGGTCATACTTACACGATCGTATCTCAGTCGCCTTCATTCTCATTTCACAATAACCCTCTCTTTAAGGCAGTACTTCCCCAGCGATCACTCTCTCTACCCTCACACATTTCACCCTCACCCCACTACCCCAATACATCCTTGGTTAAGCCTTTAAGATATGAACCGCTCGTGGAACCAAATGAATATTATGTAGATATAATGGAACGAGGAAATTTGAGGATGGATATGAGCATAACTGAATTTACAAGAGAAACATGATTCTCGGTTATGATTAATAATTCACTATTTGACTCATCCCCAACTCAGGATGACTCTCTTCCCAAGTACGACCATGTTTTCTTTGCACCTACAATGGATATCCAGAGTCAATGAAATAGAACTCATGACCTGACCATGACCACAAAGATTGACTATTACTCAGCCCATGATTGCATGTTAAAGTAACGACATGACGAGTATGGTTATTTATCTCCAAGTCATGAGACAATAGCGGTTGACATAGTTCGGATTGATCAAAGGGCCGACACTTTTAATTGAAAAACTTGATAATGTCATTCAAATGGTTAAAGAAATGATGAACAACCAAGGAGAAGAGAAGACATCATAAAGCAAACCTAACACAAATCATATGCGACATTTTCAGATGCAAACACCACAGACATCTAACCAGTTTGTTGACTACTCCATTGACTCTAATATAAATACTAAAAAACTAGAAAATTCAAAAAAATGAACAACACCAAAATGGAAGAATTTTGTAAAAGTCTGATCTTAGAGCTTTCATTAATAAATACCATAGAGTATGTACTCAATCTTTAGAGATTTGTGAATAGTCGATTATCACCTAATAAGACATGATAAGAAATTATCTAGAACTGAGTTTAATTTAATTACTATGGCCAACTCAATGATGATGATCAAAAAAAGAAAAAGCCGCAGAGTCAATGACCAGGGTTAACTGTAAATTGAGAATACCAAATTTACCCATGTTCAGATAGATGATGACTCGACCCTGAACATCCTCTCGATGTTTGTGTTTGACCGACTCAAACTCAAACCTCTCAGAAAGACTAAATTGATCGTTCAATTCCTTGATCGATGCAAAAAAAGATTGAGAGGAACTGTTTCTGTCGTTATGAACTTCCAAGGTGTTAAACATATAGTGGACTTTATTATCCTGAACATTGAGACCGAGGAGAGTTGTCTCAGTTTCTCATCATTCTGAGAAAGCCGTTCTTATCCTCTACTAGAGAGACTATCGATTACGAGACTCAAACCATAAAATTTCCGAACCAGGATCACAATGATCAAACTCTCGAGGACACACATGACCTTAAGACAACCAAACAACAAAACGACAATCGTGACCAAGAGGAGGCCACAGAGCCAAACACTTTACATGATCAGACCTCTCGTCAGAAACCACATAACTCAAGACACAACCCTAGGACAGACACTCGAGGATATGATTGTCGAGGAAACAAATGCTACCACTAAGGTGAATGAATTTGACATATACACATTCAATTCATCGAACCTGGACACAATCATTTCGTACTTCCTTGATCATTACTATGATCAGACACATGAGCCATCAAAGCCCAAACCAACTCTGAGTACTATTATACACTTGAAACGTGTTCTGACATTACATGAGATATACAATATAAAAGGTGACTCATACGATGAAGAACCCATGGCTGGCACATCACAAACAAAGTTTAAAAATGCCACATCCTATGGTCTGGTTGCTAGGGGAGAGAAGAAGCACTCTGGTCCTCCTCCTCTCCCTACTTTAGGTTCTAGTAAAGTGACTAAGTGCATCACTATAGACATGAATTTTTCAGACAATTCCTCTCTAGGATATTGTACACAGACCTAGCTAATCAGATATGATTAGACACATACATCTTCATGAGAATATTCATCATCTGAGGTCGAGTTGGTTGACCATGTAAGCAGCAACATGGAAACTTTTGTTGGAGAGCGTCCACTGAACACTATTATTCTTCTGAGGATGACTCCGAGAAGAGTTGGGAATCTTCTTCATTACGTTCTTCATATCCATATTCCCTCCCACCACATACATGCAAGAAGGTTTGTCGAAAACCTCCTTGAACCTATGTACATTCTCTCCCAATCCTATTGGCTCCCTTTGTACTTCTCCTATACTTAGGCAAGATCCTAAGTATAGGGGGGAGGGACCGATGCTCGCTCTGTTTATATCCATCTTCTGTCCTTTACACTTGATCATCCCATTTTTCTCTCTTGTATACTTGGGCTGACCAATAGACTAAGTATAGGAGGTGATGAGCTCCAAAAATCATCCTTGTTAATTTAATGATAATTATTATGTCCAAGTTGTTGAAGCTGGAAAATCTAGAGACTCATCAAAAATTGATGACACGAAGAAATAATATGGAAAATTAATTTTTTATGCGATCAAATTTTACTTGGATAAGTCTCAAGGTCGAACTCAGGGAGGTAATATGAGGGTTTAGAATTAATAATCAAATAATCAAGGAAATTAGGTTTTCAAAAAATAATAACAAGAATTATTTTTGGTGTTTTTATCTTTTTCAAATTTTTATTAGTTTTAATGTGGAGGTTATATTTAATAAAAAAGAATTGTGATGCATGTATTTTTGAAAATAATTTTATTGCGGGAAAAGAATGGTATGTGGTGAGAGAAAAAAATAAAGAAATATCATATTTTTGTGATTTTTAAATGAGGAATAAATGCAATGCGAGAGATGACGATATGCAAGGGTAAATGCGAGTACAAGTGATGAGCTTGTTCAAGCCAGACCAAATTAGGCAATCAATTCAATCCAAGAGCCAGTTTCCTTTTAGAATAATGTGAAGTTAATTCCCATATTATTATCTCCAATTTCTATAAGTGTGGAGTAATAAAGGATCAATGACTTAGAGTAAATGTGCTCAAAGTCAGCAAAGAATACCTCAATTTTAATTAATGTCAAGATTATATCCGAGTGCATGTTTCAATGTTCTATATAATAGAGAATAAAGCATTTATCAAAATGACACCATGAATGCGAAAATCGAGTACAAGATGCTCAAGATATGATAAATTGAAGTTCAGGGGTCTAATTGTAATAAAATAATTAGAAAGTCTTGCAAAATGGACCTTTAGAGGGTTGATCTGCAATATCGAAGAACTAACTGGGTCTTTTGTGCAATTTACCCACAGTGGGGGTATTTTTGTAATATCAAGAAGTTGCGAGTACACCCTATACAACTTACCCAAAGTGTGTGTTGATGAATCTCAGATACATCATGCTAAAATCCATCTATTATTCCCTAAATATTGTATTATATTGTAAATAATCTGTATATAATTAACACTAATTTTATATCCCTAAATATTGTATTTAATTCCTAACACTTGTTGTTATTTTCTATTTTATTAAAAACCCTAAAAATATATTAAATGTAGTATATATTTATTTTGATTTCAAAAAGAAAATAAAAGGATAAAAAAATATAAAAACCATAAAACACAGTGTTTTTACCCATTAAAAATACTTGCAAAAAATTCTTCATTGTACAAATGACATCTTTTGGGTCTTTGACCAACATGAAACTTGTAGATCTCATTGAGATCTACAATCTTTCATGTTTCGAGTTTTTGTAATTAAGCCTCTAACTATTTATTGTTGAATTTTCTTTATTTTCTTAATTTTTGAGTTTTCTAGGGCGGCCACATGGCACCCTCTGGGCTGCCCACATGGCGGCACCACCTTGCGCCACCCGCCAAGCTCCCTGCCCATCTGATCATCCTCTGATGCCTTCATCTCCACCATCCACTATCGCTACGTCCACAATCGTCTGATCAGATCCTAAGATATGATCCCTACCACCCCTGTCTGCCATCTTCTTGACCCTAGGATCACCATTGATCCAAGGGTCCTATGTCCTCCACGTCACCCATTCAACCTCAGCTCTCAGATCTTCCCCCATTCTCTATCCCAATCGTTAACCCGCACCCGCTTCCTAGCCATAGGATCATATCCTAAGATCGATCCATGCCCTCCGCCCGTGCCCTAATCAGAGCTATTGGATTGCAAGATCCAACGACCCTGCCTCATCGTCCTCCTAAAAACCCTCCTCTCTTTGAGTGTTACATCTGCTCAAAACCCCCCGCTCCTTTCATATCTAACCGTGCCTCTAGTCACCCTCCTCGTTTGTAACTGCCATCTCCACATAGCCCTAAGATCTGCCATCCTCGTGCAACCACTAAACGTCCATGACCAACCTTCTAGTGCTCCCATTAAGTCACCTAAAAGCTTGCTGCCACCACCAGTACCTGTCGCCTTTCCCCTACAAATATCGCCCCTTCGCCATACTTCTCCCCCATCCACCTATGATGAGGGTTGCGGCCCAGCTTCCTCCACCCTTCGGTGATAGCAGAGGGTGGTTGTTGAGGCAACGATGGTATCTGGATCCCAAGTGTGATCCATGGTGGAACACCATATACGCTCCTCCTCCTCGGTGGTGGCACGAGCTCCGCGGCCGGCAGACATCGATGTGTGAAGACCCGAGGTCCTTTGGACCTCAGCACAGGACAACTCCTCTGTCCAATTTCTACTCCAACCAAGTAATCTCCTCCACCGCATTTTCCTCTGATTTCTCATATTTCTTTCGACACCATCACCCGACCACCACAAAAGCTCCACCAACTATCCTTCATACTCGTCAACCACTCTGCTCGCCTACCTCCCTTCTCCAGAATCTCGGCAACCTCTGCCCCATCTCTTCTCTGGTCGACCGAAGAGGAGATGTCCGTCCCCTGCTCCACCATATCCACGAGACTCCACTCCACCCCACTTCAATCACATGTATTGTATCCACGCTTCGGCTATGAACTAACACTTACAGGTCACTCCTTCTCTTAATCGTCAGACCTTTGCAGGAGCCTTTCCAGAAGTCCCCCTCTGATGACCTCTCATTACCACGACGATCCCGATCACTCTGGTTGTCTTCTAGCATCCGAACTTCAATGACAACACATCAGGACCGATCCACGATCTTCAAGGTGCATGGAGGAGCAAGTGGAGCCCCGTGTGCCTTGTCGGATTCCAAATATCACCGCCCATGGTGCGGTAGAGAAGGAGAAGGATGGGAGTGCAGGTGGCATTTGATCCTCACAATCAAACGGTTCAAAAACGGACACATCACCCACCAGGCATGTAGGCATGGTGGACGCGAGCCACTAGCCCGAAGTACCTCACGCCAGCCATGTGTCCACCAAAGTTGCACCCTGACCGAGCCTGGCCCCTCATGTGGTACAGGCTGGGTAATTTGCAGATATATGCCTGGACTTCCCTAGAATTGCTTATAGGTCCTCTAGATACGTGCCTTATGTACATGCCTGGACATTTTTTAGGGAGGCCCTGTTGGTTTTTCATAATTACAAAATGACCCCTATGCGTAAAAGGGAAAATCTCATTAAGGCCCCTCCGATTTTCTTAAATTACAAATAGGTACCTCCAGGGGCCTATTTGTGATATTTATCTTTATTTTTCCATGCATTTTTATTACATTTATGTCCTTAGCACTATTTTATTCATACCTTGAGCTATTTAACTCCAAATTGCATGATTTCAATCTCATTTTGAAGTATGTTTCATTATCTATCTAATGGCTTATTTAATTTCATGATTTGACACTGATTTATTTATGCTATATTCTGTGATCCACAGTGTTTCCTTCTCTTTTATTTAAATGCCATGGATTATCTTCAATGTGCAATTTGACTCTAAAATTCATCCTCATTATGTTGATCATTGATTTGACATTTTTAGGGGATATTTGTAATATTTATCATGCATATCTGTCTTTTGCATCTCATCTTGTATTGTGTTCATTGAATCCTATTTTTGCATTTTAAAAATCAAGCAAAATAATTTCTTGCATCACATAAACTTGTCTTTGCATTATTTTATCTGCCTATTATTTTGCATATCCATGAAGACGTAGGTTAAGAAAATTATCACTCATCAATTAAACATAAATGGATAAAGAGGCTCATGTCCCTGTGTTCGATCTCGGTATACTTGCCAAGTAAATTAACTTCCACATAACCAAAAGTGTGGTTTTTGCTTAATAATTTTTTACCACCTATACTACAATAAAGATGATTATTAATGTGGTAAAAACATGGTTCATCATGTGTGTACTGCACGTGACCCTTGGGCTTCTTCGTTACTCTGAAAAGCATGAGGGTGCACTTGTAAAATTCCCACGGTACATGAGGAGAGGAGGTTCGAGCGACGACTCATCTCGATCCTCCACGTAGCTTCTTCTGATAGCTTTGGTGATGCTCGAAGCACAAGGCTCGATTTTGGGATTGGAAATGACATGTGGACGTCCATTCAAGGTATGATCAACGACTCCTTTTTGGGTGAGAATCAACAGCTGTGATGGTGAGAGTTCTTGATCTGAGGGGTTCTAGAGCTCAGTCATGGAATCTATCTTCTTCATCTTTATTGCTACAGACGATAAAGATGATGCTCTAATGGTGGCCTGCCATGCTGATTAGACGATGGTGCGGTGCTCCTTTGATGGCGAATGGAGCTGAGCAGTGGAAGCGTGTGGAGGAAGAATGAGAACTGGAAGAGTTATCAGAGACGGTTGGTGAGGGTCGAGTCGAGCGATGGAGATGGTGCCAAATTGAGTAGAGGACGGAATGTACAAAGAAGAAGAAGAAGAAGAGAAGAAAACATAGAAAAAATGAAAGAAAAGGATAAGGAAAAAATCGCTTGAGGGTGGAGTAGTGCAGCCAACTTTGGTCATTGCCTCAAAGGTCTAACTATGGGGCTCAATGCTAGGATTCTCACGAAGAGGAGTAGCAACACGAGAACTTAGCTGCTCGTGGACAACACATGGAGTCAGTTCTTCGTTAGGGAGCAGATCATTGTCACCAGCCCGATCCTCAACTATCTCTCTCTCTCTCTCTCATTTCAAGTCAGAGAATGGTATATTTTTGGCAGATGGTTTGATCGGAAGGAGGATTTGGTTTATATAGGAGAAGAGAGGATAGAGTGGTGTAGAGAATTAGGGATGTGGGCGATAGAGGTTTCAATCTATTAGAGGAAATGGAGATAATGTAGGGAGAGAAGTCATAGGTGGTTGGTTGTTTTGGCAATGGCGAAGGGATTTGGGTAAGGGTTCCAAGGATGGTGTTGAGTTAGTTTGGGTTTTAAGGTTTGGTTTGGGTATTAAGTTTGCTAATCGAGAAGTTGGAAGCTGATGGTTCGGAGAAGGTGTCTCAACAGAGAAGAGAGGTGCGGGAGGGTGTGGTTTATGCAAGGCAGCGCAATGATGGAGGAGCGGGGTGAAGCTGCGAAGCAAGGCGACACAGCTGGAGGTTGAAGAAGGTCACGTGTTAGGCATGTGATGAGGGTAAAAGGGAAGAACACATGCTTAGCACATGGGGACAGAAGGGGGGGATATGTGTCACATTAGCAACATATGAGGGAAAGATTAGTCGGTTGACCAGTGATTGGGCGGGTTGATCATGAGAAGAGGTGGTCCAATCGCGTGGTGTCACATGGCGCAGACGTTGACCAAGCTTTGATCATTGACCAATGCAAGGAATAAAAGAAAATAGACTAAAAATATCATATGAACTCTGAAGCAAAAATGTTCAAATTGAAAATTATCCATCTAAATACGATCTTCAATACTCATGAAGGACTCATATGCAAATGAAATGGTATGTGCGGGATTCTTTTTGGTGATATTTTATGTATATAATACATAAAATACTATTTTTGTAGTTTTGTAATTTTTATTTGATTTTCTATGAATGAATAATGTATGCAAAAATCAAACATGCTATTAAATAATGTAATGGACTAGAATTCAATTTTTTGGTATTTTTTACAGATGAGTTAATCGGTGTGTTCAAATCGGAATCATCGTTTTTCATTATGTTTATGATTTTTTTGGATTTTGATTTTTATGTAATTAGTTAAATATGGAATAAAATAAAGAAATTAAAAATAAGGAAATTAAAATGAGTGAAATATGTACATGAAATGATAGGTCAAAATCAGTAAATATGTACAATGCTTAGTTAGGTCCCAAAACCCAATTTTCATAAATGAACTCCAATTCTTTTGAATTTGATCGTGATTTATAGATATTTGAACGTACATAAATTCAAAAGTGGGTACAGTGAAATTGGACATTATAAGAGAGAGATATCAGTGTTTATATCTTTTTATCCTGAAACTTGGGTTTGGGTTTTATTTTAAATATAAATATGTTAGTATTTTCAGAATTTTTTTATTTATTAAGGTCAGTGATATGTACACAATGAAGTTATTTTATATCAATTGGAGTTAGCATGAATTAATGAAAATTAGGTGAAATAAGGTGAAAATGTGCACATGATGACGAATGCATAAATGAATGCTAATTCATGCAAAATATTTACATGTGCATGAATGTTAATTTTATGATATTAACATATGAATGAACCTAATTTATTGAGACAAGGATCTATTTTTAGCTTAATTCACATATTCATCAGCGGGAGACGTCTACCTCTCTCATTTCTTCTTTTGCATCCTTCTATACTTAGGGGGGATGAGTCGCATTTATGTATATACTCTATACCGCACTTTACTATATGGTATTATACTTTATGTATATATTACACTAACTCAATATGGGATATGGATAATTTCTTGTAAAACCTGAAAAAATTGTACAATACTTGTAATTATTTATAATGTGTGTATAACTAAAAAGACAAAAAAAATATTATTACAAAATTTAAAAAATATTGTTTGCATCTCATGCATCTGCACTTCATTCAATATTTCATGCATTTGCATTATTGAAAAGCCCTTGGGTTCCGAATCGAGTTATGAGCAGAAACCAAGAGTGGGATTGACTTGGCCTTAATTCACTTAATTTTAAAAGGAACTTCACCAAAAAGTATGATTTGAGAAGCTTCAGGTCCTGGACTTAATTCTCTGAGTTCCACATGACAGTGTTTAGACTTCGACTCTTATTGTCTAACCTGCTCGCATCATTACAACTCTTGAATAGGGAATTCATCTGTACTCTAGCACTATGCACTTAGCTCAACTCAAACAGAGTATTGGAAGACTGTATGGGCTTCTTTTATGGTAGCATGGGCTTCTAACGATCGGATTATAGGTTAAAATAAATATTCAGATGAGGAATGAATTTCTAGCATAATTTTTCTAAGACCCCAAAACATGGGAGGAATAAAAGAATCTATTTCTGTTGGGGCACAAAAAGATCCATGTAGAGCAACCAAAAATCCTTACCAAAAGAAGCCAACTACCAAATATATGAATGATCACAATGGTACAAGCTTCAGATAGCATGCATATCTTGGTGGAGACATTGTTACACTGGCCATGATCTACAGGAAATGTGACTACATCAGTCACACTCCAGTTCTTTTCTCAACTCTTCTAAAAACTTCTTCCCACATATTTCTTGTGAACTTGCACGTACCTAAAATTAGAATGAAATACCTAACTCCTCGAGGACGAGTTACTGGAGGAGAGTTCTGCAAGGTAGTACGGTATTTTAGATGGAAAGAGCTAACACCCTTCACACACATGAGATAATTGTTCAATGTCCATGGAGAATGTTTTTGGAAGAGGATTAATCTAAGATGAATTCTGAGCCAAACATGTACAATGACGTGTATAACTTGGAGGTTTTTGATTTTAAAATCATAATTCTCACAGGAGTTCAGCAAAACTCATAATCCAAAGGTCGGGTCAAGCTCCATTTTCAACTTTGCTCATGAGGCATGAGGGTGAAGCATAGGCCAGGCTCGGGCAGGCCCAACCTAGACCAGTCCAGGCCCATTTAGGAAACCAGGCCCATGGGTTGAGCCCAGGCCTACTCATTTTTCAGCAGCTGGGCCCAAGCCCGAGCCTAGCCCGACTCATGATGGGTCGGGGTGGCCCATGAATCCCACAGAAGTTGGTTGGATCGGGCCTGGGTCGGAAACTAGGGATAAGGAGGGAGGGAGCACATGGAGGGAGAGGGAGGAGGTGACGCTCTAGTTAAGGGTTGATGGGCCTAGGGGTACGGATGTAGGGGGTAGTGGGAGCATGAGGTGGCGTGGTGGTACTGACTGTTGGGTGGTGAGGGAGGGAGAGAGAGGGAGGACGGGGTGGAGGTGGGCGGCAAGGGAGGGAGGCTGGAGGCCTGGAGCAAGGAGGAGAGGCACAGTCGTCAGCAGCGTGAGGTGGAGAGGGTCGCAGTGGAGCTAGGGGAGGGTCGAGGACCACACGCGGTGCGCTGTGGTGACCGGAATTTCTGGGAAGGGGAGGGAGGGGCGGCAGCACTCGAGGTCGGGGTCTCGGGTGGGAGGAGTTAGGGTATATGGTCAAATAATTATGGGTAGGGTTTTGAAATGGGGGGAGAGCAGGTCAGGATGGGCTCATGGGATGGCCATGGATTCGGGCCATAAACCGGGTTGGCATGTAGGCTTCGGCTTCGGGCACGTACAAACTGAAGCCCGACCTTATTTGATAAATTGGCCAAATGGCGGCCCAGGATCTCCCATTTAGATAGTTGGCTTGGGCTTGGGTGGGCTTGAGTGGGCCAGGCAGCGGGCTAGATGGGATCGGCCCTGACCCATGCTTCACCTTGCATGGAACCCAATCTCATTTAGAACTCTTCATTTTTTAGTTGCTTGGGGACAAGAAAGGTTTAAGTATAGGGGGTTGATGAATTTGTGATTCATTACTTTAATTAGCTGAAAATAGAGCTTCGTCCTAAGAAATTAGGTCCATTCACAAGTTTATATCACAAAGTTAACTTTCATGCACTTGTAAATAATTTGCATAAATTAGCATTACAGTAGGCATTCATATTCATCTGTACATTTTCACATAACTTCATCTATTTTTTATTAATTCTTGCTAACTCCAATTGACATGAAATTGACTCCACTATGTGCATATCACGTTCATTCCCACCAGTGATGAATCTGAGATCCAATGACCACGTTCATTCCTACCAACTGGTGAAACTGAGACTAATCATATTTATTGTTAGCTATTATTATTCTAGCTTAAACAATTCAATAAAATTCATCACAAATTCACCCTTATTAACAGACTGACCCTTGTATTTAACTAATCCTCATTATTGTATATATTTAGCACTCTTTTATTTTCTTTATTTTCCTTTATTAGAAACCCGTAAAATTAGATAATTATTGTAGATATTTATTTTGGATTTTTCCAGAAATTAAAAATTTAAAAAAAATCATAAAAGAAATAAAAGAGGTGTTTTTTATGTAT
Source organism: Ottelia alismoides (assembly GCA_037367405.1). NCBI lineage: Eukaryota > Viridiplantae > Streptophyta > Magnoliopsida > Alismatales > Hydrocharitaceae > Ottelia > Ottelia alismoides. The sequence continues at coordinate 447,006 of JAZKJV010006861.1, read as the reverse complement.
GAAAAATACATCCAATTTTCTTAGGTTATGCATCTGACTTCTTTTGATTTTTTATTCAACATGAAACTTATAGATCTCATCGAGATCTATAATGTTCATGTTTTAAACTTTTTCTAATTCGACTTACTTCTATATCTTTTTATTCTTATATTTTTCTAATCTAATAATCTTATTGGGCCACATGGCGCCCCTAGGGCTGCCCACATGGTTCGCTCCTCTTTTCACCGCACACCCCACTCTCATCCCTCTAATCTGAACCCTAGATCAGATCAGAGTCGTCCGCCTCCACATGCATCTCCACCATTAGATCAGATCTCCAGATCTGATCAAGGTCGCCTGCATTCGCCTCCATTTAGGTCGTTGGATTGCAAGATCCAACAACTACCCTATTGTTGAATCTCTATTTTATCATTTAGGTCTTAAAAACCCTAGCTAATCTATGTAAATGCCATTAGTTTAGGCAAATTAACATTCATTTTTTGTTGTATAAAAACTATATAAAATACTACTTTTAATGCCAAAATTACAGAATAAAGAAAATAAAAGAAAAATAATAAAATACCAAAGATATTTTATGACCCTAAATCCTACCTAGGCATCTTGATGATTGGGTCGATAAGAAATAAAGTATGGGGAGATAAGGGCCAGAAATCCAATAAAATTACCAATATCAATAATGTATTTTTGGGACCCATTTTATTTTCCACTTTTTCTATATCAAATAAAGAAACTTTGGACATGAAATTCGTCGATAATAATGTATGGAAATTACAAAATTGAGTTTATACAACAATAATACACAGTGTAAAAGTTATACTCTAAATAAAAAGCCAAAATCCAAACTTCCCAAACCCATATCTCTCAAATAAAAATTCAAAATATATCAAAATCATATTTAATTGTATATAACTTTTAATAAGCTGATTAATGAAGGTGGTATCATAATTTTTGGAGTTAAGGTGTGAAAGTTAGGTTTTGGACCCCTATTGTATAAGATACTCGAACAAAATATTCATTTTATTTATTCTTTACTAATTTTATAATTTTGTATTTTTTATAATTTTGTAAATATTATTTATATTATATGTACATATTAAAACTAAAATAAAACCATAAAGAAAGCATTAAATAAAATATGTATATCAAATACATTGATAAAATACCTATACAAACACCTATGCAATATATACCTATATTTAATTAAGTGTAATCATTATATCAAAAAATATGAAACAAATATATTTATGTAATAAAAAAATTTATAATTTTAAAAAATAATAAAATCAAAAATAAATACAAAATAAAATTAAAAGACCTAAAATATAGATAAATATGCCTATAAAGAAACCCTAAAAAATTACATTGTAACTAAAAAGTATAAAAAAATAAATAAAAATCATGATAAAATACTATGAAAAGTAATAAATATTTTGTTTATAACCTAATCTTACTGAAGTCACTAATTTATTATTATTGAATTTCTAAATATTGTTGGGACTGGTTTTTCCAGGTTGCTCTGATACTTGACTTTCGTCAACTATCTGACACTAGGTCCTGTAGCTCTGACAACCTCGTTTTGACCTCAATTTCTACCCTTTTTGGAGCTCCATCCTTTTACCTATCCACTTTGATTCCTTCTGCACTTTTGCTCATCGAGTATCCCTCCATCACAGGATAGTGATTTCTCGAGCTATGGATCACTGACGCACCTGATACACCTCGTTCTTGGACCCCACTCCACCACACGTATAAAATAGAACCTCCATTCAAAGTTCAATTTTGATCCTTCTCCTGCCATGAAAACCTAACCCTAATGCACCCAAAAGATTCCTGGTGACAGCAGGAACCTCTAGGAGGGTCTAGCAGTTCGATTGGTGTTGAATCGAAGTGATACAGAGGTCTACGACGTACTCCACTACCAACTCTATTGACAGTTGGTTCAGGTCTGGTAAGCCCCCATTTTCTTGTCCTTTTTGTTCGTTAGAGAAGCAGGAGTAGAATTCTGCCTTTTATTCATTTGAATTTCGCCTTATATTATGCAAATCCCAACATCAACGTATGGTGGAGCTCCTGCTCCACCGCCATAGCTCGACTATATCCATCATCTTCCACCTCTCTGTTTACCTCCATATTCTCCCCCTTTCCCTGCTACTCACCCCATGCATGCCCAACAACCTTGCTCTTACACAGAGCAAGCTTCTAGGTCTCCCTCTGCTGCCCCTCACTGGAGTCCTCCATTGCGACCCATCTCCACTCCATTCCACACTTAGGAGCTCCCCAGAGCTCCCCTTTTTGTGCTGGCCACTCTCTTAAAGGATACAAAAGAGGAAAGGCATCGTTGCAGGGCTTTTTGAAGGACTTGGAGGTACTTGGAGCCTCTTTCCTCCTTCGAGTTTGTTGGTTGTCACTAGGGCTCTAGGAGCCTTTCTAACATTGCCAGCAGGTGTGGAAGGGTGTGGGCAACATTTTGCACCTCCAACGAGCATCCTAGCCAGTCGAAATCAAGCGCTACAACATATCATAGCTCATAAGAGCGGAGCTTCTTCCTCATTCTTCCAAGCAACTCTAGAGCCGTCTAATTGCCTCCAGTTCTTCCCGCTCTCCAGTCACCATCGGATCAAGCCTCTCCTTCACCATAGATTTCAGTTGAGAGATCTAATCCAAACCATCAGAGGTGAAGCAGCATCGTGAAACCAGGAAGCACCACGTGTATAAGTACGTGCATCATGCCCGTTCGATCGTGCCTTAAATTAATATTTTACACATTCAACCCAACTATTTTTATTTACTATTTAGTTCTTAAACATTCATCTATCGTCTTAAAGTTTTATAATATTTACTAAAAGGACCTTGCACTTATTTCATTTGCACTTTAGTCCTTGTCCATGTCAGCCGACAAAACCTGGTGAATTTGCATTGAAATCCTTGTGGGTTTTGTTTATGATGGTTTGGTCAAAAATTTTGGAATATAAGTTGTACCTTTTTGGAAAACTTGCATGTAAGCCCCTGTGCTTTATTTTTTTTACATATATGCCCCTACCAGTTCATGGATTTAACCATGCCCAAAATTTCCAAAAATAGGTTTAAGTTCATGTTACCTGTAGAATCATGCTAAATTTTCATTTCTGCCTTTTAGAATTGTTATCTATTTTATAAAAATAAAAAATGTCATATTCGTTTCCTATCTAGCTTATAATGCAAAAAATATAAAACATTTTTGAAAAATTCTAAAAAAGTATTTTATGTTTATTTAGTTATTTTACAAATCTAGACCAAAAATCCATAAAATAGAAAAAGAAAACTCTTAAAAATTAAAAATTACCAAAATCCTTTGTAAAAACCTATAAAATTCCTAAAAATTCCAAAAATTTTGTTTTCTGTTTTATAATTTCTCCATATTATTATAAGCATATTAAAATGATTTGAAGAATTTTGAAAGTATTTTGTTATTTTTAATCTTCATTTCATTTTCGGGTGTTATAAATCTCTTATTTTGGATATTTTTGACTCTAAAAGTCCATAAAAATTTAACAAAATTCCCTAAAAAATACAAACATAGTAAAAAAATATCTAAAAACCAGAAACATTTTATTTTCTATATTTAGACTATTTTTGTTAGTATTTATACTTATATTTGCTTACATTGTATATATAGTCTTATATATCATATATTATATATTTAAAAAAAAAATAAAATGTAAAAAAATATATATAAAATAGAAAATAAAATATAAAATTAAAAACAAAATACAAAAAGACAAAACAAAAATAGAAAATATATAAGATTAAAAACCCACAAAACCATATTTTGGCTAAGCATTTGAGAGGCATATTGTGCTTAATTTCTTTTTAGTTCGCATTGCTATACACCATTGCTTCCTGAGTTCGACCCCTACTTACTTATTCTTATAGATTTTTAGTAGGGTATAATAAATTTTGATTCACACTATTTTGCTTAATTCATCCATTGTATGGGTTAATTATTGATCGAGTACAATTGTTGAGGAGCCATCACGGTGATCGAGTCCTTGCCTTGGGAGGTTCATTTTTAACCCCTCGATTTTTGCATTCATCAAATGGTGTCATTGCCGGGGAGCATCGACTTGTAGAGTGTTTTGTCTTTTTACTTAGCCATTTTTGAGATTATTTCTTTTTATTTGATTATCTATTTCTTAATTGTCTGACATCTCTTCTTTTTTTCTTCCTACAAGGGACTGTGTACCGAGGAGGATCGCGTAGGTGATTCTACGCAGCCTTGGGATGAGGAGCTGGCTTTTTTAACCTAGCCGGTAGGAGAGAGCAGGAGGATCTAGAGAGAGAGAATAGTACCTTAGGCATTTTTTTTGTCAAAAAGAGACTCTTACTTATGAACCATTAATTTGTAATAATATAGGTACATTGGACTTGGACACTCGGGCCCAAATTCCAAATGTTTGTTCACTTGAGGGCTCACCGCATTTTCCGTGTCTTCTATAGCCTTATTTTATTTGTTTCTAGCGATTTGTGCTATTTTCCTTATTTTTATTTATTTTGCGGAATGCGACCTTTGTCTTTAGGCTTGCTTTATTGTGAAACCTAAGGCCAAACACCTAACTAGTTTGCATGCACCTATAGTCTTTGCATTTGAGCTTAGTATAATTAATTGTTGAACACCTAGTCTTGAAATCGTGTTCGCGAGAGCACTCAATACAGTGCTTGCAGGACCCATTATGGTGTGCACTGAGAAGGATCCAAGATCGAACTCTAGGTTTTATTCTTGGTGTTTAGCATTTGGTTCTTCACGTGTAGCAATTGCCTGCTTAGGACGATTTTTGTGTGCATATCGGCATATAGTATAGGCTTACATCCTATTTTGCATCCCGCATGGAGAGAACTGGGAAGCACTGTAAGTCTTCTAACTAAGCATTCATTATTTAGGCATTAAGGCGAGATTCCCATCTTAGTGTCACCTTACAATGCTTTTCCGTTATTTCCCTCTATTTTTTGATCATATAGGAATCAAAGAAAATATAAAAACGTTAGGTGCTTGTATTGAATCTACTAAAAGCAAGTGATAGTATACAAAAATTAAAAAGGGGACTGCTAAAAATACTTGACCTAAATAAAATTGATTAATTTGACTCATTTCCTTGGGGGAGCAAAGCCCTCACTTGTTTTCATGTAGCATTGGAAGTTCTCTTTCCCTGTGAGAGAGCGTTATCGTGAGGAATAGAGCCCAAAACCCAATCAGTGGCTGCCTTGTGTATCGCTTGGATTTCTGAAGTATTGGTGCTTCTATCATACGTAGACGAGTAGGGCTTGGTCAACGATGATGTTCACTATTGTGTAGAGCATCGACCTTGTCCAAAGTAGTGAGCTTAGGTCGCGCCTTCACAGGGGTGTATGTCTCATCGTCTTGCATCTGAGTAGGTCCTTGCACGCTAACAGGCGATTCCTTTGTGAGCGAGGTACGAAGTAGTGGTTTCGCCAATCGGCTTCCTCCCTCTATTTCTTTGGCTAAGTAGGGATCCAAGAAGGGTTACAAGGACCTTAAAAAGTGTAGACTACATGTTACAAAGGAGGGGGACAAGTACGGGATACTTTTCCGGTAATACTCTTGCTCCTATAGGTGTAGCTCTCTTAGGACTTGTTAAAAGATAAATTGCCTGAAAATCAAATCTAACATTTATAAAAACAATTGCCAAAACTTCACGGCTTCATGGGTTGTGTTGGTGAATCCATTGCTTTTAGTTTGATTGATTAGTTTTATCAAGGTCAAGATCAAAAACATCGCGCACTCACACAATTTTGCTCTCCTTTCTCTTTGACTGTTGCTCATTGTGAGTCTTATGCTGTTTACACTCCTTTTATTTTGTGTTTGTCTTTGTGCTCTTCATCCATCATATATCTCTTTTGACCATCTCAAGATGTCATCACACAGATGGTTTAATCGGGACTCCATCGATGCCCACATCCATTCCGTGTTGCCGGTATCTCTAATAATGTGCGGTGATCTCCATGAAGTCAGTTCAGATCTTGCGAACCTCTCCTTGGATTCCCCAATCCTTTAGTCTTTCAACACTTGCCTTTCTCCAATAAATCCATTGTTTGGGATGTACTCACATGCCGAGCTAGCTCTCCCTTCCCAAATAAATCGAGACTACTCTTGTCCCGAATCTGTTGGACATGAAAGCCCACGGCGAGCCATTACGCATTAAGCATTATTGCGAATATCATTCCCTGATCTGAAATGAAGAATAACCCAATTTCATAATAGGTCCCTTAGTACAATTAGGGTTATGTACCATGGCCATCTTGACGATCATACAGCTGTTGATTCAGTTCTTAAATCATAGATGCTGGTGCTTGGATGAATATCTAAAGATTTAGATTAAGGACTCATCAAGCACCTTCAAATGATTGTTAAGAGATGATCTCCAGCCTGAGTAGGAGATGGCAATCCTTTCTCATTTAGGTTGATATCTAACTGACCTCTTGATACAAGTCCTCTACATGGAAATAGAGATTCGGAGGTGTCAGATTAGTTAGGTCAAAGAGTTGACTTAAAGAGATCGAGATAACCAAAGTCCTATGACGTATGTTGTCACGATATAGGCACGCACCCTCTAACCTGAGATAGATGTGTTACTATATGTCTAAGTATGTACATTTGGCAGACCAATAGGTTGATGACCTAATCAAGGTCTATACACTAATGCGCTGGTGTGCATACAAGGGTATATGAGTAATAAGATCTCTCAAAGGGATCATACATGTTCGGTTACTGAACCGGAAGACATGAGCTCACTCATGATATATTAAGAAGAATCAAATTCTGTGCATGGTCATCTCGCTTTGGAAGCTTGACTGAATTTGTAGGTTTGATATATACTTTTGGAAAGTATATGATCAACACCTGGGTATGATATATGCTTTTGGAAAGTATATGATCTATACCAACTCTCAATAGTCAAATGAGAAACTTAATGATGAAACTCTGAAGTAGACAGTGAAAAATTGATTTTATACTTCAGGTTTATTCTAAGTCTTCCAATATGCAGGATGTACAGGTATTGGGAATACCTGAACATGATCATAAACGGTTCTATAATCATGATGCTTCCATTCCTAGGGAGTGATGAAACGGGTCTGGATTTTAGTGACTCCTCTTAGTAGAGAAGTAATCTGATCTTAGTCCAAATGTTGGACATTGATCTGAATGTGATTCAGATACAATGAGAAGACTAGATTTGCAGTCTTGATTTCGTCAAGCATCTATGGTAGGCCCGATATCTGGATTTGAGATATGATATCAATATCCAAGTCACTATACGTGGAGCAATACAATCGCCCTCTCCTTATCTCCAAGTATTCGCGGAGAAAGTGCATTATCCTTGAAATAGTTCAGGATAATTTCATTGTTGATATATGTATCTGACATTGAGAAAATGGATAATTAAATGAAATTTAATTATCATAAATAATATGAATTTGATTCATATTATAAGGAGAGTTATCTTAGATAATCAAATGTGATTTAATTATCAAAGACGTAAATAATATGAATATGTTTCACATTATTTGGGCACATGAGAATAGAGATCCAAGATGATTAAATGTGATTTAATTATCATGGATATGAATAATGTGGATAGCACTATCCATATTAATCATACATATTATAAATGTGATTTATAATATATAAGAGAGAGCGATTTCTAATTTACATTTGTTAATTAAATGTTGATATGAATTGGATTCACATTGGACATTAAATTGAAAATGTAATTTACATTTTATTTTGGTTTGTGAATGTGTTTTACAAATTTCCAATGGCAAGATTGCAATATTCTCCAAATAATTGTGAATTATTTTTGTAGAATAATTTACGACAAGAGTTGTTGTAATATCATGGAGATTTCCAAGGATTGATGCAGTCTCATTAGATTGCATGAGATTTCATCAACCATGAGATATAGTGGACGGCTACCATCTCCTATATGGAAATTGGTAGCCGTCCCACCAAACAACTTGGTGTGATGAAATCTCAATCCAATAATCTCCATGTTTGATTTATTTAATTTGGGATTGATTTATATTGATTTATCAATATAGATTTAATCTAGGTTAAATTAATTGTTGTTGGTTTTTACCAACATAAATCTTAGCCATTAAAAGAAAAACAAATCAATGAGAGCCATTTGGTTTGTATTGCCCATGGATTGAGATCTATGGATACCAAAATATTATAAATAGAAGGACACCCCTTGCTCCTCATATGCTAATGAGGACATAAATCTCTCTCTCTCTCTACACACCCACTCTCTCTCTCTCTCTCCTATATGGCTGTCCACCTTCGATGCCCTAGAGAGAATCTCCATCGCCGCAGCGTTGTCGTTATGTTGCCCAATCATTTGATCGTGGATCTCTGTCTCCTTTGGTGTGCCTCACTCGTGAAGAAGACATCGAATCTCATGTGTCGAGATCAGGAGATCCGCTGCTTGGATAATCAACATGGATTGCGAGAAGCACGTGCTTCATAAACATGCTCGCAAGCGTCACCTCCGTCGGATCGGACTTGAGACATGAGGTCTCTTCGTTTAGAGACTCGATCGCAACCATGCTTCAAGAGGTAACCCTAACACTTGTTTGTGATTTAGATGAAATGATCCGAGAAGTGTTCTTGGATCATGTGGTTTCATCGCATGAAACTTTTTTAAATTTCCGCTGCCTCGAGCTACTAGTGCAACAAGTCGCTCCCGAACGCATACGATACGATCCTCACGCTTTCGTGATGAACTTAAGGATCTTACCATATCCTTCCAGTGGTATCAGATCCAGGTTGAAGGTTTCAGATACGATCCATAAACCTAAGCCGAGCTGTGTTCGTTAGGGTTGTGAAAGTTTTATCGCATTTCATTTTCACATCGCTGCTTAGTGATTAATTTAGGCCCTGTTTAAATTATTTAAACACGAAAAAAACCTGAATTTTGTTCGCCATTAAAGAAGGAAACTATGGGATTTGAGTTTGCATGATTTTGAATCAGTTTGCCCAAGTTATGATAAAATTAGTGAACATATATCCACTATTTCGGGGACTGCGAATCTTAACGTAATTAAAGAGTTAATTATGTATTTAAAATTCCTTGAAATGTATTCAAATCACTTTGGTTCTGTTGTAAATCAAATTAGCAAACTTTAGAAACTTATTTTGCTTAATTTAGATTTAAATTGATTGAGATATGCTAATTTTAGTAAGTGAGGGTCACTATTAGAAATTACTTTCCTAATCAAGAATCTTGTGATTGCCATTTAATAAATTAGTGACATTAAATTGTTTAATTTCTTGGAATAATTATGGATAAATATTTGTGAAATATTTGGTGAAAATTATTTTCTTAAATGACATTGCCTTAACCAATATTTTATTAGATGTGATCTAAATCACAAATTGGTTACTTGATCTACATTCCAACAAACATAGTTACGTGAATAGGATTGGGGATTTGTTTAACAAATCTCCTTATAATGTTAATCAAAATTGTTTTGATTATTATTATATGGTATAACTTCGGTTGAAGAACCGATTATAATCTCAAGTACACAATGATCAATTCGGTATTATCTTTTCCTGAGGTGGATATGGTGTCTAGTTGGGGAGCATTGGGGTAGCAGGTTGCATCGTGTGTGGTCTGTTCCACACCCGTCGGTACTGACCATGACAACGGTTAGGGACTTGATAATGCAGGAGAGATAAGGGTGTATTTTTCTAATTATTAAAATTCAGAATAATATGTATTTGAAATAATGCCATAATTCAAGTAACAATAAAGACTGTTTGTTGGATATTAATTGGATCATTAATTTAATATGATTAGATTAATTGGAATCCAATTAAAATTAAAACACTCTATTATGAATATTATATCCCTTGGAAGAATTAATTATAATAAATATGATTCATGATGATTAATTAGAATTTGAATATGATATCCATGGACTCTCGTCAAGGCAGAGGGTTCCGTCGCCAGGGATTGTATGTAGGAGACGCCTGTCCAAAGTGACAGCTCCTGTATGTAAGCGCATCTGGATCAGGCTCTTCACTTCTCGAAAGAGCAAGGACATGTACGTAGTAACCCCAATATCGGGTCCTCATATTATTGCGGCAATATTGGATTACACATAGCGAGTTGTATTCATGTTGATGGTTGGTTCATTAATAATGGATCAACATTACCTTAGGGGTGGTGGGCCCGAGTATTAAAGATCGAACTGGGAGATGCAAGTTGGACTTGCAAGGCAGAATGTGTTCTCGCTTCTTTTTATTCGAGTTACAGCTTCTCATATTGTTGGGATGTGACAAAGATATGGAAGGGGATCCCAGATCTTGCTTGAGATATATTGGTAAATATATCTCTTACATTGAAATTGATTAAGGGAATGAACTTTCATTGTTGACAAGGCAAGACAACTTTGATATAAAAATTCCTAAATTGAAGTAAAATATGTATATATATATATATATATATATAAATATATACACTAATGCAAATTTCTTATTTTAGATAATTCTTCATTAAACCCACTCAATATTATACTCAATAATAGCCAGTAAAATATCATGGATTGGATCCATGATTAAGAAATTATACTTGCAGTTGGACAGATTGTATGTGGTTACGATGTGTAAGTTTCCTCATAAACTTGAGGAGTGACAATTAAATAGACAATAGGACTACAACCCTAGGGTTTGTATGTCTCTATAGTCTTGATCTCTCATCGAATGTACTTTGGAAGTGACATGTCGATGATGATCGTAATTGTCGAATAATACTTAGAAAATCTGAGAAGATATTTTGGCATACATATGTGCTCTCGACATTTAATCATGAATGACATGGTTCTATGCATCATGCAGAATGGTGGCTCTATAAGAAATGTTGTATTCAAATCGTTTGAGTTCCTACCTGAACCAATGTTTTAAGAGTTTAGATGGATGTAGATATGATGAGTGTCATCATTCTACTATCTATAATCTAGTCATTCATGAAGCTTCAGAATACTCATATTGTATGAATTGAATGAAGCATGTACAAATGTTGAAATGCTCTTATATTGAAATCTTTTGAATTCAGCATAAGAGATCCTTCGTCTCAAGCAATGGTTGTTTATAGATCAAGGGAGCGTAGTGGAAGCATGTGTTAGACCCAAGTAAGAAGGAGAGTCAAAGAGTTGACTGTACTTCATTGACTTCCATATGACATCCAAATAGTTGGATGAATGCCAATACTGCAATAAGCTGATGTATTGATAGTGTGACTATCTTGTCTATCTAGGATTCTTAGAGAAGGATCCATATGGTGCATCAGAATAATCTACATCTACATATAATCATTCAAATTGACTTTCTTATTTGATAGGATCAAAGTCTAATAATTGTATCTTATTATTCTAATAACACTTGCAATTGCTTGCATATGTATTAGAAGACTATAAAATTTGATTTTAAGGTTTAATAGTCATCCACATGGATATTGATGCAATTGTTGCAACAATCTCTATTGGATTGATAGACTTCATAATTTCAGTGGGAGAGCCCTTAGTCTTAGAGAATGTCTCTATGACCTAGATATTAGAATACACTCACTGTTTATTTCTAAATGTTGGAAATAAACATGAATTCTATAATAGACCTATCATAAAGAGTTATGATGGAGATATTTCAGATAGTAATCTAAAACATAGTGGACTCTACTAAATTAGAAAATTAATGAATGGTTCATTAACATTTCTAATACTGAAAATTAAACCATTAAAGATCAATAGGAGGATGAAGATCATTTGATAATGATCTCGCATCAAACCTTGGACATAAGTCTGTTGATGAGATCAATAGACTAGTAAGAGATGAAACATTAGAAGGTCGAAAACTTCTAATCTTACATACTTGAATATTGTATTCAAGAGTAGAAAATGTCCAATATATCCTTATATGTGAATGATGTTAGATTCTGTGATGATATGTGATATGATTAGATGATTACTTTTTGATATGAGATTTCTTCCCTTCACCTAAGAAAGCTTTGAATGTTAAGAGATTTCACAATTGGGGTTTAGAACCGAAGTTTGAAGGAAGATTACATGAACTTGATCTAATCTAGGTAATAAGTACCTATTAGATGAATTCATGGAATACCTTATAGAGATATGAATATCATTTCTATTTCACACCTTCTAATAAACCTAAACTCAATGGAGTTGTAGTTCATGTGTGACATGATATGATCAATGATGAATATTAGCATTATTATCTATTAGTTTCCAAGGTATATATGTAGTAGAGACTACAATATATATCCTTAATAAGATTCCATCAAATTAACTAGAATCTAGCACTAGAGAGTGCTACTTCATTAGGAAAAATAAAGGATGGTATTGGATACCTACTTTATGACCTTGAGATTCTTAAAAGATCTCATCTATGAGAATGTGATTCTTAGAAGATGAGACTCTTGAGAATCAAGATGAAAATGAAGTTAAGGAACTCATTTAATCTTGAGAAGATAATGAGGTTCCTAAAATTGGAAACTAAAAGGATAATTAAAGATGAAACACTAATACCTCTTCAAATAAGTTTGAAGATGGATTCCATGTGTTAGTTGAATCTGACAATGATCTAACTTCATATGATGAAGCTTCTAAAGATCATGACATGGAAAGATGGATGTTAGCAATAAGGTCTAAAGTAGACTTCATATACAAGTGTTGTATATGGACCCTCGAGGATCCACCTATATGGGTAAGACCCATTAAGGTGTAAATGGATCGTCAAGAGAAAGAAAAAACCTGATAAGAAGGTAGAGACCTTCAAAGCACGATTCGTAGCCATGAGCTGCACATCAAAGTGAAGACATCGCTTGCGATGAGACTTTCTTTCCAATGACCATGCTTTATCCCATCAGAATATTGCTAACCATAGCTACACAACTTGACTTTGACATCTTCAAGATGGAAGTCAATATTGCAATTCTCTATAAATACCTCTTTGAGGATATTCACATGAAGTAGACCTAGGGCTTCATGGTTGAGGAAAGCAAGGTGTGCAAGCTAAAGAACTCCATCTTTGGACTCAAATAAGCTTCTTTTAGTGGGAACATAAGATTTGATGAAATTATAAATGTTATGATTTCAGATAGAATCTTGATGAACCGTGTGAAGCTTAGTGGGAGTGTCATTGTGTTCATCGTGCTAAATGTAGATAATATCCTAATCATTTAGAATAATATAAGGATGATAATAAGTGTTTTATAGACTAGCTATTCCATATCTTGATATATAATCTCAAGGATACCTCTTAGATCTTAGTTCTGAAGTTGTTCAGAAGCAAAGAGAAGAGGATATTAGGACCGTCACATTAATGGTACACCTTGGACATTTTCATTTTTTGGAAAATTCCAAGAAAGGCTTCTTTCCCTCAAGATATGGTACTAACCTATCTAAATGGATAGCGTCTCAAAGAGTTGAGTATGTGAATGCTAAAAACTGCTTGCCCTTGTGCATCAGTTCCGAGAAGCTAGGTGTATGCTAGATGTGTACAAAAGCCAGATGTCTACCATGCAGTGGGAGTAAACTGTTACCAATCCTACTATGGTGATGAAACCCTTGATTGCAGTAATAATAATATCTTCATAGAGGGCAAAACTTTTGAGATAGTGATATCAAAGTTTTATCTTCAAGAAATTAAGACTTTATATATAGTGATCTAAAAGGTCTTAACCGTGGAGATAGAGATCTCCAAGATTAAGAGTATTCTAATAAGGATGATAGAAATTAAATACTGGTTAAATGATTATTAAGTTGTAATGTCAACGATGCTATAACTTATAATGTTGAGTATTGGTTGCATAAGATACAATTTTCGCATTGAATGTGAGAACTGTTACTCGGAGATATGCAAGTGACGTAAAAGGACTTGGCGTAGTCTCTCGGGAATAGAGTGACTGATCAACTTACCTAGCTATTGTTCTAAATGGCCTATGATTGTCACATGAGTGCATGTTTAAATGATTAGCCTATTAATGGCTCTTTGGACTAGTGGGAGATTGTTTGACATGCGAGCCCACGGCGAGCCATTATGCAATAAATGTTATTGCGAATATCATTCTCTGATCTGAAATGAAGAATAACCAATTTGCATAATAGGTCCCTTAGTACAATTAGGGTTATGTACCATGGCCATCTTGATGATCATGCAGCTGTTGATTTAGTTATTGAATCATAGAGGTTGGTGCTTGGATGAATATCTAAAGAGTTAAATTGAGGACACGTCAAGCATCGTCAAATGATTGTTAAGAGATGATCTCCAGGTTGAGTAGGAGATGGCAATCCTTTCTCATTTAGGCTGATATCTGACAAATCTCTTGATACAAGCCCTCTACATGGGAATAGAGATTCAAAGGTGTCAGATTAGTTAGGTCAAAGAGTTGACTTAACGAGATCGAGATAACCAAAGTCCTAAGATGTATGTTGTCACGATATAGGCACGCATCCTCTCACTGGAGACAGATGTGTTACTATATGTTTGAGTATGTACATTTAGAAGACCAATAGGTTGATGACCATATCAAGGTCTATACACCGGTGCGCTGGTGTGCATACAAGGGCATATGAGTAATACGATCTCTCAAAGGGATCATACAGGTTCGGTTACAGAACCAGAGGACATGAGCTCACTCATGAGATATTGGGAAGAATCAAATTCCGTGCACGGTCGTCTCGCTTTGGAAGCTTGACTGAATTTGTAGGTTTGATATATAATTTTGGAAAATAAATGATCAACACTTGGGTATGATATATATTTTTGGAAAGTATATGATCGATACCAACTCTCAATAGTCAAATGAGAAACTTAATGATGAAACTCTGAAGTAGACAATAAAAAATTGATCTTATACTTCAGGTTTATTCCGAATCTTCAAGTATGCAGGATGTAAAGGTATTAGGAATACCTGAGGGTGATGTGATCATAAACGGTTCTATAACCATGACGCTTCCATTCTTAGGGAGCGATGAAACGGGTCTGGATTTTAGTGACTCCTCTCAGTAGAAAAGTAATCTGATCTTAGTCCAAATATTGGACATTGATATGAATGTGATTCAGATGCAATGAGAAGATTAGATTTGTGGTCTTAATTTAATCAAGCATCTATGGTAGGCCCGAGATCTGGATTTGAGATATGATCTCAATATCCAAGTCACTATACGTGGAACAATACAATGGCCCTCTCCTTATCTTCAAATATTCACGGAGAAATCGCATTATCCTTGAAAGAGTTCGGGATAATTTCATTGTTGATATATGTATCAGAGTATTGAGAAAATGGATAATTAAATGTGATTTAATTATCATGAATAATATGAATTTGATTCATATTATAAAGAGAGTTATCTTAGATAACTAAATGTTATTTAATTATCAAAGATGTAAATAATATGAATCTGATTCGCATTATTTGGGCACATGAGAATAGAGATCCAAGATGATTAAATGTGATTTAATTATCATGGATATGAATAATGGGAATAACACTATCCATATTAATCATATATAATATAAATGAGATTTATAATATATAAGAGAGAGCAATTTGTAATTTACATTTGTTAATTAAATGTTTATATGAATTAGATTCATATTGAACATTAAATTGAAAATGTAATTTACATTTTATTTTTGGATGTGAATGTGTTTCACAAATTTCCAATGGCAAGATTGCAATATTCTCAAAATAATTGTGAATTATTTTTGTAGAATAATTTACAACAAGTGTTGTTGTAATATCATGGAGATTTCCAAGGATTGATGCAATCTCATGGGATTGCATGAGATTTCATCCACTATGAGATATGGTAGACGGCTATCATCTCCTGTATGGAAATTGATAGTCGTCCCACCAATCAACTTGGTGTGATGAAATCTCAATCCAATAATCTCCATGTTTGATTGATTTAATTTGGGATTGATCTATATAGATTTATCAATATAGATTTAATCTAAATTAAATTAATTGTTGTTGGTTTTTACCAACACAAATCTTAGCCATTGCAAGAAACACAAATCAATAAAAGCCATTGGATTTGTGTTGCCCATGGATTGAGATCCATGGATCTCAAAATATTACAAATAGAAAAGCACCCCTTGCTCTTCATATGCTAATGAGAACATAAGTCTCTCTCTCTCTCTCTCTCTCTCTTTCTCTCTACACACCCACTCTCTCTCTCATATGGCCGTCCACCATGGATGCCCTAGAGAGAATCTCCATCATCGTAGCGTCGTCGTTATGTTGCCCGATCATTTGCTCGTGGATCAACATCTCCTTCAGTGTGCCTTGCTTGTGAAGAAGACGTCGGATCTCATGTGTCTAGATCAAGAAATCTGCCACTTGGATCATCAACATGGATTGCGAGAAGCATGTGTTTTATCAACACGCTCGCAAGCGTCTCCTCCGTCGGATCTGACTTGAGACAGGAGGTCTCTTCATTTAGAGCTCGATCGCAACCACGCTTCAAGAGGTAACCCTAATACTTATTTGTGATTTTGGATGAAACGATCCGAGAAGTGTTCTTGGATGATGTGGTTTCATCGCATGAATTTTTTTTAATTCATACTGCCTCGAGCGACTAGTACAACTAGTCGCTCCCGATCGCATACAACACGATCCTCACACTTCCGTGATGCGCTTAAGGATCTTACTATATCCTTCTGAATCAACCCCTTGTGGATGGAGATCAATTTCCGTTAATATCTTATGCTCCATTCACGATAATCTGGGATTGACCTTAATTCCAGATTCATCTCCACAACTGATGTTTAGACAGAGATTGATCAGGGTTTATTCCATCATGCAATCATCAACCCAATCACGAGCTAGAGTTTCAAGCCGATTCTAAGATGCCCAACCAACCAAGTAAGCAGATCAGGGGGAAGTATAGTACACCACACAGAATGAAGTCAACAGTCAGTTGCTTGCTTTGATACAAGCCATTCAACAGTAGTTGACCAATCAGACCCTTTCCCAAACCGCCTTCCAAGATTTCTGAATGACTTGAAGACGAGGACCGATGAGAGAGAGGGCATAAGAGAGGATGAGATGGACAGAGATGATGACTTTCATGAGAGAGATGCAGAGGATGACATGTCAGCATGGAAGGTCGTATCGATATCGATATCGTTTCGATATCGTATCGATACGATATTTCGACGATATATCGCCGAAATATCACCCATATCACCGAGCCTTTGTGAAGAAAATGCTTGGAAATTGGGATATATCGCCATATCGGTGCCCATATCGGTCCCATGTCGATATCGATATATCAGCGATATATCGCCGATATATCGTGATATTTCCTTCCATGCCTGTCAGTAGGTAGACCATGTTATGATAGAAGAGAGGAAAGGCCACAACATCCGAAGTTGATGTTGAAACAAACTTACAATCCTGGAGCGGGCCGCATCATAGAGTGGATCCAAATTCCAGAAATTCATACCCACTTCAAGATGAAGCCGCAGTTTCTATCCATGTTCTCTACTTTCCATGGAAACACTACATAGGAACCATAAATCCACCTGCAAAAATTTGGTCTCATCTGTACCACTGCTCATTACCCCAACTTTCCTCTAGGGGTGATCAAGATGACTGCCTTTTCTTTCAGACTCCAAGATGATCTAGGAAACGTAGTGACAATTTCGGAGGAGTTGAAGTTAGCATTTCTCCATAAATTTTACCCTCTCGGCCGCCTCAACCAGATACGTGCATGCATCTCCAACTTATGTCAGCATCCCCATGAGACGATACATGAAGTGTTGGAGAGGTCAAGGACTTGCAGGAAAAGTGTCCCCACCATGAGATTCCAAAGGCCAATCTCATACAAAATTTCTTTGGTGGATTGACACTAGAAAGCCAGAGGCTTGTCAATGCGCTTGTGGTGGCTTGCATTTCAACAAGTATGAGGACGTCGTTTGGGACTTTTTTGAGGCGATGGTCGAAGGAGAGGCCGCTCAATCTTTGTCGCGTGCATATATCGAGATGCCTGCTACCAACCACAAGCATGTGAACATGGCTAATCATGCCAAAGACAAGGATGAGAGCTCCAACCTCAACATCATTGGGAGCCACTTGTCTAAGGTAGAAATCATCGAGAAAAGGTCGCAGGACCTTGAGAAACACTCTGTCATTGAGAAGAGAACACAGGGTTTGGAAAAGCTCGATCTAATTTCCCAAAACATGGAGAAGCTCGTTTGATCCTTGAATGCCAATGCTTGCGACCTTATGTCTTCCACTGTCGAGGCCCCCGTTGAGCAGAAGGAGCCAATATCGATACAGCCTCCTCAGCAAAGTCTCCCGCAGCCCCAACCTATCCAGAACGTATATTATGTGTAGGTTCCAAAGCAGCCCTCATCGTCCCAGACCCATATGGTTATTTATCAACCGGAGATGTCGTCTGTCTACCCAGAGCAGTTTCCTCCCCCTCCACCACAGGTCCAAGAGATCGAGGGTGTGTGGGAGCATGAATAACTGCTGACCCATCCTCGGGGACTCCCTCATGGTCAGAACTCGGCCAACCAGTCACACCACCAACAGCAGCAGTGTTGGAGGAACTTCCAACCCTACCCACCCCAAAACCAGCAGCCTTCGCAATATGGGAACACCTGGAGGCAAGGGTATCAACAACAGCAGTTCGGCTACCATCATCAGAACTTTCCTCAGTAGTAGCCAGCTACACCATATCAAAATTTTTATCCCTCTCAGCAATACTTACAGTACACTTCTTGCCCTTCTCCTCCCCATTTTTCCCAGGGTTAGCAGTTGCAACCTCCCCCGCACTATCAAAATCAGAGGCCCCAATTGGGCGACTCTTCTGAGATCGCATCGGTGAACCTGGCCCTCACATGCTTAGAATGACTAGTGAAGAACATGGATGAGATGAACCAAAAGATAGATGATATGACGACGGCCAAGACTGTCAAACCAGCCAAGGTCAAGGCTAATCCAAATAATTTCCTACGCAAGGAGCAGGTAGTGTGCAAGATCTGTCTAATTCAGGTAGAAATGATTTGTTTATATCTAACAATGTTCCACTCAGGAGAAGTAGAGCACTACAACCATCGGCAATCGCGAAGGGAAAGCATCTTGCATCTGACGGGGAATCATCAGTCCAACCAGCACGAGGGCCGCGAAGTATTTTTGGAAGAGCACCATCTGTAGAAAAATCACAAAAAATGAAGAAAATACAAAAATACAAAAAGTCAACAGTAGATCCGATGGAGAACTGCCAGCACTGGAGATGCCTGCACATGCCGCAGAACATGCACCAGTCATAAACAATCTTGCACCCGCAACAGATCCAAAGCAGGCACATGAAGCTGAGCATGTAATTTTTGGTCCATATCTTGTAGATGATTTTACATATTTTTGCCATCTAACTTAAAACAATGATATGGACAAAACTTTAAATGATACAGTTTCAGTAACTGTAAATATTCCTTTATCAGAAGTAATGAAAAAACTCAAAAAATTGAAAATTTTGAAAAATGTTGTCTGATCCTGTCATTGCAGAAATTGTACCATCTATCTCGTCTCCTAATCATAATGGGTAAGTTCATTACATGTGGTTCCGAAGAAATATGGAATTACAATTGTAGCGAACGATAATGAAGAGGAGATTCTGACCCGAGTACTTACTTCTTGACACATCTGTGTAGATTACAGATGTTTGAATTCAGCTTCCAAGAAATATCATTTTATGATACCCTTCATTGATCATATAGTTGAAAGACTGGTAGTGAATGAATATTTATGTTTCTTGGATGGGTACTTCAGATATAATCAGGTTGTGATCACTCCAGAAGACCAAGAAAAGACTACTTTTAATTATCCATTTGGGACTTATGCATTTCGATGGATGATATTTGGATTGTGCAATGCCCACGCAACATTCCAAATGTGTATGCTGGCCATTTTCACTGACATAGTAGGTAGTTTCCTTAAGGCTTTCATGGTTGATTTCTCGGTCCATAGAGATAGCTTTGGTATATGTCTTACCTATTTGGACCGAACTTCCTGATTAAAGAGGCGAGTAGAACATTTTTGACAATATTGTTAAGAATCAATCATTTTATAACTAATACAAAAGGTAATAACAAAATTTTGTCATAAATATGCCTTTGATGAAAGCTCTTGAGTACATGCCAGTTGTTAAGAAAGGATTAAAAGATGCATGTACAACTAGGTGCATGCCTCATCCTCACAATGCAAGGAGTAAAAGTGTCAAGTCTGAAAAGCATATCCTTACAATGGCCACAGTCAATACCATTAGCAATATCCTGAACAAAAAGCCAGATAAGGGAGTACTACTCGTTCGTGTCTTATGTTTAACCAAGACTTTGAATGCACTTTGCTCGACACCGAGTCTTCTATCAATTTGAGGTCAGCTTCACTGCTCACGGAATTCGAGTTAGGATCACTCAAACCTAAAAAGATGATTCTTCAATTCACAGACAAATCCACCAAGCGCCCTAGGGCATGTTGGAGAATGTGATCGTCACTGTTCAGGGGATGCAGTTTCCTGTCGACATTGTTGTGATAGATATAGACGTCTCCACGCCTCTGCTCCTCATCCCCATCATCCTTGGATGATCGTTCTTACTAACAGCCAATGTAGTAGTGAATTACGACACTGGAGAGATTATGTTCAGCTACAGCGATAGCAAAGTCAAGATAGAGACTGTGTCTGATACAAAACCTACATAGGGAATATTTGCAGTGGGTGTGTGGGTGATCGACCATTCCAAAGACTACGACTTTCTAGCTGAAATTCAAGATACCAACCTATTTATGGATGATAATGAGATCCATGAATTCCTCTAACCTGAGGAAGGAATGGAGAATGCAGTCGAATTTCCCCTTATTGATCATGATGAGATTCTTGCTGAATACCTTGATGAGGTTTCTGTAAACATAATGTGCCCTCAAGACCAAGAGCTAATCATTGAGGATTTCTGAAATGAAGAGGATATTATTGAAAACTTCTGTGAATATTTGAATGAAGAGACTGAACAAAGTAGGGTGGACACCGAACAGATGAAAGAAGCACCATCTATAATGATAGTTGAAGCCACCATCAAGGCATGTCCCACTCTACATGAGATAAAACCATTGTCCTCCAATATGAAGTATTCTTTCCTTCCAGATGAATCTAACTTGTACCTAGTCATCATCAATTCCCATCTAGACAAAGATCGGGAATCTCGTCTGATGGAGGTTCTTGGACGAAACTGTAAGGTTGTTGGTTGGAAAACTTCGGATCTCAATTGGATCAACCCTTCCCTTTGCTTGCATCACATTTTCCTTGAGAAAGACAACAAACCCTCTCGTGAATTTTAGAGAAGGCCGAATCCGAACTTTCGGGAGGTTGTCATGAAAGAAATTTAGAAATACCCACTTCTTGGCGAGTGTGCGTAGTGCCGACAATAAATGGGTGAGCCCTCTACATGTAGTGCCTAAGAAATCATGGATCACCATAGTGAAGAATGACAAAGTAGTGGATATTACGACCAAAGTACCCACTTATTGGCGAGCGTGTGTAGATTATGGAAGACTCAATCTCGCTACCAAGAAGGACCATTTTCCATTTCCTTTCATTGACCAGATTCTCGAGAGACTGGCAACGAAAGAATACTTCTACTTATTGGACGGATACTCTGGATATAATCAAGTTGCTATTGCTCCTAAAGATCAAGAGAAGATCATGTTTACCAGACCATTTGGTACATACGCCTTCAGACGGATGCCATTTGGGCTATGCAATGCCCCATGCACATTTCAGAGGTGTATGCTTGCAGTCTTCGCTGACATAGTGGGCAATTTCTTGAAGTCTTCGTGGACGAGTTTTTGGTCTACAGAGACTCCTTTGATCAATGCCTTGATTACTTAGATCGAATCTTATGGAGGTGCTGCGAAGTAGATCTAGTGCTCTCATAGGAGAAGAACAACTTCATGGTGACTGAAAGAATTGTGTTGGGTCACGGTGTATCTAAACATGGCATGGAGGTTGATCCAGACAAGGTGGAGGTCATTTCCAAAGTAGAGACACCTACAACTATTAGGCAAGTCAGGTCATTCTTGAGCCATGATGATTTCTACCAACGGTTTATCAAAGATTTTAGTAAGTTGGCCAGAGCATTGACAGAATTGCTAGGTAAGGAGAATGATTTCATTATCGATGACTATATGCTCCTTGTCTTTAATCAGTTGAAAAAATTTATCACTCGGGCTCTTGTCTTGCAGTTGCCAGCGTCAGATTATGCCATCAATGTCGTGCTTGGACAGAGGAAGGATAACGTCCCATTTGCTATTTACTACGTTGTTGAACGCTCAACGAAGATCCAAGAAATTACACAGTCATTGAGAAGGAGTTTCTAGCCATAGTTTTTACCTTGGAGAAGTTCAAATCCCTTTGGGTCCAAAGCCATCATATATACAGATCACTCAGCCATCCGCTATTTACATCAGAAGAAGGACGCCAAACCACGTCTCATCCGATGGATCCTTCTCCTCCAAGAGTTTGGCCTTGAAATTTGAGATAAACCTAGGGCTAAGAATGTGGTGGTTGACTACTTGTCCAGACTTCATGAGCCAGAATCTCCTAAGTCGAACTTGCAACCAATCACAAAGACCTTTCCAGATGAGACAATTATGTCGGTTACCTCGCTTCCGTGGTATGATGATATTGTGAACTATCTTGTGTTCAAAAGAACTCTACAAGATTGGCTGAAGCTAAAAGTAGACAGATTTTTGTCTAATATCCATTTTTACTAGTGGGAGGATCCATATCTATTCTGTGAGGGGACAGATTGCATCTGGAGGAGGTGTATTCCCCAAGAGAAATTTCGATTGTCCTTGCACTTTGTCACGATAAAGAAACAGGAGGACACCATTTAGACAGACGAACGGCAGCAAAAGATCATCAGAGTGGCCTTTGTTGGCCTATATTATTCAAGGATGCAGAAGATTATGTCAAGCATTGCACTCCCTGCTATAAGATGGGCGGCACCATAGGAATGAGAGATACGATGCCTTTGAAGTTCATTCAGATATTAGATATCTTCGACGCTTGGGGCATCAACTTTATGGGCCCATTTACAAACAGCCAGGGCTATGAATATATTTTGCTTGCTATCGACTATCTGAGCCACTGGTGGAGGCTATTCCCGCTCGAACCGCTGACACTCAGACTATCTGTCGATTCTTAAGGGATCACATCATTGCATGGTTTGGGATTCCCAAAATTCCAATATCAGACGGGGTTATCCATTTCAGCTACTTGATTCAGTTCTTTGGGCTTACAAAACCGCGTACAAGTCACCATTAGGAATGTCACCCTACCTCCTTGTCTATGGCAAGCCATGTCATCTACCTATTGAGCTGATTCACAATTCTTTATGGGCCACTAACATCTGCAACTTGAACTCTGATAAAGCCGTGAAGAATCGAAAAGTGGACATGAACATATTATTGGAATTCTGAGATTATGCATATGACAACAGCCTAATATACAAGGAGAAGGTCGAAAAGTGACACGATAAGCATATTCACTACAAGTCCTTTGAGCCTGAACATATTATGGAGCTATGGGTATATATGTGAAAGTACGAGCTATGGGTATATGTACTTGACCGAGCGAGGGATATGAGGAGCGGCATCTCTGGAGCTCTACCTGAGAAGTCTTCGAAGGACGAGGAGGAGAGGCAGCATATTCCAGAGCCACATCAGCATCATTTGAGGATATATACTCAGGGAGATGAGAGGAGAAGGAGAGCACGTATGCAACATCAGAAGCATGGATTTACTTCCGAGTCTGTGGAGGACCTTACATCTCCGATTATGATGGATACCACTTCTGCTTCTATTCCACAACCTATAGTAGTTAGTCTAGATTTTGATTCCATGTTGCATCAAATATATTATTGTATGAAGAAATCTGTTTCCGTTAATGTCAAGAATGATCTTTCAATTCATGATTCAGATTCTTCATCTTTTGTTTCCCTAACTTCAATCCCTTTCCCTGTGCTCTTATGGCAGGAAAGTACATCAAAAACATTCAGAAAGAAGACCCCGATATGGCATGGTTTTGTAAAGAAAATATCACTGTAAAGGTGTCATTTGATTAGTATGTAGCTAACCATCTTGCATTCCAGAAATACCTTAAGGTGAGATGCACACCTACTAGGGTTAGTAGGAAGAAACCAAACCAAAATATGAAGACACATGTCTTGTTAGTAGCCACAACCTATTGTCTCAAAAATTAGACATTGCCAAGGAAAAAAGAGAGACATGGGTGCTCATTACGTGAAGAGTCTTATTGATGACACCGCATTTGCACGAACACTCTTGTATAATGGATATTCAATCAACTTTCTTCCCTTAGCATTTAATCAGAAATTGGAGTTGGGACAACTTCGCAAATCCAGAGCTTTACACTAGTTCGCAGACTGTTCAGTGAAGAGACCTAAGGAAGAAGTGAAGAACGTAGTTATCTCGATTGAGGAGAAGAACTATCAGGACTTCACAGTCTTAGATATGGAGACCCCCAATCATTGGAGAGAATCTCATATCATTCTTGGGCAGCCCTTCCATAGGACCACATGCACAACTTTCGATTATGATACGAGAATGATGAAGTTCTGTTCTCCAGGTGGAGAAGTGAACCTTGAGATGAAGCAAACCAAGTGTCAGTGACCTGATTCAGACAGTAGCACAGAGTACTCATCTTCAGAGGTAGATTACAGAATGATTAGCACCGTTGGGATTTGGAGAGAGGTTCCTTCAAGATAGAGCGAGACCCTTTCATCTGGAAAGGACATAGTGCATGATGCAGTTTGCCAGGTGTTGCATGATCTTGTTAGAGATGCATCTACATATTCCCGTAATGACATAGGGATCCATCTGATGTGTCAGTTCCATCCCCTTCAGAATGATCACGGTACATAGATGATGAGTCGGACGCAGCTTTGGCTGAATTACCGTATTTTTTGGTGATCCGACTCCCAATACTTCTTATTTGGTGGTGAGTACTACGCAACTGAGCCCTCCTTCATGCAGCAGGGAATCAGATTCAGATTAAGTTTAGCCAGATTTTCTTGATGACACCGCATTGCTAGAACTGAAATCACTTCCTCCTACACTCAAGTAGGCCTTTCTTACAGGACCCAAAGAGATATATCATGTTATCATTAGCTCAGATTTGACTTTAGAATAAGAGTCTAGGTTGTAAGAGGTCTTAGAGAGGAGCCGTAGAGCAATAGGTTGGACAGTATCAGATCTAGTGGGGATTAACCCTGCTCTCTGCTCGTACCACATTTTTAGTGAGGGCAATGTGAGACCTTCATGTGAGTTACAGAGGAGACTTTACCCCAGTCTATGGGAAGTAGTGAAGAATGAGATTGAGAAATGGTGAAAGGCAAGGTTTATATACCCTATTTCTGACTCCAAGTCTACGGCCCTGCTTCATGTTGTCCCGAAGAAGTCGGGAATTTAGATGGTCACCAACGAGGAGGGGATAGAGATCGCGACACGATTACCCACATCATGGTGCATCTGTGTCGATTACTGGCACCTAAATGCCGCGACCAAGAAAGATCACTTTCCCTTGCATTTTATGGATCATATTTTGGAGAGACTCATAGAGAAAGAGTTCTTCTATTTTCTTGGTGGGTACTCAGGCTACCACCAGGTGGCCATAGCCCCTGAGGACCAGGAAAAGACCACATTCACATGTCCATTCGGCACTTACGCTTTCAGCAGCATGCAATTCGGGCTCTGCAATGCCCTGGGCACTTTTCAGCGGTGCATGATTGCCATATTTGTCGAGATGGTGGGAAATTTTCTGGAAGTGTTCATGGATGACTTCTCGGTCTATGGTGATTCCTTTTATACATGTTTAGAGCACTTGGACTGAGTCATCAAGAGGTGTAGAGAGGTGAATCTTTTACTCTCATGGGAGAGGAGTCACTTTATGGTGACGGAGGGTATCGTGTTGGAGCATGTCATCTCAAACAGAGGAATGGAAATTGATCTTGTCAAGGTGGAGGTGATCAAGAAATTCGATCCACCTACCTAAAGTCAGTGCGGTCATTTCTAGGGCATGTTGGATTTTATAGGAGATTTATTCATGATTTTTCAAAGATCGCCCACCCACTGATTGAGCTCTTAAGGAAAGACACATAGTTCATTGTAAATCACAGGTGTCTGGAGGCCGTTGAGCTCTTGAAGAGGAAGATTTATGCGTCGCCTATCCTACAAGCTCCTGAATGGTCTCTTCCCTTTGAGATCATGACTGACGCTTCAGTTTTCGCTATAGGAGATGTGTTAGGACAATGGTGAGAGGGATCTCGTTTGCGATCCACTACACAAGCAAAGTATTAGACCTACACAGAAGAATTACATCGTGACTAAAAAGGAAATGCTTGTTTTAGTATGGGCTCTCGAGAAGTCAGGTCGTATATTTTGGGCTCTAAGGTGACAATCTACACTGATCACACAACCATTCCATATTTAATGGAAAAGAAGGATGCGAAGGTGTGTCTTCTTAGGTAGATTTTGCTCCTCCAGGAGTTTAATTTGGAGATAAAAGATAAACCTAGAGTGAAGAATGTTGTGGTTGATCATCTTTCTTGGATTGAACTTAAGGACTCTCCTAATTATGAGCAGATAAAGGAGACCTTCCCAGACGAGTCAATTTGTGTTATTGACTCACTCTCATGGTATTCCAACATGGTTAACTATCTTTTCTCAAAGTAGGTTCCCCATGGTTGGACTAGGAGCAGTATTGACTGCCTGAGGATGGATTCGAGGAGATACCACTGGGACGATCCTTTCCTTTTCTTCGAAGGAGCGGATTGTGTTTGGAGAAGGTGTATTCCTCGGGAGGAGTACCGGAGTGTCCTTACGTATTATCATTCACTTGAGGCTGGAGGACACCATTCGGGGATGAGAATCTCTCACAAGGTACTTCAATGTGGATTGTATTGGCCGACCTTGTTTCCAGATGCTATTGATTTTGTACTGTCGTACCCAATTTGTCAAAGGATGGGAGGGACAGTTGGATAGAGAGATGAGATGTGCATGTAGCCGGTGATTATTTGTGATGTTTTTGATGCATGGGGCAAATATTGTATGGGTCCCTTTCCCAATAGCCAAGGATATGAGTACATCTTGTTGGCGGTTGACTATTTATCTAGTTGGGTGGAGGCTATCCAAACCAGAACCACATACAGCAATACTATTTGTAAGCATGTGAGAGACTATATTATTGCTAGGTTCGGGGTGCCAAAAGTTTTGATATCTGATGGAGGTAGCCACATTGTGAATCGATATGTGAGATCTTTAGCTAAGGACTACGGATTTGAGCACAGAGTTACTAGTACTTACCACCAACAGTCCAATGGCATGTCAGAGGTTTCGAACAGAGAGGTGAAGAGTATTTTGCAGAAGTTAGTTCGTCCCGATAGAAAGAACTGGTCCCAGCTCTTGGACCAAGTTCTATGGGCCTATAGGACAGCCTACAAGACACCATTGAGTAACTTTACCATTCAGAATGATCTATGAAAAATTATGCCATTTGCACGCAGAGCTGATTCACAAATATGAATGGGCAATTAAGCAGATTACTTGGAGTTGTCAACTAGGTAAACTTTGTCGAGACTTGAACTTGAATGAGCTTGTGGAAATGCGAAACAGGGCATATGACAACAATTTGATATATAAGGACAAAGTAAAGAGATGGCATCAGGTATGGTTGTTTAATGTCGGGTTGAAGATGTTCCATGGGAAGCTCAAATCTAAGTGGACGGGTCCCTTTGTAGTTAAGAAAGTGCACATGAATGGAAGTGTAGAGATAGCCGATCTCATAAATGGAGCACAATCCCATGTGGTGAATGGACAATTGTTGAAGTATTTTGTAGATTATAAAGAGCCATTACTCCAAGTCGAGGTCATCAACTTCATGCAAAGTGAGCACAGAGTAGGTTGGGGTAACCCTGTGAATAGTAAACTTTGAGGAAGATTGGGAGGGTTGGAAGGAGGGGTACACTGGTGTACCCCAACCCAACCATGCAACCAAATGCAGCCTAAGTATAGGAGGAACCGATGCCCGCCATGTGTATATACTCATACATTTCTCCTCTTAACATTGTCTGCCACATTTTTACTCTTCTTCTAAACATAGTCTAACCAGAGCCTAAGTATAGGGGGCGGATACATTTCTATACTTTTTGTTATTTTAGCTCTCTGACGCTTATCATGAGCTATGTTTCCTCGCTTCTTGTGCTCTGAGGACATATCACATGCTAAGTATAGGGGACGTGTATATATTACATATATACCCATAGCTCGTACTTTCACATATTTTTGTATATATCATACAATAATCACAGGGTGGGTAAAATTGGTAAAAATACTAAAAAAACTCTTCTATTTCAAATAAATAATTTATATATATATACTTTTTGAAAAAATCTCAAAAACTTTTGTAAAAAATCTTTTTTCAAAAAAATCAAAAAGTTTTTCAAAAAAATATCTTTTTCAAAAGAAAATTAAAAAAGTGTATATATAATATTTTTTTAAAAAAAGAAGAGTTTTTTTAGATTTTCTATCAATTTTACCCACCTCGTAATTATTGTATGATATATACAAAAATATATGAAAGTATGAGCTAAGGGTATATATGTAATATATACACACATATCTGATTAGTCGCTAAGCACATGATATAATTTGTACTCTTTATAATACGACTACTTAGCGAATCAGTCAGAACCGAGAAAAGATCTCCACGAAGAGGACTCTGCTTAAATTTATATCCCGGGCAAGTCCGGGGTCGAAATAGGGATGCAAAGGAACAACTCTGGGTTGATTTAGAAAAATTAGGTCCAGTCATCGAATGCGGATTTTAATTTGTATTTTTTTATGTGGAAGTAAATGCGAATGCAAAATACAGGTGGATTAAGTTAAACAAAACACACAACTTAGTCAAATTAATTTTAATACAAAATCAGTTTAATTTAGCCAAATTATATTTTTTTTCTAGAAACCTAATCCAATGATAAATGCAGAACAATTTTTTTTGAAATTTAGGGGTTAAAATGCAACAAAGAAAAATGCACACTTTTATGGGCTTTTACATAATTTTTCACTCAAAAAGAATCCAAAAATTATAAAACTTTTACTAGAACTAAAACATGATGAATGAGGCTACAATAATTTTTTTAGATTTTTTTTACAATATTTGAATTTTTTATATATTTTTTAATGAAAATAAAGTGACAGTGAGTAATTAATTCTTAAAAAATATGCATTATCAGTTCATCCAAAAACCAATTTATCTCAATAACATATTTATATAAGCAATCGCGGAGAGTTGGAATTTTGCAAAAAAATGTGTGTGGATTTAATTAAAAATCATTTACAAAAGTTACTCTAAAATTAATTTAAGGCACAAGACTACTACAATTTAATGAAAATTTGGATAGTAATTGAAGCACATTTCAAGACATCATTTTCTATATTTTTACTATTTTTAGAGAAATCGTGAGTTAAATATGAATTTAAGACCATACAGTGGGTAAAATATACAATTTTTCACACAAATAATTTTAATTAATTAACCAAAGCTCTCAAAAATCTAAATAAATAGCCAAATGATAGAAAATTAGTTTCTCAACAACATTGCACTTTTCATTAAATAAACTGATGTGAAAACTATGTCCAACTTAATACATAAACATAGGGTCATGATTGCAATATAGAAAATAAAACTTTGGATACAAAACAAACACATGGAGATGTTTGTAATTAAGAAAACTCAATAGGGAAAATACGCAATTTTTATAAAAAAATGAAAAAAAAAGAAACCACCTTCATTCTCACAGGATAGGGCATGACAATGGAGCCCAAGCAGGGGATGGATGGGAGGCGCCTGCGAAAGGACGGTGAAGGGTCGTAGGATGGCGGCGCGTGACAGTGGTGGAAGGGCAACACATCGGTAGTTGGTTGTGCACGCAGACAGCCGCAGGCAGTGGGGACTACGGGCTAGATGCAGCACGGGGTAGAAGAAGACTGAGGTGTGGCGGCGGCTGGCGGAGAAGGATGGGCACAGGGGGGAGGAGGGTGGCGGCGGCACGCGAGTGGATGCGTGGGAGGGGAGGCAGGGCATGCACGGCTGGGGTAGGGCGGCATGGACAGCGGTGGCCAACGGTGGGAGGGGAGTCGGCCACCTGCTATGTCCCTTTTTAATTTTTTTTTTTATTTTTTGTATTGTGATTTTGATTTTTTTGAATTTTTTAAATTTTATTAAATAGGGGATAAAAATGCAAAGAGGATGATGTGGGGATGGTGATGTGATAAAATAAACAAATGAAGGTGGGTGGGTGGTGGTGTGATAAAAAATGCAAAAAATAAAAATGATGATAAAGATGAAAATAAAATTACCTACGATGGAAGCAGTCGCCCATGGTATATTCACGAGAAGCACGGTCCTCGCTCGAATCGCCATCGAGCGATGAGTCGTGCATCGCGCGAGGGCAGTTGCGATGTTGGTCGAAATACCAATGGATCTCACCAAAGAGGAGATTGATCGTCGCTCTAATTCACTGTTCGTTGTCACCAAGATGGATGGTCGGAGCTCTCAATTCTCTCTTGCATAAAGGTATATCAAAGACAAAAATGAGGAGAATGAGATGTATGAAAAGAGAAGAAAATGGAGGTTAGAAATGATGGTGGGATGGTGGAGTTGAATGAGAGGTCAAGGAAAATGGTGGAGTTGAATGAGAGGTTATGAAAAAATTGTGGATGAGATGGAGTGGAATGAGAGGTTATTGTAGAGAACGAAAATTAATGAAGAAAATAAAATAAAATAAAGTAGGCTACTAAAATACAATAAAATAAAGAGAAAAATAGAGTGGAGAATTTACAACATAAGACAAACAATATGTATATTTTTTTACTTTTCTAATTTAAAATTTTTTTGTATATTTAATAAAAAAATATTTACAACATAAAATTAAAATAAAATACTAGAAATACAATAAAAACACAAAAATGATTTTTTTGATTTTTTTTTGTAATTAAGAAAAGTAAATAAAAATGAGAAAAGAAAAAACATGTACAATATATACAATGTACACCTAGGTCCTAAAATCCAAATTTTGCACATGAGCTCCAATTTTAATTAAACCACTTTCACTGGATAGATAATTTTCTAATTTAAACTTTAAAAGTAAGTTTGGTAAATTTGGAGTTCATACGAAGTGGGAATTTGGCCGAGAAGTTGGACTTGACGACTTTTCTCTTTGGGATCTAGGAGTACTTATTTGCGGTGAAATTTATTTTGTATTTTTGAATTTTTATATACATTTTTATAAACAAGCTTGAAAAGAATTAGCCAAAAAGGAATTCAAATGAGATTATTAAAAATATATGAAATTTTATACTATTTATAGGTGAAAACTCCTTTATTTTGTGGCTTTTATTATTAATTTATTTTATACAATATAATATACAATAATTAGTGTATTTTATTTACAAGAGTTATTTTGTTAATTTATTGATTTTATGAATATTTATTTGATATTTTACTCAGGGATTTTCTAAGATCAATATATTGAGATGATGAGTCGTGGATTCATCACCCCCTATACTAAAAATTTGCTAGTCCTCGATCAAATAAAGAATGAATAAGTTGAATTAACCTCGATTTTTGAGATTTAAAAATTCTAAGCTTAACCAAGCTCTAGTTAAAAGTATCCAATTTCCCTAATCATCATACTATCTCTGCATATATATATATATATATATATATATATATATAATAGGGATATGACTTTAAGTGTGGACTGCAGTTTCAAGAGTAGAGTCGCAACTTCACCCAAGGTTCCAGTCCAAGAGACTTTCCTAAGAACCTGATCCTCGACACTAGGGAATAAATCATTTCTTGTATCCAATCCACCATCTCTTTAGTTGTCAGACTTCAAAGTATAGATGGAAGGCTAGTTGATGGAGGGCATAGGATTGTGTCATTTCTTCTCTCCCTCTCATTAGAAAAAGGATCCTCTCAAGTACCTTATTAAATCAACACATGTATTTTGGTTGTTGATTAGTGTGCCCATCAAGAGAATTCAGAGTCGTGTGCACTTGTTTTCCTAGTACATCGGGGTGTGTCTCTTTTGAGTATCCAAGATACCTTCGACGCCCAGACTTGTATCACTATGGTGCAGAGCCCTTTTTTGATTCTAGCCTGACTCCTTGGTTCTAATATCGGTTGTCCAAATGGACACTTTGAAATGGTTGGGAGCGCTTTGATATTTGAATTTGTATGGTGATAGCTTTTCTTTCAACATTTCTTTCTTCTTTGTTTCTTTGATTTTGGCTAGCTCCACTGCTTTTACCAAGAGTTGGTGCACACTGATCAATATTTTTTTAGATTTCATCACACCCTGGCACATAGGTAAATGTCAAGAGATGGTACAAGAACCATGTTCTCATACTGGCTAAAGGTGTTGAGATTCATTTTTCATGAAGCCTTCATTGATTTTATCCCATCCTCGAGCATCAATAAATGAGGTCCAAACTCAAATCCCTCATCCCAGTTCCTCAAGTGAAATTTCAACCCATCTCATCATAACTACAATCGTGTATGTGAGGTGTTAATCATATGATTAAGGTAGAGACTAAGCGTGCAATATAGCACACAAATATTTCAAAGTAGGGAAATGTGAATAATTAAGTCAAAGACCCTAATGATTAAGGCTGCTTAACTAAAAAACTCAAGACCTCATAAACCAAGTGTTCTTAAACTTCACTAATCTTGTGTGAATGTGAAAGTGTCAGAGACTAAACCCATGTATTAGTTAGGATTTTTGTGATTTTGATTTTTGTGTTTTTTTATTGAAAAGGAAAGAAAAGGATTTTTTTAAGAAAGGTTTTTGCTATTTTTTGTTTTTTTAAAAAGTTTTTTTAAAAGAAAGGTAAATAAGAAAGGACACTTTTTGTTTTTTTAGAAACATTTCTTCTGAAAAAGAGAACTTTTTGAAAAAGTTTTTGATTTTTTTAAAAGATATTTTTTGAATTTTTTATTTTTTTAAAAAGTATGTGTATATATAATATTTTTTTTTAAAAAAAGAAGAGTTTTTGAGTTTTTTTATGAATTTTACCCTCCTCGTAATTATTGTATGATATATACAAAAATATACGAAAGTATGCGATATGGGTATATATGTAATATATACAAGCACATCTGATTAGTTATGCCTGAGAACCAGATCAGTTCAGACTATTAGGGTTAGCCTGAACTTGAGCTGGGATCGAGGTAGAAGGTGCAGTATGCCCGTCTCACCATCTGGATAGACGGTTGACATCCACCCGTAAGTCGTGATTTTCGTTCCTGTAGGAACGAAGCTCGTCGAGTATCTGTTGTTGTATGTCCACGGGACCAGACGAAGAAGGAAGGGGATGAGACTAGGAAGAAAAATAGGAAGACTGGCTCTACTGGCCAGGGTACTGCCTTTGTTGCTTCTGGTGATGGGCTGTCTACTGAAATTACGGGCCCTGCTGGCCTACCTAGTAATGGCCATGTCAGCCATACTACTATTACTATTGCCGCTATTGTTGGGGTGGTTGGAATCCAGGGCTCTACTATGAAGGAGGTGATGCAGAGGTGAATGTGGTGTTGTAAAAGGTCGGGGACACTGGTAGGTCTGTCGGTCCCCAATACTTCCCTACCTGGCAGGGTCTTGAGTATACCATACTTCATTCACCTCCCAAACCGGTGGAGGCTCCTCCTGAACTGTCTCTTATAATAGAGGTGGCTGCTGGAAAGAGTGGGCGTAGGTCTGGTCCTGCTCCCACGGCTGGGGTTACCCTGACACCAACTGCTCCTGAACATGGTGAATTCGGTATACGAGAGCTGCAGGTGCAATCATGGCAGGTATCCTTATCTTAGATACCTTCTCATTCAACTCCTCCATTTGTTTTGGGATTTTGGAGACGCTCTGGTCTATCTCATGAATCCTCTTGTCAATCTTCTCGACTACTATAAGCTTGTTTGTAAGGAGATCCATCCTAGGGATCACATCCTTAGAGAGATCAACTACAGTTGACTTTCTCCCTTGAGATAAGAGTGAATTAGGGGACGTTGTATATACCTTGCTGGCCATCTGTGAGCAGATGGTTTCATCCATCCGCTTGAATACCTTCCAGATGGTATCAAACCCTCGTGATGTATATCTACCTCTATAGGCAGCGCTCACTAAACCCTGCATCTCAGGGTTGAGGCAAGTGAAGAACGACTGGACCAAGATGTTGTCATCTAGTCCATGATAGGGACACTTCTGTAGTATGTCCTTGAATCTTTCCCATGCATCACAGAAGGCTTCATGGGGTAATTGGGAAAAGCTCATAATGTGCGTCCTCATCGTATTAGTCCTACTCAGAGGGTAGAACTTCTTTAGTAAATGGTCCTTGAACTGTGCATAGGTGTTGATCGTAACTCCAAGATTTTTCTTCCAGTAGTCGGCTTTGCCACCAAATGCAAATGGAAGGGTTGTGAGCCTAATATAATTTTGTCTAACATTAGGATGTCTAAGGTTAGTGTTGATGAGCTCGAAGTCCCTTAGGAATGTATATGGCTCCTCAGAAGCATTCCCATCAAAGTCGGCAACAAATTCAAAAACATTGGCTTCAACTCAAAAACAATTGTGGGTTCGGCCAGACTCAAATAGTTCCAAATTTTGTATTATCCGGGGTTGTATGCCACATCCATTGGTGGTTCCACCCCAACATTAAGCTATCCTAACTAAGCTCTGAGTAGTGCTTGTTGCTACTCATATGTAGTTAATCTGGCCAGTACCATTCTCTTTGGGTCTTCGAGGTGTTCTTCTTTCTCTTCTTTCTTCTTTGGAGGCATTTTACTTGAATATTCTTTCAGGCATGAATCAGCAACGTGGTCTTGATTATAAGATGATTTAGGAATGGAGATATTCTCACTGAGGCGAAGGTCTTCCTCGGTGAGGTGGGAGGACAGAAAGGGAATGGTTTGAGAGTAACCATCCCAAG
Source organism: Ottelia alismoides (assembly GCA_037367405.1). Lineage (NCBI taxonomy): Eukaryota > Viridiplantae > Streptophyta > Magnoliopsida > Alismatales > Hydrocharitaceae > Ottelia > Ottelia alismoides. The sequence continues at coordinate 411,859 of JAZKJV010006861.1, read as the reverse complement.
AGTGAGTGATCATGGGCTCAAGAGGGTCATGAGTCTAGGTTGACCCAAGTTGCTCTTGGACCTTTAAAGATGTACTTCCTGGTGGGTTCAATGAGAAATTCGCAAAGTACGAATAAATATCCCCCCAATTAGTCATTAGAAGACGATATTCAATGAGGCACTAGTTCTACGGTGCACGTAAATGTGCGGAGTAAACTCACACAATACAAACACAATGCAAACCCTCAAATTCACCAACTTCACACGTGATGGTCGTAAAGGTTCAGCCAAATTATCTGGTCAGTTTTACTTGGTGATTAATGCAATCTTTCAAAAATTAACAAGCTAGTAGGTGCATGTACTTCTCTATAGACTTGCTTGGTTCTTACGACTAGTTGGACCTACTTTCAGCCAGTATGGGAGTAAGTACGGATCGTAAAATGGCTACACGTTACCTGAGAATGGAGCCTTACGCAGTGTCCTCTAAACCACCCACTCTACTAAGGAAATCCGGACCGTTTACCGGCTATCCATAGATCCTCACTAAGAAGTAGCCAATCGCCTAAAAAGAAAAAACCAGTAGTCTGTAAGAAAATCCCAGCATGGCTCTATCCTAGTGTCGTCTCTCTCTCTCTCTCACTTGCAAGTAAATCAAACAATGAGATGCATGTCCATAAACAAGGTCCTTTTTTCTCTAATTTTTTAATGGATCTGCTCAATTCAGTCCTAATTTTAGAGTTTACGTTATCATTTGAAAATTAATCTGAGCACAACAAGGCACGTCTACCATTCGGTCCCAAATTCCTTTTGAATCTTAAGTTGTAAAAGAAGGGAGGAATCAGAAATCAGATACAAGCGTAAAACAATGATGCATGCTTAGAACAAGGTATACTTATAGTGACTCCCAGCACTCTCCATGTGTTATGCAAAACTGAATTTTTAGATTTACACTAAATGCATGCAGATCGAGAAAATTGCACCTAAATAGGATACTATTATAGGGGAAGAATTGAATTTAATTTGAGCTTAGTACATGTCTATGTGCATCTCATTATGAATCTTATCAGATGTGTGAATCTTCTAAGATATGTGTAGCCAAAATTACGAAGGGAACAAACAAATTTGATTTTACACTATTGTGTGCCTATACTTATTTTCACCACTCAAGTCAAGTGCCACCCTCACTAGAGAGTGAAACAGGTCTCGACACACCACAAAATATATGTCCAAGCATCTTTTTACATGTGCAAGCTCTCAAACAAGAGTCATTGTTAATGAGCAAATTATCTAAATTATTACAACATAATAATTACAAAATTTAACAAAAATAAAAATGCTCTCAAAATAAATTAAATTTCCTAGCTCTTCAGCAGTCGGTGCGTGCACGTTCGTCGACCTCCGATGCACTCCAATTCCACCAAACCCTCGTAAGGAAAATTAAATTCAGATTAGAGAGATAAACAACAAAGTATATATGAAAATGAGAATAAAAATAATTGCGAAAATAAAAATGGATTAATTATAAGGTGGCTCGAGGATCAGACTACCCGAGTGAGAGAAAACCTAAATCAAATTTTCTAAATTAATCTCTAAGTCGTTTGTCTCTTCGGCAACGGTGCCATCTGATTGGTCACTAAGCACATGATATAATTTGTACTTGTTGTAATACTGGTACTTAGTGAATCGGTTAGAATCGAGAAAAGATCTACGTGAAGAGGAGTCGGCTTAAATTTATATCCCAGGCAAGTCTAGGGTCGAACACAGAGAGGCAATGGAACAAATTTGGGTTGATTCAGAAAAATTAGGTCTAGACTTCCAATGTGGTTTTTTGTATTTTTATGTGAAAATAAATGTAAATACAAAATGCAGGTGGATTAAGATAAAGAAAGCACACAACTTAGCTAAATTAATTTTAATATGAAATCAATTCAATTTAGTTAAATTATATTATATCTAGAAACCTAATCCAGTGATGAATGCAGAATAATATTTTTTGGAATTTTAGGGGTTAAAATGCAACAATGAAAAATGCACACTTTTATGGGTTTTACGAATTTTTTTACTCCAACATAATCCAAAAAATATAAAAATTTTACTAGAACTAAAACATGATACAATAAGGCTACAGTAACTTTTTTCGGATTTTTTTACAAAATATGATTTTTTTAGATTTTTTAATTAAAACAGAGTGACAGTGAGTAATTAATTCCTAATAAATCCACATTATCAATTCATCCAAAAACCAATTTATCTCAATAAGATATTTATATGAGCAATCCAAGGAGTTGGAATTTCGCAAAAATAATGTGTGTGGATTTAAATAAAAACAATTTACGAAAATTACTCTACAATTTATTTAAGGCATGGGACAACTACAATTTAGATAAAATTTGGATAGTAATTGAAGCACATTTCAGAACATCGTTTTCAATTGTTTTTACATTTTTGGAGAAACTGTGAGTTAAATATTTATTTAAGACCATGCATTGGGTAAAATATATAATTTTTCACTCAAACAATTTTATTTAATTGCCCAAAGCTCACAAAAATCCAAATAAATAGCCAAATGATAGAAAATTAATTGCTCAACATGGTATTTTTCATTAATAAAAATGATGTGAAAACTATGTCCAAATTAACACATAAATGTAACGTCCTGATTGCAATACAGAAAATGAAACTTTGGATACAAAACATGCATTGGGATATTTTTTGTAATTAAGAAAACTCAACAAGGATAATATGTAATTTTTACAGAAAGTAAAAAATAAAAAAAGAAACCACCTTCGTTCTCATGGGCTAGGGCATGACGATGGAGCCCATGCAGGGGCTGAACGGGCAGCGCCTGTAGCAGGATGGCGGCGGGATGCAGGAGGGTGGCACACGACAGCGGTGGGAAGGGTAGCACGTCGGCGGTTGTCCGTGTGTGCGGACGGCCGCACATGGTGGGAACTGCAGGTTAGATGCAGTGCTAAGTAGAAGAAGACCAAGGGGCGGCGACGAGTGGCGGAGCAGGTCAGGCGCGGGCGGTGAGAAGGGTGGCAGCGGTGGTACGCGAGTGGACGTGCAAGAGGGGAGGCAGGGCCTTCACGGCTAGGGCAGGGCGGCGTCGACAGCGGTGGCCGGTGGTGGGGGGGGGTTGGCCACCTGCTGTATCCCTTTTTTAATTTTTTTAATTTTTTTATTTTGTTGTATTGTGATTTTGATTTTTTTATTTTTAAATTTTCTTGAATAGGGGATAAAAATGCAAAGAGGATGATGTGGGGATGGTGATGTGATAAAATAAACAAATACGATGGAAGCAGTCACCCATGGTGTACTCACAAGAAGCACGATCCTCGCTCGAATCTCTGGCGAGCGATGAGCTCGAGCAGCGCGCGAAGGCCACTGTGATGTTGCCCGGAATGCCAACGGATCTCACTAGAGAGGAGGTCGGTCGTCGCTCTAATTTGTCGTTCGCTATCACCGAGATGGATGGTCGGAGCTCTCAATTATCTCTCGCATAAAGGTGGATCATAGGCAAAATAGGGAGAATGAGATGTATAAAAAGAGAAGAAAAATGGAGGCTAGAAAAGATGGTGGGATGGTGGAATTGAATGGGAGGTTTAGGAAAATGGTAGAGTTGAATTGAGGTTATGAAAAAATGGTGGATGAGAGGAGTGAAATGGGAGGTTATTATTAAGATTGAAAATTAAATAAAGAAAATAAAATAAAATAATGTAGGCTACTAAAATACAATAAAATAAAGAGAAGAAAAAGAGTGGAGAATTTAGAACATAAGACAAGCAATATGTACGTTTTTTACTTTTCTAATTTTAATTCTTTTGTATTTTTTTAAAAAAATTTTACAACATAAAAATAAAATAAAATACTAGAATAAAATAAAGCACAAAAATTATTTTTTTATTTTCTTTGTAATTAAGAAAAGTAAAGAAAAAATAAAAAAAAGAAAAAATATGTACAATATATATAATGTACACCTAGGTCCCAAAATCCAAATTTAGTAAATGAGCTCTGATTTTAATAAAAACACTTTCATTGGATAAATTATTTTGTAACTTAAACTTTTGTAGTTCATACAGAGCACAAATTCGGTTGGGAAGTTGGACTTTATGACTTTTTCTCTTTGGGATCTAAGAGTATTTATTTGAGGTAAAATTTATTTTGTATTTTTGCATTTTTATATACATTTTTATAAATAAGCTAGAGAATGAATTAGTTGAAAAGGAGTTGAAATGAGATTACCAAATACAAGAAGTTTTGGGCTATTTACAGGTGAAAACCTCCTTCTTTTATGGATTTTTGTTAATAAAATATTTTTTATAATATAATATATGATAATTAGTATATTTTATTTACAAGAGTCATTTTGTTAATTTATTGATTTTATGGACATTTATTTGAGATTTTACACAGGGATTTTGCTAAGATCAATATATTAAAATGATGAATCGTGGATTTCATCACCGGGTCAGAAGGTGTGGTTTTTTGATGTGAAATTGAAGATTTTTTAAGCGAGCTGAACTGCAAATGGTCAAGGTCGTTTACATGAGGCATGTGCATTAAAACGGAAGTGTGATGATATATAGTTTCTCAGTTGACGCACAACTATTACTGGTCCATGGACGGCTTCTGAAATTGTATCTTGAACATGACACATTTTCGCCTGTCGTTGACTCAATCCAAGTGATTTATAATGATGAGTCGAATACTTTATAGCTGCAGTCGAAGACAAAGCATATCAAAATATTTTTGAATGATATTTCTTCTTTTCATTCTTTGGTTTCTTTTCCTCCTGAAAAGGTGTCATCCCCTTCATCATGGCTATACTTAGGACATACTTTGTCCTAATTATTGGTGGGTGTTCACCCCGAGATGTTCAAATATCTTATTCTATCTTCAACTATCCTTTTTTCTTTTCATTTTCCTTTTTCTTTTTCTAACAAAAAGATGTCCCTTTTGGTCAGTCTTCTATACTTAGGACATACTTTGTCCTAAGTATAAGGGGTGTGCACCCCGAGTTCTTTCATTCGTTGATTCTCACTGTTGTCCCCTCTTCTTTTCCATACGTAGGGATGTCTTACCTTAAGTATAGGGGGAGACAGTCTGAGTACGATCTATTCATTTCCACCCTTGACCCTCCTTGCCTTTTGTACAGTCTGTTATACTTGGGATTATTTAATCCTAAGTATAGGGGGGACGGTCGACTTCTCATTCATTCATTTCTTCGTCATTTTATTTAGTCTTTAGGCTTTTATATACTCAGTATGAGTTATGTCTTCTCTTTTTCTCTCTGATATATGAGTACATAGCTCAAGTTAAGTATAGGGGGTCGTATATACTGCGTATACACTTTAGTCATAAATCGTCCTTTCGTATTTTTAATGATTATAGCTAAATTAATGTATAGATATACTATTAAATTCATTAAAATCAGTTAATAAAAGATGTTTATAATTCCTCAAATTCTTTTATGATTAATAAATCAAGTAAAAAGATTTTTTGCAGAATGTTTGAAAAAAAGTTTGAAAATATATTTGAAAAAACTTTTGAAAACTATTTGGAATATGTTTTGTAAATTGTTTCAACCTTTGTAAATTTTTTTTTTGTAAAAATTCCTTTTTTTGTGTAAAATAAAAATATTTTGAAAATCAGTTTGCAAATGGTTTGGAAAATGGTTGCAAAATATTGTGATATATATATTGTTTGAAAAACCTTTGCAAAATGATTTTCAAATGTGTAAATGTGTGTAAAAATTATTTGTAAAAAAATGTTTTGGACTATAGTTTTACAAATTATTTGTAAAATGCTTTTCAAATAAGTTTGAAGAATATATCTATCACAAAAAAATTCTTTATAACCATATCTATAAAAGGATCACATATCCCTGGTTAATTCTTAAAAACCCTACTCTTGTCAATATAAGATGAATCCCGTGTAAATATTTATACTTATTTTTATCCAAAATATTTTATTTTCAAAAATCACAAAAATATTTGCAAGACCAAAAATACCAAAAATAATTTTCAAAAATCCATAAAAAGTTCACAACTTTAAAGTTGCATCACAGAAATATTTTTTGCATTGTACATAGCATTCGTATTTTTCAGATGGAGTTTGATAATTGAACAAATCTAAGTAAAACCCGAAGATTGGAGCTTGGTTGGACCTTAAATCTGTCTAATCACAGGAATCTCATAGGAACCGGAATTGAGGTACTTCAGGTCTAGTTGACTTAATTCTTTGAGAATCGTGAGACTTGGTTCAATGTATTCTTGATTGCTTAAGTAGAGTATTTCGGAGCACACGCACGGTTCTTGTCGATAATGACCTAACTTGGACACATGCACCTTTCACTTGGCTCAACTCAGTTGGAGTGGTGAGGGGATTGGATTTGCCAGTATGAGACGCACACAAGTGGAAACATTTGTCCTTGTCTAGGGAGGGAAGTGCGCCCCAACCTGTCCAATAGCAGAGACATCAAAAGACAACAGACTGTGGGTTGCAATAATGCTTCAAAAGAGAGACAGTCTACTAGCTCAAGAGGAAAAACTCCTTATGTAAATGTTATTGTATATAGTATTTAAAAAAAGCAAAAAATCCAAAAAAATGGACAGGCTGATTGAAAATAAAATGCATGTCGAAGTGTATATATTTGTATAATCAATAAGCAAGCTTGAACTTCAAAGTCATACCTTGTGAGCCTGCAGCTGGATGACTTGACTACACTGGTCATGCATCCTAGGATAGGTAGCTACACTGGCTACCGTCCCTTCTTCTCTTCACCCCCTCCTCTTGAGCTGATTGTCACCTAAACATAGAAGGGAATACCCCTCTCCTCGAGGAAAGAGTTGATGGATTGAGGAATCATTGGGTTGCCATGCTGGAGAAGTCAGTCTCTTTGGCATTTCGGTTGAGGGAAGCCACTTTCACATACATTGTACAAGTGAGACTCATATTCATAAGGGTTTGTGTATTAGTTGAAATATTCTAACCTGAATATTGAGGAGATTTGAGTAGAGTTTTGGGATTCTCGAATGATGTTGTATTTCAAATCTGATTCTCAATAAGATTTCGCCTGCACTAAAATTCCAAATATCCGACTTAAGCTCCAAACTTTGATTTTGTGAAGACAAGTTTGAGAATTAAACTTAATCCACTTTCTTTCTTTTTCTTTTCTTTTTTTTCATTTTCTGCACTTATTACATAAGTGTTTGCTAGGGACTAGAAAAGGCAAGTATAGGGGGGTGATGAATCTCAATTTCATTACGTTTATTCTATCATTTTGGCCTTAAAACCCTTAGATAATGCATGTAAATACCATTAATTTGTGCAAATTAACATTCATTCTTTATTGTATAAAAAACTGTATAAAATATTAATTTTAATGCTAAAATTCTATAATAAAGAAACTAAAAGGAAAATAATAAAATACAAAAGGTATTTTATGACCCTAAACCCCAAGATCTAGGCATCTCGATGACTAGGTCAACAAGGAATAAAGTAGAGGGAGATAAGGGTCATAAATCCAATAAAATCCCATTTATTAATTCATCAATAATGCATTTTTGGGACCCATTTTATTGTAAACTTTTTATCTCAAATAAATAAACTTAGTACATGAAAGTTGTAGATAATAATGTATAGAAAAATACAAAATTGAGTTTATACAAAAATAATACACAATGTAAAAGTTATACTATAAAAAAGCCAAAACCCAAACTTTCCAGACCCATATCTCTCAAATAAAAACTAAAAATATATCAAAATCACTTTAATTGTATATAACTTTTAATAATCTATTTAATGAAAGTGGTTTCATATGTCTTGTAGTTAAGGTATGAAAGTTAAGTTTTGGACCCCAATTATATAATATACCTGAATAAAATATTCATTTTATTTATTCTTTATATTTTGAAAATTTTATATTTTTATAATTTTGTCAATATTATTTATATTATATATACATATTAAAACTAAAATAAAACCATAAAGAAAGCATTAAAATAAAATATATACATCAAATACATAGATAAAATACTTATACACACACTTATACAATATACAACTATATTTAATTAAGTGTAACTATTATATCAGGAAAATATAATAAAAATATGTTTATGTATATAAAAATATTTTATAATTTTATAAAATAATAAAATAAAATAACAAAGTCAAAAATAGAAAATAAAATTAAAAGACCTAAAATATAGATAAATATACCTATAAAGAAACCCTGAAAACTAACTTCTAAATAAAAAGTCTAATAAATAAAAAAAATCATAATAAAATACTATGAAAAACAGTAAACTTTTTTTATTTTATAACCTAAAATTACTAAAATCATTTATTAATTAATAATGAATTTCTATATATTTTTGGGACTCATTTTCTTGGTTGGTCCACGTGGACCAACCAGGTTGCTCAGATAGTTGACTTTGGTCAACTACCTGACCCTAGGCCTTGTAGCGCTGACAACCTCGTTTTAACCCTGATTTCTCCCCTTTTGGAGCTCGATCCTTTCACCTATCCGCTTTGATTACCTCTGCACTTTTATTCATCGAGTGACCCTCCATCATGCGCCAGTAATTCCTCGAGCCATGGATCACATACGCGTCGAATACACCTCGTTTTTGGACCTCACTCCACCTCGTGTATAAAATAGAACCTCCATCCAATGTTCAGATTTGATCCTTCTTATGTGACGAAAACCTAACCCTAATGCATCCAAAAGATTCCCGGTGACAGCAGGAACCTCTGGGAGGGTCTAGCGGTTTGATTGGTGTTGAATCAAAGCGATTCGGAGCTCCACCACCTCCTCCGTCGCTAGCTCAATCGTCAGCTGGTTCAGGTTCGTTAAGCCCCCATTTTCTTTCTTTTTGTTCCCTAAAGAAGCAGTAGTAGAATTCTGCCTTCTATTCCTTTGAATTTCACCTTATATTTTGCAAATCTCGACTTCAACGTACGGCTGAGCTCCTGCTCTGTCACCGTAGCTCGACCATATCTGTCATCTTCCGCCTCTCTGTTCACCTCCATATTCTCCCCATTCGCTTGTTTTATGCCCCACGCATTCCCAACCACCTTGCTCTTGCACAAAGCAAGCTATCGGGTCTCCCTCAATCGCCCCTCGCCGGAGACCTCCATCATGACCCATCTCCACTCCATTCCACTCCCAGTAGCTCCCCAGAGCTCCCCTTTTTGTGCTGACCACTCTCATGTCTTCGAGCTCGTTGGCTGTCACTAGGGCTCCAGGAGCCTTTCTATCACTGCCAGCAGGTATGGAGGGGTGCGAGAAACATTTTGCACCTCTGGTGAGTGTCTCAGGCAGTCGGAAACACGTACTATAGCCGATCAAGGCTCAGAAGAACAGAGCTTCTTCCCCGTTCTTCCAAGCAACTCCAGAGCCATCCAATTGCCTCCAGTTCTTCCTGCTTTCCAATTTTCATCAGATCAAGCTGCTCCTTCACCGTAGATCTCAATCAAGAGATCTAATCCATACTGTCGAAGGCGAAGCGGCATCGTGAAACCAGGAAGCGCCACATGTATAAGTGGGCGCACCACGCCCGTCCGATCGCGCCTTAAGTGGGTGCGCATTAAACCCAGCTATTTTTATATTTACAATTTAGTTCTTGAGCATTCATCTGTCATCCTAAAGTTTTGTAATATTTGCTAAAAGGACCTTGCACTTATTTCACTTGTACTTTAGTCCTTGTCCACATCAACCGAACAGAACTTGATGAATTTGCATTGAAACCCTTGCGAGTTTTTTTATTTGGTTAAAAATTTCGAAATATAAGATGTAACTTTTTGGAAAACTTGCATGTAAGCCCATGTGATTTATTTTATTTACATATATGCCCCTATCAGTTCATGTATTTTTGAGTGTTTTCTCTATTTATTAAATATAGTTCTCGTTCTCCAAAAATTGCCAAAAATAGGTTTAAGTTCATGTTAGCAGGTAGAATCATGTCGCATTTTCATTTCTACTTTTTGGAGCTTTTATCTATTTTACAAAAATTAAAAATGGCACATCCATTCCTTGTTTAGCTTATAAAATACCAAAAAAGAATAAAAACATTTTGAAAAATTTCAAAAAATATATATTTTGTGTTTCTTTGGTTATTTCACAACTCCAGACCAAAAATCCATAAAATAGAAAAAGAAAACTCTTAAAAATTAAAAATTCTAAAAATTCTTCACAAAAATCTATAAAGTTTCTAAAAATCTAAAAATCCTATTTTTTTAATTTTATCCATATTATTATCTGTATATTAAAATTAATTTAAAGAATTTTGGAAGTACTTTTTCTATTTTTAATCTTCTTTTCAATTTTAGGTATTTATTAAATCCCCTATTTAGGATATTTTTAACTTTAAAATCCATAAAACTTAGCAAAATTCATTGAAAAATTACAAAAATAGTAAAAAATATTTAGAAACAAAAAACATTTTATTTTATGTATTTCGACCATTTTCATTAGTAATTATATTTATATTAGCTTACATTGTACATATAGTCTTATATATCCTATATTATATATTTAAAAAAGAAACTAAAAAGATAAAATAAATTATAAAAAGAAAATATAAAAATATAAAATTAAAACAAAATAAAAAAATATAAAACAAAAAAAAATAAGTATAATTAACTATAAACCCACAAAAGCATATTTTAGCTAAGCATTTGAGAGGCATATCGTGCTTGATTTCTTTTTAGCTCACATTGCTCTACACCATTGCTTCCTGAGTTCGACCCCTACTTACTTGTCACTATACATTTTTAGTAGGGTATAATAAGATTTGATTCACACTATTTTGATTGATTCATCCATTGTGTGGGTTAATTTTTGATCGAGTGCAATTGTTGAGGAGTCGGCGCGACGACTGAGTTCTCACCTTGTGAGGCTCATTTTTGACCCCTCGATTTTCGCGTTCATCACCTACCATCTTCCTCACCCATAACCATCCACCCCCCATCATGGCCCACCTTCTTCCCCCATTTCTCCCACTCACTTCATGTCGCCTCTCTGTTCACCAACCCTACTCCCACGTAGCCTTATCTTCCCTCTTCCACACGTACCCATCAATGCCACATGACCTTATCTCTATGCCTATGCATGACCCTTCATCACAACCCAGCACCACCACTCTCCTGTAACCATTGGAATCCTCCTCATATACGCATCCTTCGCTTCCCATATCCCTTGACCACCTTTATGAGGGGCACCGCCCTAGCATCCTTCCTCTCCTCATGATAGGGGGAGGTAGAATCAAATGTTGAGGATGGGCAGAGCCATTGTATTGACCCATGGTCGTAATGGCCATGTCACAGCCAATTCCAATTGTTCGAGCCCCCTGGAGTAGCTGACCAAGTCGAGCGATGACCCAAGGACCACCTAGGTCCTCATCCCAACCTCCCATTCCGCCATTTTCTCCCATAGATCTCCAAGTAAATCTCTCTTATCTTCCTTCTTGTTTTCTCTTATTTTATTAGGCACCCACATACCTCCTCACGCCTTTGATCGGTCACATACCTTCATCAACCTTCTACTATCCACGTGAGCCCCTCTGATCATCTTCTCCCCTTTTTTAGCTCCCAGTCCACTCCGCCCCCTTTCTTTCTGGTTCACCTGAGAAGAAATCATGTGAGTTTCCACTCCCTCGCCCCATTAGGCTCCCATTTCATTCCCCCCACTCGCACATTGCACGCTTCAGCTATCTCTAACATTTTGCAGGTTGTTCCTTCATTGGCCGAAGCTTTAGATGAGTTGTTAGTCTAGAGCATAATCTCCAACAAGGGCACTTCATTTCTTTGCTTTGAGCATCTCCTTTAGTCTCTGATGCTGCATGGATCTTCACCAACCGTCTAAGGTGGTTGCGAGACTACTAGAGAGCTCGAAGGGAAACGAGGGAGTCCCAGATATGTCGTCGGAGCATGGCCATGGCCTCCCTTCAGATGGTGGAGGAATAAATGGAGTTGAGCTACAGGTGTTGTCCAGTCGTGAGGATCAAACGGTTCAGATGAATTCCAAGCCGTCACTGCATAAGCAACAGATTCGGAGGATCCGAACCCCATCCGAAGCACATTAGTCTGCCCATGTGGCCTGCGGCACCTGCCCCGGTCCATGCCTCACTTCGAACCTACACACATGTGCCTTGCGTGTGGGTGTGAGCATTTTGCAGCCAAAGCCCATGCCTTCTTCAAAATTATGAACAGGTCCTGGTAGTGCTTGAGGCATGTGGGGAACGAGAAAAATTGCAATAGACCATCGTCGGGTTTCTATTATTATATTTATGCCCTAAACATGACTTATTTCGATGTTTTCATATTTATTTTGCATGTTTTATTTATGTTTATGCCCATGAACTATTTTGTTAATATCGTGAGCATATGAGCTCTAATTTTAGTGATTTAAATTCTATTATTTTGCTTATTTAACGCTCTACCTATTGGCATGGTATATTTTATGTTTTGAAAAATCAATAGGCTAAATTCGAGAGAAATAATGTCATCTACTCATTATCTTTTAATGTCTTGCTCATTAATAGATGAAATTTGATGCACCAGCTGCTAAATGAAATTAATTCCCTTTGCCTTCATCAATTAATTGATTAATTTAGGGGTGTACCTGTGCATCTTTATGTGTTTGCATTACATGGCATTCTGTAGCATGTCATCTACATTTTAACCTGCATGAAAATCAAGTAAAATTGCATTGATTTCAATCATCATATTTTTGCATCATTTTGTGAAACTTTTATGCATTATCTGTCTGTTCACCAAGGTAGATGATTTAATCTCTTGATTCAAATATTAAATTCCGATTAATCATCAAAGAGGTATGTGTCCCTATGTTCGACCTTGGTAGACTTGCAAAGTTTAAAATATTCCATACATTCAAAAATGTGGTTTCTAATAGTTCTATTTTTTCCTCACGTGCTACGACAACTTATCATTATTAATAAAGGCAAAAAAACGTTCATCAGATAGTGTCATTGTAAGGGGCACGGCTCATCTTAGTGATTGAATAGATTTTCATGTTTAATTAAGTTGATGATTTTGACACTTTAGGTCAACTTAGTTGTTGGTGTTACTTTGCATTGTCTTATCTTGTTTTTTGTTGGTTATCTCTCTTGAATTATATATAATCCTTGTCTTCTATGGCAGGGCTCATGGAGATCAAGGATGCTTGGGAGAAATGGAGGCGTGGAGTTGGGAGCTCTCACTGCAAGGAGTCGTAGAAGAAGCCCTGAAGAGACAAAGAGATTATTTAACATTTTTTGTGATGTACATATATTTGTAATAATTGTATTTCTAACGATCCTCATTTGAGGGCTTATGAGTTTACTCATAAACTTGGACATTTTTGTAGTGTGTGGAGCATGTTTCACCCCTTACCTAGGTGGGCCTCCACTTGAGTGTTCGACCTAGGATAGGCATGCGGCTCTCCGAGCTTCTTTTATTTTTCACATCTTATGTGCTTGATCATAGGTAGGACACACTAATAAGAATCAGGGAGATTCAATTCATTTCCTCTTATTCAATGAGATGCACATAAACATAGTTTCACTTAGGCAAATTCAACTCAAATTCTTCTCTCTAATAGTGGCATGTTTAGGATGTGATTTTCTTGACTTGCATTTATGTCGAGATAATTTTAAAAATTTAGTCTTACACATGCATGGAGAATTCTAGAGGCACTATAAGTTTTTCTCTCAAACATGCATATTGGTTTTCCCATTTGCATCGGCTTTTCTCCATTCCTCTTTACTTATCACTTAAGACTTAAATGAAATTGGGACTGGCCATTAGATGATGGATGCTTCACTTGTGCTCATAATAATTCCAGCCATAACTTAAGAAAAAATTGGACTGATAGTGCAAGTTGACTTTAATAAAATGGAGTAAAATTTCACTTTAGATTATTGGAGAGCAATACCCACATTGTACGCAGGATGTGTTGCATGTTGAGAGGTGAGGACATAAACCTAGGATAGTGCCCAAAATCTAACATTTAACCTTGTGTAGTGGAATCAAATTTTGGGTGATCACCAATAAAATAGAAAAGATAAAATGACTGACATTTGTTGGGCTTCGTGTGTGAGTTGGTGAATCATGGGTATTTGCTTGCCTGGTTGAGCTTGGATTGTGTATTCTTTCCAACCCTCCCGTAACTCTAAACACTCCATCATTCATCTCCAAAGATTCAACCATCTCGTATATTAAACCTGGCTAAAGTGAGGGTTGGGTTGGGTCAGGACAAACGAGCCAAGGTTCTAAAACCTTTGTCCAAGGCTCGGGTCGGGCCGATCCACTTGCCATACTCCAGGGACCAAGATCGGCCTAGGTTTGGAAAGGGTCAGGTCGGCTTGTGGGTCGAATGTAAAGTATTTTTTTCTTATTTTTTAATCTAATTTATAGAGATAATTAAGTTTTTTTAGTATCATCTAATCTTTCTAAATCTAGGTAACGATAATAGGTGTTACTTGGTATGTAAACTATAAAATACGATGTAATATTGATAATGTGAAACAACAATTAAAGTATATTATATTAAATTTATCTAAAATGTACTTTTTAAACCCATAGTTTTATGTGTGCGAGACAGTTCGAGTTTTATGGCACATGTCCATGACACATCTAGTTGATGGACATACCAAAGAGCAGGCCAGGTCGGGTCCGCCCGTTCATGAAATCTCTTGGTCCAATCCTGGCCCATGAGTAGGCTAGGCGGGCCCCTGGCCCATTGGCTAGGTCTACTAAAGATCCATTTCACTCTAACCCTAACAGAGAACCTGATTTCCCAGACATAGCTCCATATTCAACATACTTACGCTACTCTTCAACCTAAGTATGGGGGGAACCATTTTCAATCTAATTGTTCATCTCGAGTCCCTCTATCTTCATTGCATATCTCTATCCTTAAGCTCTTTGTAGCCTAAATATAGGGGGAACCCGAGCCCCTATCTTCTTCTTCACTCGTTTGATCATTCCCTCAGTCCTCTTCTTATACTTAGGTTATTCTTAACCTAAGTATAGGAGGATGCCCAAGTCAGTTCATGTATGCTCTTCTTTATTTTAGCATGAGTTGTGGATTTATATCACTTTGTGCTATGAGGGTGTAGCAAAAGCAAAGTAAGGGGGTGTACCGCATATATTTCATATATACTTTATCCGTAGCTCATATTTTGAAAATTTTTAAACTTTTTAGGGCAAGGGTAAAGTATTTTGTGAACTGATTTGTGCAAAAATGTTCATAAAATGATTGAAAAAATTTCTGACTGTGTGCATTGTTTTGAAAATTTTTTGACAATGGTTTGAAAAAAGGGGTTTTAGTTGTTTTGAAATTTTTTTTGAAAATCTATATTTTGTGACATGGTTTAGAAAATATTTTCAAAAATTCTTTCGAAAATAAGGGTGAAAAGGAGACTTTGTGTTTGTAATCTTATTCATAAACCCATAAAAATCATAAAAATTAAACATTTCTTTACTAGAGATTCTGACTACTAATCTTAAACATTATTATCTACTTTTCAGTGAGGGAACTACGGTATCCTTTATTAGAGTGGGTGGTTAAAAAACAACGCATATGGTACCGTATTGAAGTAACACGAGTAGTCGTTTGACAGACTGTACTTACACCCATATTAGCTTGAAGTCGATGAAACTGGTCATATGAATTTAGGCTAGTCGTTATTGCTCTAATGAATCTCTAAAAAAATCCATAATAATTTGCAAAAATCATAAAAAATATTAACTTTTGAGTTAGTGTATCCTTGACACGATCACTATCACTCAAGACTTGAGGTTGAGAACACTTGATTTTTGAGGTCTTAAGAGTCTGAGTTAACCATCCTTAGTGATTAGGGTTTGAGACTTAATAATCCACACTCCCTAGTTTGAAATATATGAGTGCCATATTGCACTCTTCAACTCTACCTTAAAGGAATATGATCAGCGCATCACCTGCACAACTGCATGAATGATGAGATGAGTTGAGATTTCACTTGAAGGGCTGAGATTTAAGATTTGAGTTTAGACCTGATTTGATGATGCTCAAGGATGAGATAAAGTTGATGAAATCTTCATGAAACCCGAGTGTCAACATACCCTAGCCGGTATGAGAACAAGTTCTTATGCTTTCTTTTGCACTGACCTATGTACCGGGGTGTGATAAAACGTAATAATATGTTGATCAGTGTGCGCCAACTTGGTAAAAGTAGTAGAGCTAGCCAAAAGAAAAGGAAAAGAAATGTTGAAAGAAAATCTCTCTCAATGCAAAGTTGTTCATAAAAGAGCATACATCAAAGGCAAGCGCTTCCAACCATTTTTAAAGTGTCCACTTGGACCAAAGCTATTAGGATCATGGATCGGGCTAGCACCCAAAAAGTGCTTTTCTTTGTATAGTGATACAAGTCTTGGTGTCAAAGGTATCTTAGATACTCAAAAGATACACACCCCGGTGCATTCCTAGGAAAACAAGTGCAGATGAATCCAAGCTCTCTAGACGAACATAATGATCAACAACAGAAAATACATGGGTTGAGTAATAAGGCACTTGAGAGGACCCTTGTTCCAATGTTAGGGAGAGAAGAAATGACACAATCATTTACCCTCCATCAAATGGACTTCCGTCTGCACTTTCAAGTCTGACGAACTACTGAGACAGTGGATTGAATGCAAGAATTGACTTATTCCCTAGTGTTGAATATTAGATCTTGAGGAGAGTCTCTCAGACTTGGACCTTGAGTGGTATCTCAACTCAATTCTCATGAATGCGGTATACAATAAATTTCATATCCTTATGCCATATGTACATGCAGAGAGTCTGATAATTAGACAAGTTGGATTCCTTTTTACAAGAGGTTGGTTGAGCACAAAATTTTAGGATCACTAAAATCAAGGATGATTGATGAATTAAGTCTCGAAACTTCGCATGCACTATCATGGACTAATTCGACTCTTTGATTCTTTAGATGATCGAGGACGAGCATAGTTTAAGCATATGGGGATGATGAAATTATTATTTATTATTCTCTTGGTTTAAACAATTCAATAAAATTCATCACTAATTCACCCATATTAACATATTCTTTGTATTTAAATAACCCTAATTATTGTATATATGTAACACTCTTTTATTTTCCTTTTTTTACTTTATTAAATCATCTAAAAATTAGATAATTATTATATATATTATTTTGGCTTTTCCAATAATCTAAAAATAAAAAAAATCACAAATGAATTAAAATAGGTGTTTTTATTCATTAAGAATCCTTTCAATTTTTTCAGGTTATGCTTCTGACTTCTTTTCTTTTTTTTCAACATGAAACCTATGTCTCATCGAGATCTACAACTTTCATGTTTTGAACCTTTCTAATTTGACTTAATTTTGTTTCTTTTTTATTTTTTTCTTTATTTTATATTTTCTAGTAATCGTTTTGGGCCACGTGGCACCCCTAGGGTCGTCCACATGATCCGCTCCTCTTTCCACCACACGTCCCACTTCCATCCCTCTAATTTGATCCCCAGATCAGATCAGAGCTATTCGCCTCCGCTTGCATATCTACTAGCACCTGCCTCCATCTGGGTCGTTGGATCGCAAGATCCAATGACTACCCTATCGTCTTCCTCGCCCGTAACTGTCCATCCCCCGTCGCGACCCACATTCTTCCCCCAATTTTCCCAATCACTTCACATCGCATCTCCACTCACCAACTCCTTTCCCACGTAGCCCTATCTTCCCTCTTCCTTGTGTACCCATCAATGACTCACGACATTATCTATATGCCTATGCACGGTCGTCATAATCCAGATCCACCACCCTCCTCTAACCGTTGGATTCCTCCTCAGAATATGCCTCCTCTGCTACCCGTATTTCTTGCCCACCATTACAAGGGGCTCTGCCCTAGATTCCTTCCCCTTCCCACGGAAGGGGGATGTGGAATCAAAGGTTAAGGATGGGCGGAGCCCCGGTGTTGACCCTGGTTGCCATGGACATGTCACGGCCAATTCCGACCATTCAATCCCCCTGGAGTAGCTGACCAGGTCGAGCAACGACCCAAGGACCACCCAGGTCCTCAGCCCTAGCTATCATTCTGCTATTTCCTCTCTTAGATCTCCAGGTAAATCTCTCTTATCTTCCTTCTTGTTTTCTCTTATTTTATTAGGCACTTACAGACCTCCTCACACCCCAATTAATCAGTCGCATACCTTCATCAACCTTCCATCATCCACACAAGCTCCTTCGATCATCTTCTTACCTTCTCCATCTTTCAGTCTGCTCCATCCCCTTTCTATCTGGTTCACCTAAGAAGAAATCACTTGAGCCTCCACTTCCTTGCCCAATTAGGCTCCCATTTCATTCCCCTCACTCATACATTTCACACTTCGGTTATCACTAACATTTTGTAGGTTGTTCCTTCATTGGTTGGAGCTTCAGATGAGTCACCGGTCTAGAGCATAAGCTCTCATGAGGGAGCTTCATTTCTTCGATCTGAGCTTCTCCTTCAGTCCCTGACGCCGACCTGATATTTGGCAGTGGTCTAGAGAGGTTGCGAGACCGCTAGAGAGCTTGAAGGGCAACGAGGGAATCCTAGCTATGTCATCGAAACATAGCCATCATCGCCCTTCAAACAACGGAGGAAAAGGTGGAGTGGAGTTATGTGTGCCTTTCGAACATGAAGATCGGATGACTCAGATGAATTCCAAGCCTTCATTGCATAACCAACAGGCTCGAAGGACTTGAACCTCATCCGAAGCACCTCGGGCCACTGACGTGGCCCGCAACACTTTCCCTGGTCTACGCCAAACCCCCAACCTACACGTATGTCCCTTGCACGTGGGTGCGGGCATTTTGCAGCCAAAGCATGCACCTTATTCAAAATTACAAATAGGCCTTGGGCATGTGTGAGGCATGTGGGGCACAAGAAAAATTACAGTAAACCCTTGTCAGGTTCCTGTTATTACATTTATGTCCCCGATAGACTAATTTGTGATGTTTTTGTATTTATTTCACATGTTTTCTTTACGTTTATGACCATGGACTAGTTTATTAATATCATGAGCATATTAACTCAAATTCCAGTTATTTCAATTTCATCATTTTTCTTATTTAATGCTCTACATATTAGTTGTTGGACATGCGAGCCCACGGCGAGCCATTATGCAATAAATGTTATTGCAATTCACTCCTTAATCTGAAATAAAGATTACATAATTTGCATAATAGGTCCCTTAGTACAAATGGGGTTATGTACCATGGCCATCTTAATGATCATACAACTGTTGATTCAATTATTGAATCATAGAGTCTAGTGCTTAGATGAATATCTAATGAGTTAGATTGAGGACTCGTCAAGCACCGTCAAAAGATTATTAAGAGATGATCTCCAGCCAGAGTAGGAGATGGCAATCCTATCTCAGTTAGGCTGATATCTGACCGACCTCTTGATGCAGATCCTCTACATAGGAATAGAGATTCGGAGGTGTCAGATGAGTTAGGTCAAAGAGTTCACTTAACGAGATCGAGATAACCAAAGTCCTATATCGTATGCTGTCATGATATAGGCACACATCCTCTGACCGGAGACAGATGTGTTACTATATGCCTGAGTATGTACATTTGGCAGACCAATAGGTTGATGACCTAATCAAGGTCTATACACAGGCACGCTGGTGTGCATATAAGGGCATATGAGTAATACGATCTCTCAAAGGGATCATACAGGTTCAGTTACTGAACCGGAAGGCATGATCTCACTCATGAGATATTGGGAAGAATCAAATTCCATGCGCATGGTCGTCTCGCTTTGGAAGCTTGACTGAATTTGTAGGTTTGATATATACTTTTGGAAAGTATATGATCAAGACCTAGGTATGATATATGCTTTTGGAAAGTATATGATCGATACCGACTCCCAATGATTGAATGAGAAACTTACTGATAAAACCACGAAGTAGACAGTGTAAAGTTGATCTAATACTTCGGGTTTAATCTGAATCTTCCAGTATGCAGGATGTACAGGTATTGGGAATACCTGAGGGTGATGTGATCATAAACGATTGTATAACCATGACTCTTCTATTCCTAGGGAGTGATTAAACGGGTCTGGATTTTAGTGACTCCTCTCAGTAGAGAAGTAACCTAATCTTAGTCCAAATATTGGACATTGATCTGAATGTGATTCAAATACAATGAGAAGATTAGAATTACGGTCTTGATTTAATCAAGCATCTATGGGAGGCCCGAGATCTGGATTTGAGATGTGATCTCAATATCCAAGTCACTATACGTAGAACAATACAATCGCCATGTCCTTATCTCCAAGTATTCGCGGAGAAAGCGCATTATCCTTGAATGGGTTCAGGATAATTTCATTGTTGATAATATGTATCCGAGCATTGAGAAAATGGATAATTAAATGTGATTTAATTATCATGAATAATATGAATGTGATTCATATTATAAGGAGAGTTATCTTAGATAATTAAATGTGATTTGATTATCAAAGATGTAAATAATGTGAATGTGATTCATATTATTTGAACACATGAGAATAAGTTATTCAATATAATTAAATGTGATTTAATTATTATGGATAAGAATAATGTGGATAGTAATATCCAATTATTTATAATATATTATAAATTTTATTTATAATGTATTAGAGAGAGCTAATTATAATTTATATGTGTTGATTAATGATTATGTGTATTGGATACACATTGTGTAATTAATTGACAATGTAAATTATATGTTGTTTTGGGTTGTGAATATGATTCACAATTTTTCAATGGCAAGACTGCAATATTCTCAAATATAATTGTGAATTATTTTTGAAGAATAAAACCCAACAAAAGTTGTTGGAAATAAATAAAGAGATTTCCATGGAGATATGCAATCTCATGACATGTCATGAGATTGCTCTCCTCATGGAATGCTTGGGCGGCACCCAATTCCAAATAGGAATGGGTGGCCGTCCATATGGAATGTACATGGAGATGAAATCTCCATGTATATTCTCTCCTTATTTATTTGGTGTAATTTTGGATTAATTTGTATTTGATTTTGTCAAATATAGTTTGATCTAAATTTGTTGGTTTTACCAACAATAATCTTAGCCATTGGATTGATATAAATCAATCTCATCCATTGATTTTATATGTCACATGGATTGAGATCCATGGATCCCAAAACCCTATAAATAGAGAGGCATACCATGCTCTCTATTTTACACACACAATGCTTGAGAAGCATCTCTCTCTCTTTTCTCTCTACTCGACAGCCCTCTCTCTCCCTCTCATGTGGCCGTCCACCATGGATGACTAAGAGAGGTTCCCCATCGTCGCGGCATCGTCATTATACTGCCTGTTTTTCTGCTCATGGATCTCTGTCTCCTTCGGTGCGCCTCTCTCGTGAAGAAGACGTCGGATCTCGTGTGTCGAGATCAGGATATCCGCCGCTTGGATCATCAACATGGATTGCGAGAAGCACGCGGTTCATCCCCGCACTCGCAAGCGTCTCCTTCGTCGGATCGGACTTGAGACAGGAGGTCTCTTCTCTTAGAGACTCGATCGCAACCACGCTTCAAGAGGTAATCCTATTACTTGTTTGTGGTTTAGACGAAACGATCCGAGAAGTGTTCTTGGATAATGTGGTTTCGTCGTAAGAAAAAATTTTAAATTCCGTTGCATCGAGCAACTAGTGCGACTAGTCGCTCCTCGTCGTATTCGATACGACGCTCACGCTTCCATGATGCGCTTGAGGATTTAACCATATCCTTCAAGTGGTATCAAAGCCTTAGGTCGACGGTTTCGAATATGATTCGCTAACTGAGGACGGCTTGGGTTCGTTAAGGTCGCGAAAGTTTTCATCGCAATTGATTTCGCAGATCTGTTTAGTAAGTAAATTCGGCACTGTTTAAATTGTTTAAACATGAATTTAATACTTGGATTTTGTTCCCCATTAAATAAGGAAACCATAGGATCTGAGTTGGCGTAAATCGGATTTCGTATGCTCTCGATATGGTAGTTTTAATGAACATGTATTCACTGTTACGGGAACTGCGAATCTTAACGTAACTAAAGAGTTAATTACTGTTTAGAGATGCCTCGAAATGCGTGCAAAACACATAGGTTCTGTTGTAAATCAAGTTAGCAAACTATGTAAACTTACTTTGCTTAATTTAGATTTAAATTGATTGAGATATGCTAATTTTAGTAAGTAGGAGTCACTGCTGAAATTACTTTCCTAATCAAGAACCATGTGATTGTCAATTAGTGAAATTAATTGTTAATTTCAAGAAATAATTATAGAAAATATTTGAGAAATATTGGAAGATGATTATTTCCTTAATTGACTTGACCTCAACCAATTAATTGATTAGATTTGATCTAGATCATAATTGGAAACACAATCATCAAACTCCTTGCTTGAATAGGATTGAGATTTTGTCTAGCAAATTTCCTTATAATCAAAATTGTGTTGATTACTATATGGTATAATTTCGGTTGAAGAACCGATGATCATCTCAAGTACAAATTAATCAATTTGGCATTATCCTTTCCCGAGGCGGATATGGTGTCTAGTCGGGGATCGCTGGGGTAGCGGGTTGCAACGTATGCGGTCCGTCCCACTCCCGCCGGTACTGGCCATGACAGCGGGTAGGGCCGGGATAATGTCCGAGGGATTAAGATGTATTTTTCTAATCACTAAAATACGAATTAATACGTACTTTGAGAATAATACCATATATATATTCAAGCATAAAATTAAGTTTGATTGATTGAATTGGATTGATAATTAATTTAATATGATTAAGTTAATTATATTCAATTAAGAATACTCTAATATGATTAGAGTTAATAATTCCCTTGGAAGAATTAATTGTATGAATGTGATTCATAGTAATTAATTAAATTTGAATAAGAGATGGAGGATCACATAAGTGACATCCATGGTCTCCCGTCAAGGCGAAGGGTTTCGTCGCCAGATATTATATGTGGGAGACGCCTGTCTGAAGTGACAGCTCCTGCATATGATCCATTTGGATCGGGCTCGTCGCTTCTCGAAAGAGTAAGGACGTATGCGTAGTGACCCCAATATCGGGTCCTCATATTATTGGGGCGATATTGGATTGCGCATAGCGAGTTGTATTCCTGTTGATGGTTGGTTCAATTAATGACGGGTCAACATCATCTTAGGGGTGGTGGGCCCGGGTATTAAAGACCGAATTGGGAGATGCAAGTTGGACTTGCAAGGCGGAATGTGTTCCTGCTTCTTTTTATCCGAGTTGTAGGTTCTCATATTATTGGGATGCAACAAAGATAAGGAAAGAGATCCCAGATCTTGCTTGAGATATAATGATAAGTATATCTCTTACATTGAAAGTGATTAAGGGAATGAACTTTCATTGTTGACATGGCAAGACAACTTTGATATAATAATTCCTAAATCAAAGTAAAACATGTATATATATAAATATATACCCTTATGCAAATTTCTTATTTCAGATAATCCTTCATTAAACCAACTAAATGTTATACTCAATAATAACCAGTAAAATATCATGGATTGGACTCATGATCCAGATATTGTACTTGCAGTTGGACACATAATGTATGTGGTTGCAATGTGCAAGTTTCCTCAAAATAATGAGGAATGATAATTAAATAAGACTATAGGACTGAAACCCTAGGGTTCGTTTGGTTGCAGGGTTGGGCAGGGTTGGGTTGGGTTGGGGTACCCCTGTGAATAGTAAATTGTGAGGAGGATTGGAAGGGTTGGAAGGAGGGGTACCCCGGGTTGGGCCAACCCAACCCTGCCCAACCCTGCAACCAAACGAACCCCTAGGGTTTGTATGTCTCTATAAGTCTTGATCTTATCGAATGTACCTTTTGAAGTGACATGACGATAATGATCGTAATTATCAAATAATCCTTATAAAATTCTAAAATGATGTTCTGACATACATATGTGCTCTCGATATTTAATCATGAATGATGTGGTTCTCTGCGTCATACAGAATGGTGGCTCTATAAGAGATGATGTATTCAAATTGTTTGAATACCTACCTGAACCAATATTTTAAGAGTCTAGATGGATGTAGATGAATGTCATCATTCTACTATCTATACTCTAGTCATTCATGAAGCTTCATAATATTCATATTGTATGAACTTAAATGAAGCTTGTATAAATGTTGAAATACTCTTATATTGAAACATAAGAGATCCTTGGTCTTGAGCAATGGTTGCTTATAGACAAAGGAAGCGCAATGGAAGCATGGGTTGGACCCAAGTTAGAAGTATAATCAAAGAGTTGACTGTACTTCTGTGACTTCCATATGATATCCAAAGAGTTGGATGTATGCCAATACTGCAATAAGTTGATGTGTTGATATTATGACTATCAAATCTATCTAGAATCCTTAGAGAAGGAATCAGATAGTACATCAGAATAATCTACATATAATCATTGAAATTGACTCACTTATTTGATAAGATAGAGTCTAATAATTGTATCTCAATTTTCTAATGACACTTGCAATTGGTTGCATCTGTATTAGAATATTAGAAATTTGATCTTAAGGTTTAATGGTCATCCATGTTGGAATTGATGCAATTGTTGCAATAATTTCCATTGATAGACTTCATATTTTCAGTGGGAGTCCTTAATCTTAGAGAATGTCTCTATGACCTAGATATTAGAATACACTCATTATTTATTTCTAAATGTTGGAAATAAACATGAATTCTGTAATAAATCTATCATAAAGAGTTATGATGGAGATATTTCAGATAGTAATCTAAAATCTTGTGGAATCTACTAAATTAGAAAATTAATGAATGGTTCATTAAGATTTCTAATGCTGGAAAATAAATCATTAAAGATCAATAGGAGGATAAAAATCATTTGACAATGATCTGACATCAAATTTTGGACATATGTTTGTTGATGAGATCAATGGACTAGTAATACATGAAACTTTAGATTGTCTAAAGATTCAAATCTCACATACTTATGAATATTGTATTCAAAGTAAAAATGTCCAATACACCCTTCTTTGAGAAAGGTGTAAGATGTTAAGGTATTCAAGATCTCATACATATTGATGTATGTGAATCATCTATATCAGACTAAACATTATGGATATGTGA
This sequence comes from Ottelia alismoides, assembly GCA_037367405.1. Classification (NCBI taxonomy): domain Eukaryota; kingdom Viridiplantae; phylum Streptophyta; class Magnoliopsida; order Alismatales; family Hydrocharitaceae; genus Ottelia; species Ottelia alismoides. The sequence continues at coordinate 386,716 of JAZKJV010006861.1, read as the reverse complement.
TATCTATTAGTGATTATTTGTGATATGAGATTTCTTCTCTTCACTTAGAAAACTTTGAAATGTTCAAAGAATTCACAATTTTGATTTAGAACCAAAGTTTGAAGGAAGATGAAATGAATTTGATCTAACCAAGGTAGCTTGTACCTATTAGAAGAATTCAAAGAATACCTTATGGAGATGTGAATATGATTCCTATCTCAATCCTCCTAAAGAACCTTAACTCAATGGAGTTGTAGGGAGATACAATTGATCATGCGTGACATGATTTGATCAATGAATAATCTTAGCATAATTATCTCTTAGTTTCCAGGTATATGTGGTAGAGACTACATTATACACTTAATAAGGTCCCAAGTTGGTAAGATGGAATCTAGCACCAGAGAGTGCTACTTCATTAGGAAAATAAAGGATGGTATTAGATACCTACTTTATGACCTTGAGATTCTTAAAAGATCTCATCTTTGAGAACATGATTCTTATAGGATGACTCTCTTGAGAATCAAGATGAAAATGAAGAAAAGGAACTCATTTAATCTTGAGAAGATAATGAGGCTCCTGAAATCGGAAACTAAATAGACAATTAAAGATGAAACATTAATACCTCTTCAAATAAGTTTGAGGATGGATTCCATGTATCAGTTGAGTCTGAAAATGATCGGACTTCATGTGATGAAGCTCCTGAGGATCATGACATGGAAAGATGGATGTTGGCAATAAAAGTCTAATGTAGACTTCATATAGAAAGTGTTGTATATGGACCCTCAAGGATCCACCTATATGGGTCAGACCCATTAAGGTGTAAATGGATCCTCAAGAGAAAGAGGGAATCTGATGAAAAGGTAGATACCTTCAAAAGCACGGTTCGTAGCCATGAGCTACACACCGAAGAGAAGACATCGCTCACGATGAGACTTACTCTACAGTGACCTTGCTTTAACCCATCAGAATATTGCTAAATGTAGCTACACAACTTGACTATGACATCTTCATGATGTGAGTCAAGATTGCATTCCTCTATGAAAACCTCTCTAAGGATATTCATATGAAGTAGCCCCATGGCTTCATGGTTGAGGAAAGCAAGATGTGCTAGCTGAAGAACTCCATCTTTGGAGTCTAATAAGTTTCTTGTAGTTGGAACATAAGATTTGATGAAATTATAAATGTTATGATTTCAGATAAAATCTTGATGAACCATGTGAATCTTAGTGGGAGTGCCATTGTGTTCATCGTGCTAAATGTAGATATTATTCTAATCATTTAGAATGATATAAGAATAATAATAAGTTTTTAATAATTTGATTGATTCCATACCTTGAGATACGGTCTCAAGGATACCTTTTAGATCTTAGTTCTGAAGTCGTTCAGAAGCAAAGAGAAGAGGATATTGGAACCGTCACATTATCAGTACACCTTGGACATATTCCATTTTCTGGAAAATTCCAAGAAAGGCTTCTTTCCCTTAAGATATGGTACTGACCGATCTGAAGGATAGCACCTCAAAGAGTTGAGGAAGTGAATGCTAAAACTGCTTGCACTTGTGCATTAGTTATGAGAAGCTGGGTTTATGCTAGATGTGTACAAGAGCCAGATGTCTGCCATGCAGTGGGAGTAGTAAACTGTTACTAATCCTGCTATGGAGATAAAACACTTGATTGCAATAATAATAATATCTTCAAAGAAGATAAAACTTAGAGATAGTGATCTCAAAGTCTTATCTTCAAAAGTTTAAGATCTTGTAGATAGTGATCTATAAGGGTCTTGACTGTAGATACCTTAGGAGATAGAGATCTCCAGGAATGAAGGTATTCTAAAAGGATTATGGGAATACTGGGTATGATAATTAATAAGATGAAGTGTCAATGACACTATAACCGACAAAATTGAGTATTGATTGCATAGGATGCAACATTCGCATTGGATGCGAGCACTGTTACTAGGAGATATGCAAGTGCCGTAAAAGGACTTGGCGTAGTCTCTTGGGAACAGAGTGACTGATCAGCTTACCTAGCTATATTCTAAATAGCCTATGATTGTCACATGAGTGTGGGTTTAAATGATTAGCCCATTAATGGCTCTTTGGGCTAGTTGGAGATTGTTGGACATGCGAGCCCACGGCGAGCCATTATGCAATAAATATTATTGCAATTCACTACTTAATCTGAAATAAAGAGTACATAATTTGCATAATAGGTCCCTTAGTACAATTAGGGTTATGTACCATGGCCATCTTAATGATCATACAATTGTTGATTCAATTATTGAATCATAGAGGCTAGTGCATAGATGAATATCTAATGATTTAGATTGAGGACTCGTCAAGCACCGTCAAAAGATTATTAAGAGATGATCTCCAGCCAGAGTAGGAGATGGCAATCCTATCTCAGTTAGGTTGATATCTGACCGACCTCTTGATGCAGGTCCTCTGCATAGGAATAGAGATTTGGAGGTGTCAGATGAGTTAGGTCAAAGAGTTGACTTAACGAGATCGAGATAACCAAAGTCCTATATCGTATGCTATCATGATATAGGCACACATCCTCTGACCGGAGACAGATGTGTTACTATATGTCTGAGTATGTACATTTGGCAGACCAATAGGTTGATGACCTAATCAAGGTCTATACACCGGCGCGCTGGTATGCATATAAGGGCATATGAGTAATACGATCTCTCAAAGGGATCATACAGGTTCAGTTACTGAACCGGAAGGCATGAGCTCACTCATGAGATATTTGGAAGAATCAAATTCCATGTGCATGGTCGTCTCGCTTTGGAAGCTTGACTGAATTTGTAGGTTTGATATATACTTTTGGAAAGTATATGATCAAGACCTAGGTATGATATAAGCTTTTGGAAAGTATATGATCGATACCGACTCCCAATGATCGAATGAGAAACTTACTGATAAAACCACGAAGTAGACAGTGTAAAGTTGATCTAATACATCGGGTTTAATCTGAGTCTTCCAGTATGCAGGATGTACAGGTATTGGGAATACCTGAGGGTGATGTGATCATAAACGATTGTATAACCATGACGCTTCCATTCCTAGGGAGTGATGAAACGGGTCTAGATTTTAGTGACTCCTCTCAGTAGAGAAGTAACCTAATCTTAGTCCAAATATTGGACATTGATCTGAATGTGATTCAGATACAATGAGAAGATTAGATTTACGGTCTTGATTTAATCAAGCATCTATGGGAGGCCCGAGATCTGGATTTGAGATGTGATCTCAATATCCAAGTCACTATACGTGGAACAATACAATCGCCCTGTCCTTATCTCCAAGTATTCGCGGAGAAAGCGCATTATCCTTGAATGGGTTCAGGATAATTTCATTGTTGATAATATGTATCCGAGCATTGAGAAAATGGATAATTAAATGTGATTTAATTATCATGAATAATATGAATTTGATTCATATTATAAGGAGAGTTATCTTAGATAATTAAATGTTATTTGACTATCAAAGATGTAAATAATGTGAATGTGATTCATATTATTTGAACACATGAGAATAAGTTATCCAATATAATTAAATGTGATTTAATTATTATGGATAAGAATAATGTGGATAGTAATATCCAATTATTTATAATATATTATAAATGTGATTTATAATGTATTAGAGAGAGCTAATTATAATTTATATGTGTTGATTAATTATTATGTGTATTGGATACACATTGTGTAATTAATTGACAATGTAAATTATATGTTGTTTTGGGTTGTGAATATGATTCACAATTTTTCAATGGCAAGATTGCAATATTCTCAAATATAATTGTGAATTATTTTTGAAGAATAAAACCAAACAAAAGTTGTTGGAAATAAATAAAGAGATTTCTATGGAGATATGCAATCTCATGGCATGTCATGAGATTGCTCTCCTCAAGGAAAGCTTGGGCGGCACCCAATTCCAAATAGGAATGGGTGGCCGTCCATATGGAATGTACATGGAGATGAAATCTCCATGTATATTCTCTCCTTATTTATTTGGTGTAATTTTGGATTAATTTGTATTTGATTTTGTCAAACATATTTTGATCTAAATTTGTTGGTTTTACCAACAATAATCTTAGCCATTGGATTGACATAAATCAATCTCATCCATTGATTTTATATGTCACATGGATTGAGATCCATGGATCCCAAAACACTATAAATAGAGAGGCATACCATGCTCTCTATTTTACACACACAATGCTTGAGAAGCATCTCTCTCTTTTCTCTCTACTCGACAGCCCTCTCTCTCCCTCTCATGTGGCCGTCCACCATGGATGACTAAGAGAGGTTCTCCATCGCCGCAGCATCGTCGTTATGCTGCCCGTTCTTCTGCTCGTGGATCTCTGTCTCCTTCGGTGCGCCTCGCTCGTGAAGAAGACGTTGGATCTTGCGTGTCGAGATCAGGAGATCCGCCGCTTGGATCATCAACGTGGATTGCGAGAAGCACACGGTTCATCCCCGCGCTCGCAAGCGTCTCCTCCGTCGGATCAGACTTGAGACAGGAGGTCTCTTCGTTTAGAGACTCGATCGCAACCATGCTTCAAGAGGTAATCCTATTACTTGTTTGTGGTTTAGACGAAACGATCCGAGAAGTGTTCTTGGATCATGTGGTTTCGTCGTAAGAAAAAATTTTAAATTCCGCTGCATCGAGCAACTAGTGCGACTAGTCGCTCCTCGTCGTATTCGATACGATGCTCATGCTTCCGTGATGCGCTTGAGGATTTAACCATATCCTTCATTAGCATGATTTATTTTCTATTTTGATATTTAAATCAATATGCTAAATTTGAGAGATACGGTTCCATCTGTACATTGACTTTTAATGTTATTTGCGCATTAATAGATGAAATTTGATGCATCGGTTGCTAAATGAAATTGATTCCTTTTTCCTTGCTCAAATAATTAATTAATTTAGGGGTATACTTGCGCATTTTTTGTGTTTGCATTGCATGGTATTCTGTAGCATGTCATCTCCATTGTAACCTACTAGAAAATAAAATAAAAATGCATTGATTTCATTCATCATATTTTTGCATCTTTTTGTGCATCTTTTGTGCATTGTCTGTCGGTTCACCTAGGTACATGATGTAATCACTTTATTAAAATATTACTTTCTGCTTAATCATCGAAGAGGCTCGTGTCCATGTGTTCAATCTTGGTAGACTTGTCAAGCTTAAAATATTCCACACATTCAAAAGTGTGGTTTCTGATTGTTCTATTTTTTCCTTTTGTGCTACGATAATATATCATTATTAATAGAGACAAAAATGTGTTCATTACCCATCTCTTCGCCTCCACGTGCAAGCCACATGATATTCACGTACCATTGGATATGGGATGATCTAACTATGCCTATGCTTTCTTCCTCCTCCTTCCTTCGACCCAACGCCGCCTCAAACCTCTCTTGATCTCTGACCATCAAAACATTATCTTCCATAACCACTTTATCCCTAATCTCATATCTAACGAAACCCTAATAGAACCCATTACCTATAATACCAAAATCCCTCAACTCTAACCACCTAATCACCTTCAACCAACCTTATCCTATCTTCGATCACCCGATCCTCTTATGCCTCTTCGCTTGATAAAACCTCATCACCACCATCCTTCAAAGCTTCATCCGCCAAATCCACCATTACGATCTTCTTCCAAAAGCAAGAAAGAGAGAGAGAGAGAGACTGCCTGAGGTCAGGCTCAGTAACAATGACCCGCCTCATGGCGAGGACCTCATATACGGCCTGATCCATTGTGTATTCACCATGCTCCGGTGACCCGAATCACCATCGAGCTTCGTTGTATTCCACCCACAACTCGAGGTAACAATTGAAGCCCTCCCTCCTCTAGCCAGGCAAACATCTAGAAACCCCCTCACCTTCTTTTACTTCTCTTCTTTGTTCATCCATTATTATGCTCCTTCTTTTCCCATCTTTTTCCTTCGAGCCAACTCTATCCTGACCATCACCGATTCCACCTTCATCTTCCTTCCCCATCGACTAGCACACTTGCAAGAAGTAGCATCAGGACATCAGAAGCCATCATCGATCAATGAGCGAAGAAGAAGGAATCCCAAGTCCAAGTGCTATAGGCACGCCATGATCAAGAACTGGAGCGATCTTGGCCATCGATTTACACCCAAAATTAAGCTGTCAATCAAGCCTTCATCGTACGACTGAGAGAAGTCCATGCTGCACACCAACCCACTTTCCATAAGTGTCGGCGAAGCTTCGACCCAGTGACACATGGATGGGAGACACCAAACCGCCACCTGAACCGCTACCACCACGTGTGTGCGGGAAATTTGCATCTTCACCTCCCCGCTTTCTAGAATTACGAACAAGGTCAGGGGTCACATGCAGTACGTACGCACCTACATAAATTGCACCAAGAGCTTCAGGGAATCACACATGTACCCCCCCCCCAATCTTGGGTAATTTACAGAAGATCCTAGCTGACTTTGGAGAATTGCATACATGCCGCCAAATGGTCCAATTTGAGAAAATTTTAGTTTTTTTAAATTTATGCCCTCAAAACTTTATTTGGTCATATCTTGAGCATTTTTTATTGTATTTCTGCAACTTGGTGTCATTATAAAACTTGGCTCATTTCTATCACTTAAAATAATTAACTATTAACTTTGAAACACTCTCGAGTATTAATTAAGTGAAAAGTTATTTATTTATTGTGAGCTCCTTTATTCTTGATCTTTGATTCTACTACTTAATAAATTGCAGTAAATTGGGAGAGATTTTAGAATTTCATTGGGAATTAATTGATACATTATTTTCTGCAAGTGATTAAAGGGGGAGGGCTCATTGATTGACTGTTTGCTTGCTTGACCAGCATTTGTCATCATATTACACTTCATTCATATTCATCATTTAAATTCATATATATTGTATTTATTTATTTATTTATCTCTCGCTGTGTAACATAGCATTATTTTTCTTGCGTTATAATTGTTTGCAAAATTCATCCATCACATTTTTGTTTAAATAATTACATCTCTTTTAATTTAAAACCCGTAAAACTATAAAAATTACAAAACTCCTAAAAATAATTCTTCTTTGTAAACTTAATTATCTGGATTATTTCGAAATTAATTATAAACCCACATATTACCACCTATAGTTCGACCTTGGGATTTATCCAAGTAAAAGAAATAATTTGACTGCATTGAGACTTTATTCTCTATATCATTTATTAGGGTAGTCAATTTTGATGGATAACGAATTGCACAGCTACAATAGATAAAATCGATACAAATTAAAAAGGGCAATTCTAGTGTTATTGGTATCCAATAACCAATCTCCCTCCCAAGAGTTCGCAAAAAAAATAGATCCTTCGGTAAAACTGGAAACTACCCACTTGATCGCCCCTTTTACCATAAACCCCTCAAATGGTGTCGGGGCAATCTATATTTAAATAATAACATCATACAACTCCAAGAGTATTTCTTATAGTAAAACTATAAGAGTAGCGTATTCCAATATGCACCATCCCAAGGATTATCGCCTTCCACCTCCCTCAAGCCCTCACGTTTCATGTTGAGGTTTGCATTAACAACTAGTAGTTCCCTTGATCTATGCATACCCCATCTATTTTTGACACCTCCTAAAAAACCTTGGTACTATACAACTATAAAAATACATCACAATTTCCAACTTTGCAACCTCCTTGAACAACACCATTTACTTCGAATCCCATCCTACAATCTCAAGGGACACCACATGTCAACGCTTCTCCATACCCTCACAAAGTTGTTACCAAACACAAAGTTCATATTGTATCACATCCCTACATCTTACTCTACTTTCACCACTTTCCTCGCATGCCATCATCCTCTACCATATCCACTTCCACATGTTATCCTAACTTCAACTCCATTGCCAATACAATCAACCACTCTTTTGACCCCAACCCCAACATGAAACCCATAGGCTTCCACTTGCACAAACATCATCCATTCCATCCCATCTCGAGTCCACTAAATAATCTATTAAACCAAAAGGCATCACATCGAATCAATGTGGAAAAGGGCACCCATGTACCTTTGAATTATAGCCTTCTAAACCGATCAATTGGTTTCTCTACAAACACCTATGCCACCCCGATCCCATGTAACGTACCGGTACTAGGCAAGGTATGTTATTGATGAATCTCGGATTGATCATCACATTTCTTATTTATTATCCTCTATTCTTAGACTTTTCAATAAAATCCATCATTAATTGGCCCTAATTAATAAAATAATCATTGTTCATAACTAACCTTAATTATTGTATATAATTAACACTATTTTATTTTCTTTATGTTATTTTATTTTCTTCTCATTAAAAATACCAGAAAAAGATAATTATTTTATGTATTTGTCTTGACTTATTCTATAAATCAAAAATATAAAAACAAAATATTTAAAAGAAGTGTTTTTAATTCTTTAAAAATGCTTACAGAAAAATATCTATGTATATATGATTTAACTTTTTCCTTTTTTGTTCAACATGAAACTTGTACATCACATTGAGATATACAATTTCATGTTTTACACTTTTTCTAATTCAGCTTGTAGATATTTCTTTTTGATTTTTCATTGTTTTTTCTTCTTCTTTATTTTCCTATTGGGCCACGTGGCAACCTGTGGGATGTCCACGTGACCTGCTTCTCCTTCCACCACCTACTTCACTTTTCCACCATCCATCCACTCCTGATGGATCTCATCAGACCCGTCCATCTGTGCCTTAATCATTGCTACTTGATCATCTTGATCAACTGCCTGTGACCATCTCATTGGCTCCATCAGATGGTCCACACCTCATCTTCCTCCAATGTAGGATCTCTTCCTAGAGATTCAATCTAGGCCTTCCAACCCTACCTTCATCAGGGTTGTTGGATCTCCAGATCCAATAGCCCACGACCTGTCTTCCACCTCTCTCTCTCCCATATTGCCTTGTCGTTCCTCCTATTTCACCTAAATTCTCAACCACCTCGCAACTCCTCTCCACATCCTTCCACTCCTCAATCAAAGCCCTTACCTTCCTCTTCCATGCAATAGGTCTCACACCCACATTCCCCCTCATGAACATCAAAGATTGACGATTAGAATCACTCGAGCCACTACTAGGAATCACCGAGACCTTATTCATATCCTCCAACTACTCCGTCAGGGTCCACCCTTTTGAGAGTGAGCCCCTAGCACTCTTCCCCTCCTTGTGATAGGGGGAGGTGGAATGGAGTCCAAGCATGGAGTTTCACTCAGGTGAGACTCGTGGATGAGTTAGACATGCCACAACCAAGCTTTGGTTGTTCGAGCTGCTCCAAGTGGTCGTCAGAGTTCATCGATGATCGTAGGATCATCTTGATCCTCAACTTAAGCCGCCTCCTTTGCATGCATCTTCTTCAAATCTCCAAGTAAGCATAGTGTACCTTTTCTTTACTTCTTCTCGCATTTTATTCACTATACACATTTACCTTCAATGTTGATTGACTGTCCCTCTATCTTTGTCAGATGTTCTCAATCTTCACGGAGAATTCAGATCATCTTCTTTAGTCTTCCATCGCCACCCCGATTCCAAGCTTTCTCCTCCACCCACGACGGAGGAGAACCCATCAGGTTCCCATCTTCTCCACCCTCATGGACCTCCATTTCACTCCCTTACACACGCCCCTTTGTATCAGCTATGCAACTATTAACCCCTGCAGGTCAGAACACTCGATGGTCGAAAATCCAGGTCATCTCCATTCTAGAGGATCTTCATTGATGAGCTATCATCAAAGGGGAGCTTCATACATCCTCGACTCTCCTTTATCCATACCTTCGTGAGCCCCTTGGGGAGGTTCACAGACCTTTAGAGGAGCAACTGGAGGTTAGAGGAGGCAACACACCATCGCTGGAGCATCGCTTTGCAGCCGTCGTGCACAGAGGATGAAGCCCAAGTTTCAAGGCATAGGTACAATTCGATCCCTTGATCAGATGACCCATGTTGAGTTTCAACCTCAAGTATGAAGCACGAGCCTCGATGGGATGGAGGCATACCAAGAGCTCTTCAAGTGAACCACGTGGACCCGAAGCACTTGCCCTAACCAAACCTCACTCCCATCGTATACACGCGAGCATGATGCGTGCATGCGGGGAAATTTTATTGCCAAAGCCCCCATGATTCTCTAAATCACAAATAGGTCACAAGCAGCACGCACGTTACTGATGAATCTGTGACTCATCACTCTAAAAGTTGAAAATAGAGCTTTGTTCTTGTGTAACTAGATGCATTTTTCCATTTATTTTGCATTATCCTCATTCATGAATTTAGAATTTATATCTGTATTTTAGCATGTAAATTTGCATTAAATAAGAAACCAAATTTCCCATGTAAATATCACATGTATATTCACCATTTTTCCTTATTTTTATTTATTTTTCATAAACTCAGAATAGAATAAAATAAATTCTATAGTGTATATATTACTAACACTAAAAAAGGAAAAATATCAAAAATATACTAATTTGTAAAATTGACCAATGAAACCCATACCCTAGTTTGAGACTAAAAACCTTAAAATATGAATATCTCTCTCTTAAAGTTTCATATGGACCATACTCAATTTTGAATTAATGTACGTTAAATTAACTTCAAAACAAGACTAAATTCAAAATAATTGGAGTTCATATGTGAAATTTGGGTTTTGGGTCCCTCATTATATTATACACATGTCCCCTTTATTTATTATTTTATCTTTGTATTTTCTTAATTATTAAAAATCCAAAAACTTAGATTAAGTTGTAAATATTTCTTTTATATTTTCTCTGATTTTATTTAATTTTTATCTTATTTAAAAATGATAAAAAAATAGACAAAACACAAAAATATGGTATTTTATACTTATAAGATACCACCCAAAAATACACTTTGTTCATATGACTTATTTTGGTTTTGGGTTGTTCATGAAGGTTGTAAATTTCATCGAGACAAACGACTTTCGTGAGGAAAATTTTTTAATTTGAGATCATTTACTATTTTTATTTAATTTTCTTTGAATTTTTACTCTAAAATTTCTGAGCACGACAAGTGGTCGCTTCTTGAACCGCCACATGTCACCATCTCCTCCCTCACTTGAACCACTTCTCCTCCTTTGTTCTGAGTTGTTGGATGAAGGGTTATTTCATCAACGGCCCAGATCTTTTTTATATTTTTTATTTCTTTTCTCTCTCTCTCTCTCTTCTCTCTTTCTGCTACGTATCACGCCCATCTCTGTCCGATATGGAACCCATCCGACAGCCCTGGACCTCACTTCCTCCTTTGTCTCTTGCGGGTCAAGAAGCAACCCCCATCCTCCATGTCCTCCGCCTCTTCTGGGGTTGCGTGCAACTACCACCCACTTCCTCCCCGCATCTCGTGCATGACCCGCCCGCACTCCTACCGCACCTCTCACCAACCAACTATAAAACCTCGACCACCATCTCACTTGCACCCCATCCGCCATTTTTGCATTAGAGAGAGCTCGCCCACCCTCCAATGATAGCGATAGGTGTCAGGCTTGAGCAACGACCTTCTTCTCCTCTAAGAGAGATCCAAGGCTTTGGTGAGCCTGTCGCATCTTTGTGCAAAGTTGCTCAGCTCAGTCATCCGCCAAGACCTAGAGTGAGAACCACGACCAATCTATGCCTTTGGTTGGTTCCCAGGAGAGCTCCTCCATCTTCGCCTATTCCAGGTGACCTTTCTAAAATCCCTTTTTTACCTTCTCTTAGATCTTCTTCCTCTTTTGTTTCTCCATTTTTCCCCTTTCTCCTTCGTTCCTCTTCCATTTCTTCTTCTTTTCCCAAATATTTCATTTGATCAAGTCCACAATTAATCCTACCTGTCCAATCACTCCATTTTCCCCATCATATCCCTTTATTGTCGATCTTTGCAAGTGATTGACCCACATTACATTGGTCCTCATCTTCTCCATTCGATCGGACTGCCATACTTCCATCAACCATTCTATCATCGCACCGCCTCTTTTTCCCCTTTCCAAATAGCTCACAAATCCACCCTCCCATATTGTAACTCCTCTCCAATCAACCACCAATACCATCAAGATCCATCATTCATTTCCAATTGAGCTTTAGACTCGACTCTGGGCGACATCCTTGTAGGTAAATCAAAACCATCTTCTTCACAAGCTCTGTTCTACTTGCAGGTTTCATACTGCAAGAGGTACCACGACGGTCTGCATCAGGTGTTCGTATACCACTGTAGAGACGGATCCCTCGCAACATCCTCAAAGGACCACGTAACATCATCATTGAACCTCACACTCAGTCATGTGTCGACCAGTGCACGGATCTAACATTCGAGTCTATTATTGATGCAAGCTCCGAGAATTAAGTTGAGCTCCCTCGTCTCCTTCGATCTTTATCGTTGTGATTGTTCTTCTACTCAGCCCGCCCAGCCACCTCACGTAGCCCGTCTATCGTGCCCACCTACTCCGCCGACCACCGCTAGCCATCGGTCAAGGCCCTCACCCATTTGTGCCACTATCGCGCTGCTCTTGCCATCGGCCATGTGCACCGCCCATCCCGTCATGCCCCCCGCACGTGAGGGTGGGGTCAATTAGTGAAGCAACCTCGTGCTTTTGCCAATCGTGCGCAAGTCCACCAACCAAATCACGTGCAGCGCATGTGCATGGTACAAAAATTACACGAACGCCCCTCCCCAGCTCCGCAATCACCAGCAAGTCCTCATCTTCCAGGAGGAAGGTGAGGCGTACGTGACCTCCTAGAAAATTTGTATTAGCATATATCTCAGTAAATTGCATTTTCATTGTGTTTCATATTTCTGTAATTTGCATGAAGAACCATGTCTTTGGACATCATTTTGAACAATCAGTTATCATATTTTCATTTCAAAAATAGCATTATGTAGATCAACTCATGCTCTATCATTGTGGATGCTGAATATATTTTTATGAGTTGTGGTTTATTTAATATAAGTATTTTTGTGGAAAATATCATATTTTATCCACCGCATAGTATTAGTTACTACTAAATCAATAGTTGCTCCAAAAAATACCAAAAATTCACAGTAATTAGTTTCTAATGTGTTCTACAATGTGCCTAAAAATCGTTACATTTGCACCTATATCGAGGTAGCAATAAAATAATTAGTGATTTTGGTAATTAATTTTTAATAGACCATACACCCAATATTTTTATGATCTAATATTTTTCCTGGATAGCTCTCACATAGATACATCTAGGATAATTTTATTTATGATAAATAAATTGGTTTTCTATTTATTAAAATTAATTTGCAAAAAAATCGCCTTGCATGCTTGTTTAATTTATAATTAATTCATTTTATTTTAAAATTTCCAAAAAAGTATAGTAGCTATATTTCACCACATTTGCCATTTTATCTAAGTTTCATAATTTTTGGATGTCATTTCAACGAAAATTGCATTTTAGCCCCCCAAACTTTGCCAAAATTACATTTCATATATTATTTGCATTTAAAAATATCAAAAAAATCCTCTGAAAACCTAAGTTCAGAATCATCGAGAAATTGACCTAAGGAGGCAGTGGCCCCCTGAGTTCGACCTTAGGCTTGCCCAAATAAAAATGCAAATTAATCAATCGTATTAATCAATAAATTAATTAATGGATGTTTTTTTTGATCTGTTAATTGCCTGACAACAACAATTTGACACTATTTACTATGCCATTTTACGGGTTTATCAATCACGTGCAACGCGTGGGATATTTATGCATAGACCCTATAGGTTTAAAATAATTACAATTTGGTCCTTGTACATATGGAAAAGTTATAGGGAAGGGATCGATTTATTATTATTACATTTATGCCCTCTAAGGACCTACTTGAGATATTTCCTTTATATATTTTCATCTTTTATTTTGCAATCATGCCCCTGAACACATTCTTTTATAACTTGAGCATATGAACTCAAATTTCAGTGATTTCAATTTTATTATTTTGCTTATTCAATTCTCTATCTAACGACATAATTTAATTCATGATTTGACACTTGTAATAATATGCTTAATATTCAAATTATAATATATCTTTTGCTTAGTCAATTACATGCCATTGATTAAGATTGAATTAATTTAGATGCTTGAATCATTGGTAATATTAGACCTAATTATATTGCTTATTTTATTACTCATTTAGGGGCACATTTGTACATATTTATCCATTTGCATATCATGGCATCATGTTGCATTTTCTTTTTATGTTAACTTGCATAAAACTTAAATAAAAATGCTTTCCTCTCATGCATCTCATACATTGTCCGACGTCTCCATTGTTATGCACAGCATTGTATATTATTAGTTTACATTGTATTATATGTGTTTTATTCATAGTTCGTGCATCTCTAACCGAGGTAGATTAATTAACTGCTTAATCTTGGTATTATCATCTATTTAATAAAGTTGATAACTCGTGTCCATATGTTCGACCTTAGTACACTTACCAAGCTTTAAATACTCCACAATATTCAAAGGTTATGATTTTTTATTGGATCGTTTTTGCCTCATGTACTACGATAATTCTCCATTATTAAGATAGGCAAAAACGTGTTCATCAGATGGCATCGTTGCAGGAGACATAGCTCATCCTATTGATTAGTTAGGTTTTAATATTTTAATTACGTTTATTATTTTTTATGTCTAGGTTAGAGTTTGTACTGTATTTAGGGTTTTGGGTAGGGTGTACTACCTATGATCAATCAATTTTTCCCTCTAATAGTATCATGTTTAGGGTAGGGCTTTCTCGACTTACATGCATGTAAAGTTAGATTTAAATTCAATCTTGCATAACACACAAAGAATGTTGGAGGAACTACAAGTTTTTTTAAGCATGTATCATGGTTTTATTGTATGCATCGGCTTTTTCTCGATTTCTCTACCTTGATTCATCACTTAGGATTTAAATGGAATTGGGATCGGTTGTTCAACGATGGATGCTTGATTTGTGCTCACATTAACATTCAGTGACAACCTAATCTAAAATAGGGACTAATAATACAAGTCGACCTGAATAAAATGGAGTAAAATTACAATTGCGTTATGGGAGAGCAATACACACATTGTACGCAGGATGTGTTTACATGTTGAAAGGTAAGGGCGTATCCCTAGGATAGCGCCCAAAACCTATCATTAAACCTTGCATAACAGACTTATTTTGGATGATCACCAATAAAACTGACAAGATATATTAACCGATATTTGTTGATTTTCATGTGTGAGTTGGTGAACTAAGGATGTTTGCCTGAATGGTTGAGCATTGATTGTGTTTTCTGCCCAACCCTCCCATAACCCTAGACACTCCATTTCTCTACC
This sequence comes from Ottelia alismoides, assembly GCA_037367405.1. NCBI lineage: Eukaryota > Viridiplantae > Streptophyta > Magnoliopsida > Alismatales > Hydrocharitaceae > Ottelia > Ottelia alismoides. Next base: position 371,370 of record JAZKJV010006861.1, on the reverse strand, counting down.
TTGATTCGTCACTTAGGATTTAAATGGAATTAGGACTGGTTATCAGATGATGGATGCTTGATTTGTGCTCACATTATTGTTCAGTGACAACCTAAGCTAAAATTGGGACTAATAATGCAAGTATACCAAATAAAATAAAGTAAAATTACACTTGTATTATGGGAGAGTAATACCCACATTGTACGCAGGATGTGTTTTCATGTTGGAAGGTAAGGATGTATCCGTAGGATAGTGCCCAAAACCTATAACTAAACCTTGTGTAACGGACTTATGTTTTGGATGATCACCAATAAAACTGACAAGATAAAATGATTGACATTTGTTGGTTTTCATGTGTGAGTTGGTGAATTAAGGGTGTTTTTTGGAATGTTTGAGCGTTGATTATGTACTCTACCAAACCCTCATATAACCCTAAACACTCCATTATTCCATCTCCATAGATTCATTCATCTCCGAACATTCAACCATCTTGTAGATACATTCCACTCTAAACCTAACTAGTGTATCAGTTCCCCATCCTTAGTTCCAGATCCAAATACTAAGGCTACTCTTCAGCCTAAGTATAGGGGGGACCATGTTCCATCTGATTGTTCCCCTCGAGTCTCGCCTCTCTTCATGCCTATCTCTATACTTTTGATCTTCTAAGCCCAGGTATAGGGGGCACGATCCCTCGTACCTTTCTATTCTTTACTCATGATCCCTCCTCATGGACTTCTTCTGATACTCAGGTTATTTTTAACCTAAGTATAGGGGGTGACCCGAGTCAGTTCCTATACATCTTTCTATATTTTAGCATGAGCTATGACTTCATATCCCTTTGTGCTATGAGGACATAGCAAAAGCTAAGTATAGGGGGTGTACCGTGTATATTTCATTAGCCATAGTTCATATTTTGAAAATTTTCAATTTTTTTGAGGTAAGGGTAAAGTATCTTTTGAACTGATTTCTGTAAAAATATCTATAAAAGGCTTGAAAATTTTTCCAACTATGGGACATTATTTTGAAAAATATTTGAAATTGGTTTGAAAAATGGGATTTTGCTTGTTTAGAAAACCTTTTTGAAAAATGTTTTGAAAATCTATATATTATGTGACATGGCTTGGAAAATATTTTCAAAATTCTTTTCAAAAGGAGGGAGAAAATGAGACTGTTTGTAAATAATTCTAACCTTACTCAATAATCCATAAAAAAAATTAGGAACAATTCTTACTATTAAACTTAAAAATGATTAGCTACTTTTCAGTAAGGGAACCATGGTCTCCCTTAGTAGAGTGGGTGATTAGAAGACAACGCGTATGGCACTGTCTTGAAGTAGCGAGGGTAGTCGTCTGATAGTCCATACTTACACCCATACTAGTTGAAAGTAGATGCAATTAGCCATATGAATTTAGGCCAGTCATCATTTCTCTAAAGAAGAAAAAAATCCATAAAAAATTACGAAATTTAAAAATCACAAAAAAAACATTAACTATTGAGTTGGTGTATCCCTAACACTATCACCATCACTTAAGACTAGACGAGTTGAGAACACTTTAATTTATGAGGTCTTAAGAGTCTGAGTTAACTAGCCTTAGTCATTAGGGTTTGAGACTTAATAATCCACACTTCCCTAGTTTGAAAGATATGGGTGCTATATTGCACGCTTGATCTCTACTTTAAGAACATGATCGTCACATCACATGCATAACTGCATGAATAATGAGACGAGTTGAGGTTTCACTTGAGGGATAGGAATTTGAGATTAGAGTCTAGACCTGATTTTATGATTCGAGGATGGGAAAAAGTCGATGAAAGCTTCATGAAACCTGAGTGTCAGCAACCCTAACCAGTATAAGAACAAGTTCTTATGTTATCGCTTGATATTGACCTATGTACTAGGGTGTCATGAAACTTGATAATTTGTTGATCAGTGTGCGCCAACTTGGTAAATGCAGTGGATCTAGCCTACAAAAATTAAAAGAAAAGAAAGAGAAAAGAAAAGCTCTTGCACTACAAAGTCAAATTCAAAGAGCTTCCACCAAAGGCGGTTACTCCCAACCTTTCAAAGTGTCCACTTGGACCAACCTTTTAGGCTTTTATGATTAAGGCTAGCACCTAAAAAGGGCTCTGCATCATATATTGTTACAAGTCTAGGTGTTGAAGGTATATTAGATACTCAAAAAAGACATGCCTCGATGCATTCCCAGGAAAATAAGTGCAGACCACTTAGCACTCTCTTGATGGACACACTGATCAAGAAATAAAAAATACGTGTGTTAAATAATAAGGCACTCGAGAGGACCCTTATTCCAATGTGAGGGAGAGAAGAAATTACACAAACCTATGACCTCCATAAATTGACCTTTTACAATCACTTTCAAGTCTGACAAACTAAAAAGAAGGTGGATTAAGTGTAAGAACTGATTTATTCCCTAGTGTTGAGGATTTGATCTTGAGGTGAGTCTCTTGGACTAGGACTTTGGTGACATCTTGACTCTGCTCTCATGAATGCAATATGCATTAAATGTCATATGTAAATACAAAGAGTATGATAATTAGAGAAGTTGGATACCTTTTGATCAAAGCTCGATTCAGTCAAGAATTTTAGGATCACTAAAACCAAGGGCTCTTAATGAATTAAGTCTTGAAAATTCACATGTATTGTTCAGGATTAATCCAACTCTATTCATTCCTTAAAATGCTTGAGGACGAGCATGGTTTTAATATAGGAGGTAATGCATCTCTGATTTGTCATCAGATTTCTTTTTTATTATCCTTCTTTCTTAAACTTTTCAATAAAATCCATCACTAATTAGCCATAATTAACAAATTGATCCTTGTTCACAATTAACCCTAATTATTGTATATGATTAATACTATTTTATTTTCTTTATGTTCTTTTATTTTCTTTATGTTCTTTTAAAAATTCTAAAAAAATATATACTTATTGTATATATTTATCTTGGCTTTTTCTATAAATCAAAAATACAAAAAATTAGCAAAAGATTTAAAAGAAGTGTTTTTAGTTCGTCAAAAATGCTTACAAATATATACATACATATATATATATATGTATGTATGTATAGATGATTTAATTCTTCTTTTTGTTCAACATGAAACTTGAAGATGTCATTTAGATATACAACTTTCATGATTTACACTTTTTCTAATTCGACGTGTAAATATTTATTTCTAATTTTTCTTTGTTTCTTCTTCTTCTTCTTTATTTTTTTATTGGGCCACGTGGTGACCTCTGGGCCATCCACGTAGCCTACTTCTCCTTCCACCGCCTGCTTCACTTTTCCACCATCCATCCACTCCTAATGGATCTCATCAAACCCTTCCATACGTGACTTAATCATTGTCGCTTGATCATCTTGATCGAGGGCATCTGGAACCTGATGAACCTCTAAATGCATAAGTTAATGTGTATCCACTGTAGCATGGCACTTAGAATGTCATACATAATCAAATGAATAATCTCCGCGAGGAGGATCCAGCTTTAGTTTATAACCTGGGAAGTCCATGATCGAACACAAGGACATGAGGTATTTAGTGAAGAAATTTAAATGTCAAATATTTTAGGTAGCAATTCTTAGGCTAATTATGTTGAGTAAATGCACAATACACAAGAGTGATGCTTTTCAACACATTTTTATGCACTTAAATTAGATGAAAATGATAATGCACAATACATGAAATTAAGTCACTCACAATGCAATTAGAAATACAATAAACAAATGAGGTTGACCACGGGAATTTCCTGAATTATTTGAATATCAATTATGATATAAAAAGTCCAAAGATATATTTAAGCAATTCTTGATCTAGAAAGTAGTTTCACAGCAACATTGATAAACATTTCACTTTGTTACTCAAATCGGTTTAGCAAGCAATTAAACCAGTTTTTAACTTATCAATAACGATCAAAATCAACTACTAATTGGTCATTAAGAATTAGTAAGGATATTAGGTTCAATTGTTCACTAAGATTTCATTTTCAACTACATTTAAGAATATAATTGAGCACTTATAAGAAAAATAATTTGCGAACAAAAATATCAATAAAGCACGCCAAATGATAAAGTAACAAGGTAGCTTTCAAACGAGACCAAAAATCACTTTAGTTGGATCTATAGATAAAAAGATATTCAACAATCATTCCAGAGGCATTTTTGCAAGGAAAACTCAAAGTTTTATTACAAAATAGGACAAATTTGGACTAAAATGCATATAAAATAACCAGCGGGGCTATTATGCAAAATTATCAAAAGTGGAGGGACTCATCTGCAATTTTTGGAATAGTCGGGGATCAACACTGCAAAATGTCCAATCAAGTGCCCGGTGCACATGACCCAGCGAGACTCGGTGCGGGAGACTCGGTCCACGTGTAGTCTTCTAGTGCTATGTAGGAGGTTCGGGTGCAGGCTCAAAGTCCGAGCCTTAGGGATGAAGTGTTGCCTCGGATTCGCAACGTGGCTCGATCAGAGCCATTGATTCTCACCAAAATTTATGAGATCCACAGTACTAGCTCTGTTGTTGTTCTTCCCCTCCTCCATGTGCAGCGGCATCTGGACTGCGCTCCGGTGACCTCGCCCGTGCTCCTCTGAGTTCGTCAGCCCTCGTTTAAGGTCGGATTATTATTATGAAGGCCTCGCGAACTCGGGGAATATCAAAGGATGAAGATAAAGCCCTATTGTTATCATGTCGATGAAGTAGTGCAGAGAGAGATAAAGGAGATCGGAGCTCTGTTGTGATCTCCGACCATTCAAGTCTTTCAACCCTGAATTGTTAGTACAACCAATACACAAAGTAAAAGCGATTGAAATCGGGCAAATGGAAGGTGAAATGAGGGATTATTCGATCATGAAGGATCAAGCGTGGATGAACTCTTGCCCAAATAGAACAACAATATTAGTTAATGTGATACAGAAATGAAGAAGCGATTAGGGAAAACCTGAGTTAACACGTGAATGATGGATCATGCGAGGTAGTGTAAATAGATTCATATGAGTGAGAAGATGAAAGATGGAATACATATTAAATAATGAATTGATGGATGAAGCAACGTTATTGTACTTACTTGAGAAAATTCAGAAGGAAGAAGAAGACAATCTGAAGTTTGAATTAGAGCCAAGGAGAAGTGTTAAGAACTTCTCAGGTCATCGCTTGACAAGGTAGGCAAACCTTGAAGCTCAAGCAGTGTTGAATGTGAGCAGCAACACGAGTGATTCCTCGTGGATCTCACCGACCTCCAAGATCCGTTGTGGCTCATCCTTTATCTCATTCTCTCGCACAAAAAGGGAATAGAAGGCTAGGAGTTGGTGTGAATAATGGCGGATGCAGTTGCAGATGGCCGGCGTAAATGTTTTGAGGGGGTGGAAGTTCAGAGGTTGATGATAAGAGGTGGTGGTTTCAACCACCACCATCCGACTAGGAGAGAGAAATTTGGGTGATTCTAGGTGGTTGGCGAAGAGGAGAATCGAAGGGTGGAGCTTTTGGCAATGGAATCTCGTGAGATGGTTGATGGAGGTGGTTGTGATAATATGGGGAAGTTGGCTGGAAGTGAATATTTGCAACTCTTCATGGTTCATCAGCTGGAGGTTGAGGATGAATCTCGGACTGCTTGAACTTAATCTGATGGCCCTAATTTAGGCGCGGAAGACCTGTTGAGATACGCCTAATGGATGAGATCAGACGGTGTAGATTCAGGCACTACCGAGCGGTAGAGATGGAGTCATATGGCATGGAAAGATGATATCCATCAGATCATAGGAGATCTGACGACTCGGAAGGGAGGGCATGGTGGAACAATAACGGATTACGTGAGCGACCCAGAAGGAGCCACGTGGCTCAATCAGAATAGAAGAAAATAAATCGATCAGAGTAAAAACAAAAAGAATTAGTTATAGGGAGAATTAGAGAAAATAATGAACATGAAAGTTGTAGATCTCAATGAGATCTACAACTTTCATATAGAAGTCAAAGAGAACATAGGTCATTTGTATATAGATAAAAATAAAACAATTTATTTTGATTTTTCTTTTGTTAATTTTTTTTTAATTTTATGTTAATTTATTTATATACGATATTAATATAATTTTTATTTGATTTTAATAATAAATAAATACATAGAATATTACACCGTACTAGGGTTATAATATATAATGTAATTAGTTTCAATTATCTATAATACACAATTTGCTAATTAATGTTAATTAGTCAGTAAATCTTATGATTTAACTTAAGCAAGAGAGATAATATTGATGCTTAGTGATGATAAATACAGGATTTATCACCCCCTATACTTAAGCTAAGTTTGTCCTCAAGCTAATAAATAAAGAATTTGTTAGAGAGTTAGTTTAATTAGTGAGATCCCTGACAAGTGCAAGTGAATATACAAGGTTTGATTTAACCTATAACACTAGGTTTTAGGAATTCTAAAACTCTAAGTTGATCCAAGTATTAATAAAATAGAATTCAACTCCTCTAATTGTCAAACTCTCAATGTATACATATATAAGAAGTGTGACTTAGTGTAGACTGCGACCACGAGAGTAGAGTCAATATATCACAAAAATTTCCAATCTCAAAAGCTTTCCCAATGACCCAACCCTCAACTCTAGAGAATAAATCTAGTCTTGCCTCTCTCCACCGTCTCTTTAGTTTGACAAACTTCAATGGTATAGATGAAAGGCCAGATTATGGAAGATGTAGGATTGTGTACTTATTTTCTCTTCCTCTCATTGAAACAGGGTTCTCTCAAGTGCCAATACTAAACACATTTTTCATTTTGATTTTCCCAGTTTATGTGTCTGTCAAAAGAGATTGAGTCGTCTGTACTTGTTTTCCTGAGAATACACCGGTGTGCATCTTTTTAAAGTATCTAATATACTTGCACCCAGACTTGTAGCGCTAACGATGCATAGACCTTTTTGAGGTACTAGCCCAACTCATAAAAGCCTAATGATTTGGTCCAAGTGGATACTTAAAGATTGGGAGCGCTCTCCTTGAATATAGATCATATGATGTAACTTTGTAATGCGATGAGCTTTTCTTTTCACTTTCTATTTTTTATTTGACGGAACTTCCCTTCTTTTTTTCTAGCTCCACTGCTTTTACCAAAGATTGGCGCACGCTGATCAACTTATTAAATTAATGTCATCACACCCTGGCACTTTAGGTCAAAGTCAAGAAATAGCATGAGAACATGTCCCATACTGGCTAAGATGTTGATACTTAGGTTTCATGAAGCCTTCAATAATTTTATCCCATCCTCGAACATCATATAGATCAAGTCCCAACTCAAGCTTCCAATCCCAGTCTCCTTAGTGATACCTTGACTCATCTTAATCATGAATGCAGTTGTGCATGTGAGTGATAGTCAAATTCATTTAAGGGAGATTAAGCATGAAATATAGCCTGCATATCCTCTAACTAGGGAAGTATGAATTTTTAAGTCCAAGATCCTAATGATTAAGACATGATAACTCTAAGTCTAGGGACTTCTTAAATCCAGTGTTAATGATCATCTCAAACTTTGAGTGCATAGTAAAGTGTCAGAGAATAACACTAATTAATAAGTTAACAATTTAATTATTTACAAATTTTTAATGAATTATTAGTTTTATTAAAACAGAAACAATAGAATGTATACCCTTGTCAAAACAATATAGAGAACACACAGACACACTAGATACCCAACACAACACTTCAAACTTCAGCTCCTTACAAATCAAGATTGACTCTTTGAGGTTTAAAATCACGAGCTGCCCATATGTTTCAATTGTTTTCTTCTAATAGAGAATACTTTAGAATCTGAATAAGAAAGATCTTCAACGACTTGGAATTTCAATCTTCTGGCACGATGCCATTCTTCCTCAAAAGTAATATCCATATCAACATGGGAAGCCTCAAAAATTCTTCATAATCACAGGAAGATGAATCAAACCATGAAATCCTGCAACGGACTTTTGGGTTTTTCTTAGAATAGAAAAAATAGACAGAGAAGGATGACCCAACTGACAAGAAAGGTAGTGGTTCAAAGATTGAACATCCTCAAGAAAAGGGAAGGGCACCTACATATCTAATTCTTCTATCAATAAATTATCCTCCCCAATCGACATCACTCTTTTCAGTGAACTCTTTATCAACTTGATGTTCCAAAAAAAAAGAGTTGAAATCCAGACTTTCCTCCATGTTGGACTCTATATAACTCAAAGACAAGACAAACTTATAAAAAAATAGAACAACACGGTTTAGTGAACCATCTCAACCTCTTAGAACCCTAAAACACTAAAGGATACTAAAGAAACACAACAGAATTGATGAATTTTATTTTTTCCATTCTTTAAATTTTTTAATAAAGTTGATTAAACTCATTACACCCTTAGCTTTTAAAAGACTTTTGAAAAACTTTTTGAAACACGGTCACATAAATATACGTAGGTTTTCAAAAGACTTCACAAATGATTTTTGAAACATGCCAGGCCGTATTTTCACAAACCATGTAAAATATTTTTGAAAAACCATATCATTGTATAAAACTCAATTCAAAAATGTAATACGATACCCATAGCCCCAAAGGTTTGAAATTTAAAAATATGAGCTATGGCTAAAGTATTTATGTTAATATATATGATGGACCCAGCACAAAGTGATATGAAGCCATATCTCAACTAATCATAAAACAATCTACAAGAACTGAGTCGAGAATAAGACAAGTGTAGGAATAAGAAAGAATGAGTCATATTGAATATATAGGGAAGGTCCCCCCTATACTTAGGTTTTGATCAACATAAATAAAGAGATAGAGATAAATACAAAGAAGAGACTCGAGTAAAGGAGAAGATATGGACAAATCCCCCTATACTTAGGCTAAGTATAGCCTAAGTGTAGTTAGGAAAAAGAATTCCAATCAAAGGGAATATACAAGAATAAAATCAGAATGAATAAGGATCTTTTGATAATGAATCTTCTGATGTTAATCTGTCATGATGATCATGCCTTGACTGAGAAATCTAAAACTAAATCAATAGGCATGAAGTCAATCATCTCAACGGGAGGTAACCTTTCCTTGGATTTTACAAAGTGCTTAAGTAACTGCCCGTTGACAAAAAAGGAAGGTGCATTCTCTGAAAGCTATGAAATTTCTACACTACCATTCTCCTTCACTTCCTTAACAATGAAAGGACCCGTCCACTTTGATTTAAGTTTCTTGTGGAAAATCTTTAACTTTACATTAAACAACTATACCTTCTATCTAGGGACAAAGTTCTTGCATATGATATGTGCATCATGCCACTTCTTAACTTTGTCCTTATAGATCATGATGTTGTCATACGCTCGATTGCGGATTTCCATTAGTTCATTTAGGTTAAGGTCTCTGCACATTTTCCCTAAGTGATAGCTCCAATTTATCTTCTTTATTGTTCATTCAGATTTGTGTACTAACTCAGCAGACAAATGACATGGCTTTCCATAAATCAACCTGAAAGGTGAAGTGCCAAGAGGTGTCTTTTAGGTTGTTCTATAAGCCAATGGAACACGGTCCAACAACTGAGACCAGTTCTTCCTATCAGGATGAACTAGCTTTTGAAGTATGCTCTTCACTTCTCTATTTGAAACCTCTGCTATGCCATTTGATTGTGGTTGGTAAAGACTATTGATTCTATGCCCAAATCCATAGTCCTTTGATAAAGATCTCAATATTCAAAATTCACAAAATAGCTACCCCCATCAGATATCAACACTTTAGGTACCTCGAACCATGAAATGATATGATCCTTTATGAACATGCAAACAGTCCTACTGCTTGTGGCTCGAGTTGGAATAGCCTCCACCCATCTTGACAAGTAATCTACCACTAACAAGATGTACTCAAAACCTTGTCTATTAGGGAAAGGACCCATGAAATCTATGCCCCAAGCATCAAAAGCATAACAAAAATCACAGGCTGTAGGGGCATCTCATTTCTAGAACCAACAATCCCTCCCAACCTCTGGCAAACAGGACACGACCATACAAAATCAGTAGCATCTCTAAACAAGGTCAGCCAAAAGAAACCACACTGTAACACCTTGTGAGCGGTTCTTTTTCCTGAATGGTGTCCTCTAGCCTCAAATGAATGATAATATGTGAGGACACTCCGGTATTCCTCCTAAGGAATACACCTTCTCCAGATACAATCTGGTCCTTCATAGAAAAGGAACGGATCATACCATGGTATTTCCTTGAAACCGACTTAAGTCAGTCTATACTTCTCCTAGTCTAACCATGGGAAACTTGCTTAGAGACAAGGAAGTTTACCATGTTGGCATATCATGGAAGTGAATCTACAACACAAATAGACTCATTTGGAAAGGTCTCTCTAATAGGCTTAGTATCAGGGGGAATCCTTTAATTCAATCCTTGAAAGATGATCAGCCACTACGTTTTTGACTCCAGGTTTATCCTTAATCTCCCAATCAAACTCTTGGAGTAACAATATCCACCTAAGAAGATGTGCCTTCACATCCTTCTTTTCCATAAGATATCTAATGGATGAATGATCGGTATACACTATCACTTTTGAGACAAGAATCACAGACCTGAATTTCTCTAAAGCCCAGACTACGGAAAGCATTTCTTTCTCAATCACTCTATAATTCCTTTGTGTTGGATCCAAAACTTTTCTTGCATAGTGAATAACAAATGGAATCCGATCTTGCCTTTGCCCTAGTACAGCTCCTATAGCAAAATCCAAAGCATCAGTCATGATCTCGAAGGGAAGAGACCAATCAGGAGCCTGCAAGATATGCGAGTCACAAATCTTATTCTTAAGGAGCTCGAAGGCTTCAAGACACTTGTGATCTACAAAAACTCAATGTCCTTTCCTAAGAGCTCAGTCATAGGTCGAGAATTATTGGAAAAATTATGAATAAATCATCTATAAAATCAAACATGCCCCAGAAATGACCTCACTGACTTGATGTTGGTTGGTGGATCAAGCTTCTTGATCACGTACACCTTAACAAGATCAACATCCATTCCCTTCTTGGAGATTATGTGCCCTAACACAATACCCTCCTTAACCATGAAATGACTTTTTTCCCAGGAAAGTACCAGATTCATCTCTCTACACCATTAAAGAACTCGGTCCAAATGCACCAAACAAGAGTCAAATGAATCACCGTGGATTGAGAAGTCGTCCATGAAGACCTCCAGGAAATCCCCAACCATTTCGACGAAAACAGCAATCGTGCATCTCTGAAAAGTACTTGGGGAGTTGCAAAGCCCAAAAGGCATAAGTCGGAATGTGTATTTGCCAAAAGGACATGTAAAAGTGGTCTTTTCCTCGTCCTCATGGGTTATGGCTACTTGATTGTAGCTAGAGTACCCGTCAAGAAAACAAAAGAACTCTTTCACTACTAGTCTTTCCAAAATCTGATCAATAAAAAGTAGGGGAAAGTGATCTTTCTTGGTCATAGCATTCAGGCGCCTGTAATCGATACAGACGTGTCACGACGTGGGTACTCGTGTTGCAATCTCAACTCTCTCCTCATTGGTGACTGTGTGGATTCCCTACTTCTTCGGGACAACATGTAAGGGTGCCACCCATTTGGAGTCAGAGATTGGGTAGATAAAACTCGCTACACACCACTTTTCTATCTCTTTCTTAACTACTTCCTGTAGATTTGGATTAAGTCTCCTCTAGAACTCACGAGAAGGTTTAGCATCATCATAAATAAAAATGTAGTGTGAACAGAGTGCGGGGTTTATACCCACAACATCTGACACCGTCCATCCAATGGCATTAAGATTCTTCACTAATACCTCTAACAACCTAGTCTCCCGATCTGCAGTCAACCTATAACTAATGATGATAGGAAACTTATTCTTGGGTCTAATAAGGAAGGAATACTTAAGTGTAGGAGGTATTGGCTTCAACTCTAGCAAGGATGAATCATCAAGTACATCATGTTGAACTACCATTGAATCTGAAGCGGTGTTGCATAGTGGAGATATCATTTGTAATGATATCCACCAATTGAACTGAAGAATAAGGAGTCAGATTGCCAAAGAAACACGATAATTTGGACAAATCCACGTTCAGCTCGTCATCTAATTCCCTTGATTGTTCCAAAGGGGAAGGAACTGATAGGTCCAAAGGATCCTCGAAGTAATTAAAGGTATAAGGAGTTGCATAACTCAAGAACTCTGGCAACATATCAGCAACTGCTCTGTGTACACTTTCCTCTCCAGAAGAGAGGGTCTCGCTCTATATTGTTGGGTTCTAAGCCCAAATCCCAACTGTGCTAACTACATCACACTCTTCCTCTGAGAAGGAAGAGAAATATGTGCTAGACTCTGAATCTAGTCGTTGTCATTTCGTCTGCTTCATCTATAGTTCCACTTCTCTGCCTGGAGAATGGAACTTTATCATCCCTATCTGATAATCGAATGAAGCTCCAATTGTCCTAAGGAAGGACTACCCAAGGATAATATGAGTCTCTCCAATGATTGGGGATATCCATGTCAAGGACAGTGAAGTCGACCTTGTAGTCTTGTCCCTCAATCAAGATAATTGCATTCTTGACCTCACTCTTAGACTTTTTCATTGATTTATCAGCAAACTGAAGTAATTCTCTAGATTGGTGTAAAGATCTCAACTTCAATTTCTCATATAAGGCAAAGGGTGGCAAGTTGATCGAAGAATCATTATCGAGGAGAGTGCGTACAAACGTTATGTCATCGATATGACTCACAACATAATGTGCACCTAAATCTCTCTTGTTTTGTGGCAACTTCTGGTTCTTGAGACAAAAGTTAGTGGCAACCGATAGAACATGGGTCTTAAGGTAGTTGTTCGGTTTTTTCCTGCTAACTATGCTTGGTGCACATTTCACTTTCAAATACTTCTGGAATATAGGATGACTCGCCACATACTCATCAAATGGCACCTTAACCATGATGTTATCTCTACAAAATTGTGCCATATCATGATCATCTTTTTGAATTTTATTTATGATGTGCTTTCCTGCCATAAGAGCACGGGGGAAAGGGATAGACAAAGAATGATGTAAAGACTCAAAATCATAAATAGAAACATGCACTTTATTGTTCTTAGAGACCGGGTTTTCCACACATGAATCTTTTACAACTCGAATAGCAACTGAATCATCTACTATAGGATGGGGAATGCCTACTAAATGTCCATTCTCCTCATCCGAAGGTACAAGGTCCTCTGTAGACTCTGAATCTAATGTGTGCTACTCTACTCTAGTCCTCCTCCTTGATCTCCTCTTGGAAGTCTCCGCTCTATGGTGATCTTTTTAAAGATGCATGGCATCATCATCTTCTGAAGTCTCCTCAAGCTGAGTCTCAAAGTCGGTCCTCTCCATGTCCCTAACCTGATCAGGTATGACCATGGTCCATCTGCTGTTGAGATACATATGATTAACAAAATCAAATGGAAAGATCTTGTGCCCAGATTGGTGAGCATCTGAGTAGTATACCTAATCTAACTGTCATTGTTGTTGAGATCTGTTCAGGCTATTAGGATTAGCCTGAACCTGGGCAGGAATGGATGTAGTAGGGGTAGTGTATTCATCATGTAAATGGGATAGACGATTTAGATCAACCCTCAAATCGTGTACTTCATTGTTGTAGGAACGCAACTCCTCTAAAATTTGTCACTGAAAATCTACTGGACCAGAAGATGAATGTTGTGGTTGTGAAGAAGACGGAGGAAAAGACGAACATGAAGAATGGCCCTGATGGCCAAAAGAATGTTGTTGTTGCTGGGTATGCTGCTACAACATTTTAGGGCCCGACTGGTACGTTTGTTGACGCATGTACTATTGTTGTTGTTGTCTTTGTGCTTGGTAAGGAATGGATCCAGAGCTCTGAGGTGCTGGAAGAGGTGTAGGATTAAATGATGTGTTCTAGAAAGTATGAGGACACTGTTATGAGAAATGGTCCCCAGAACGTCCCTACATGGCAGGGTCATGTGTGTACCACACACCATTACCTCCCGCACCTAGGAAGGCTCCTCCTTGAATGTCTCCACAGACGGCGGCTGATGTTGGCAAGAATAGGCTAAAGGCTGGTCCTCTACCCATGGTTGGGGTGGCCTTGATATCTTCTTCTCCTATATATGATGAACACGGTAAACTGGAGCAGTAGATGCAGTCACAATAGGTACCCTCATCTTGATACCTTCTCAGAAAGTTCTGCCATCTTATTAGGAAGTTTGGATAAGTTGATGTCCAACTCATCCATACGCCTATCGATCCTCTCAACCATAGTGAGTTTGTCTGCTATAAAGCTCGTGTCGAAAAGACCCATTGTAGACTTTCCTCCTGAAAAGCGATATAGCGAGAGCCGCTGAATAGTGGTCTGACAAATCAGACTCACTGTCGCTGATGCGACTACTCAAGCCTCTTCGTTCTTCAACAATCAACCCACACAATCGATAAAGCAATCAATAGCAAGGATTAAAATTTATTATACCCTACTAACAATGTATAATGGCAAGCAAGTAGGAGTCGAACACAGGAAACAACGGTGCAGAGTGTAGATAAAAATCCAAACCCTAGGTCTAATAAATCACTTAGCCAATCTAGTTTTTTTTTGTGGGTTTTTAATTTTATTTTTTTTATTTTTTTATTTAATTTTTTTAATTTTATATTTTGGTTTTTAATTTTCTAATTTTTATAATTTTATAGTTTATATTTTTTTAATTTCTTTTCAATATTGGAAAACAGGGACAATGTAATAAAAGACAAGCTAAAGTATTTATAAAAATATGCAAAAATAACCAAAAATTCAGAAATAAAATGTTTTTGATATTTTTAGGATTTTGTACTGTTTTTGTGATTTTTGGGGATTTTTAAGGTGTTTTGGTATTTTTAAATACTGAAATAAGGCAAAACAGTGGGCAAGCTACTGGATGGAAATAAAACTGGAATTAAAAATAGCAAATAGCTACAAAATTTGTCCACACTATTTTTCAAATAAAGATAGTAAAATCTAGAACAAACAGAAACTGAGTTTGTATCTTTTGGATTTTTCTAGGATTTTCTATATTTTATTGAAGTTTTTGAGTGTTTTTAAATTTTTAAGGTTTTTCTTTTGAGATTTTTAGTGAATTTTGGATTAAAAATAAAGCATACTGAAGAAACAAAATATATTTTTTTGGGATTTTTATGGAGAGTTTTTATATTTTTTATGGATTTTCTAAGCTAGACAGTACACAAAATGGCTATTTTTGAATTTTAATAATATTAAAAATGCAATAATATGAAAAATAAAAATATGTGATAAACTACTATGCAACAGAGACTTACTGTGATATTTGGGAATTTTTTGGGGTTTTATAGATGCATGCATAAAATACTAGAAGCAAAAAGAAAATTCATGTTCGCAGAGGCATTTATGTAATATATTGAAAGTTGCAGGGCCAAAATGCAATATGTCCACAAAAGTTTATACTGCCATTAAATGTTTAAGCACTAAGAACATACACTCAAAAACCCGGGGGGTAGCCTGCAAATACGCCAAGGCCCACGCACGACGCACGCGCCTGGCGGGGGCTTCCAAGCAATTACACAAAATCCGGGGGCTATGTCGCAAATGTTTCAATTGTTTTGCACAGCAGACAAAAATCTTAAACTAAACTACTAAATCCAAAAATCGCAGGGTTAAGTCGCAAATTACCCAACTGCTGAGTGATCCCACGGCAGGTGCGCGCCCACTTACGCCACGTGGCGCGCGCACGGGAAGCGATACCCCTTGGGCTCGGCGGCCTGGATTAAAAGCTACGATGGAGATCCACGGCCCGGGGTGTCTTTCATCTGACAGCAGCTGCTTCACCTGAGGTTCTTGGCCAATCAGACGGCGGCGGGCACGGTTGGAAGAACATGAGGGGTTTCTCGGCGGAGCGAGTTTCCCCCATGAAGAACGCTGCCTCCAGCGGCCGCCTGGACTTCAAAAATGGCTGGAGAGATTCCTGATGCAACCTTCTTGCGTTCAGCGACCTCAAAATGGCGGGGGGTCCCCGGCCGGCCGCCGCGATGTTGGAGAACAGAGGGCGCTCCAGGTGGTTCTGGCGTCCAAAAAAAACCGACCCCAGATGGGGTCCTACGGGGTCTGAGACCTGCAAAAAAAAGTGAAGAAGTCGGGGGCAAAGTACCCCGAATTCGTGGAGTGTTTCACAAGGGGGATGCGGCTGCGTGGAAAAAGGGGCGTCAGCCGGCGAGACTCGATGCCGGCCGAGGTTGAATCTAAGGATCGTGAAGATCAATAGACGAGCGATTGTGATGAGGGAATGCCACTGAGGGGTTTTAACACGAAAGCATCAGAGAAAAGAAGAGAAAAAGAGGAAGAAAAGACCTCACCCGTGCGTGCATAAGGTGTCCTCCGGCGAGAACTCCGACGAGGGGACCCGACTCGATTCGACACCGCTTCGTCCCGTTGAGACGCCCTCCAGACTCCTGCTGTCACCAAGAGTCTAGCCAAGGGTCTAGGTTAGGGATTTGGAGGTGGAAGAGTGATCAAAGTGGAATGGAGGGAAGAGGTGTGGTTTTGAAACTTGGTCGAGAGGGCTCGAAGAGCGAGGCGCATCTCGCGAGTCGATGATCCTCAGCCCGTGACAAACCCAGGGCGTGCAAGCCCATGCAATAAGGAACAACTTTGCTGAAGACCTCGACATGAAATGGTGAAAGACTATGCCTCGAAAAAATCGAGAAAAACGACAAAAAACTCACTTCTGACACAATCCAGGCGGGGGTCAGAGAGTTGACCCGAGGTCAACTCTCCAGCCCACCTGGTTGGTCCACGTGGACCAACCAGGAAAAAGCCTGGAAAAAATATTTAAAAAGTCAAAATAAAATAGTAAGCTAACTTATTTAGTCATGGTTACAAAATAAAAAATGTTTATAATTTTATAAATTATTTTATTGTAATTTTTATTTATTTTTTTGAGGTATATTTTTACAAGTTTGCATTTATGCCCTTTTTAGGTATATATATCTATATCTTTTAGTATTTTATTTTTATTTAGGTATTTTCAATATTATTATTTTTATTTATGATTTTATAAAATATAAAATACTTTTATCTACACAAATATATTTTTATTTTAATTTTATGATATATTTTATACACTTAATAAAATAAAAGTGTTATTTGTATAGGTATAGACACAAGTATTATACCTATGTATCTTATTTACAAATATTTTTATTTTGTGTTTGATTTATGTTTTTATTCTGATTTTAATGCACATAATTATTATATGTAATAATTACAACATTATAAAAATATAAAATAAAAATAATAAATAAATTTAATATTTTAATTTGTACAAGTATACAATGAGGGTCCAAAACTCAACTTTCAAACCATAGCTCCGCCAAATGCGAAACCACCGCCATTAAATAGCTTATTTTCTTCTATATACAATTAAAGGTGAGTTTGATGCATTTGGAGTTTTCATTTGTGAGATACGGGTCTGGGAAGTTGGGATTCTGGATTTTTATTCAGACCATAACTTTTTATCTGTACATTATTTTTCTGTGAAATCAATTTTGTATTTTTCTATATAAAATTATCTACATCTTTCATGTACAAAGTTTCTTTATTTAATGTATAAAAAGTGGAACCAAAAATAGGTCCCAAAATGAATAAAGAATGAATAGAAAATATAGGTCTTTTATCTATATTTTGGCCCTTATCTCCCCCTACTTTATTCCTTGTCGACCTATTCATCAAGATGCCTAGGTCTCGGGGTTTCGGGATATAAAATATTTACAATATTTTATTCTTTTTCTTTTCCTTATTTATTCTATAATTTTGGCTTTAATTACAGTATTTTATACACTATTTAGATGCACATGCATGAATGCTAAGATGATGATTTTAACGCTATTTACAGGTATTTGCTAGGGTTTTTGGTGCCAAAATGATAGAATAAAGATGATGAAATGTGGATTCATCATCCCCCTATACTTTACCTTTGCTAGTCCCTAGCAAACACTTATGCAATAAGTGCAAAAAGAAAAAGGAAGAAAAGAAAAAGAAGAACTTGGATTTTATTTGAGTATCAAACTTGTCTTCACAAAATCAAAGTTTGGAGCTTAAGTCGGACCTTTGGACTTTTAGTGCGGGCGGAACCTTAATAAGAACCGTGTTTGAAATTCAACAGTCCATGAGAATCCCAAAACTCTGTCCAAGTCTCCTTAATAGCCAGGTCAGAAATATCTCAATTCATACGCAAACCCTTACGACTATGAGACTGACTCGTACAGTGTAAGTGATGGTGGCTCTCCCCAACTAGAATGGCAAAGAAACTGACTTCTCCAGTACGACAACCCAATGATTCCCCAATCCAGCAACTCCATCCTCGAGGAGCGGGGTATTCCCTTCTAAGTTCAAGTGGCAACCAGCTCAAGAGGAGGAGGTGAGGAGAAGAATGGACGGTAGCCAGTGTAGCTACCTATCCTGGGATGCAAGACCAGTGTAGTCAAGTCATCCTGCTGCAGGCTCACATGATATGACTTTGGAACTCAAGCTTGCTTATTGGCTTTATACATAATTTGCAGGCTTTTTATTTTTGTACATGCCTGAACTTTTTTTTTTGAAATACTATTCACAGCAGCATTTACATAAGGAGTTTTTCCTCTTGAGTCAGTAGACTATCCCTCTTTTGAAGCTTTATCGCAACCCACAGCCTCCTGTCTTTAGACTTCCTAGTCACTGGACGGGTTGGGGTGCACTTCCCTCCCCAGAGGAGGACAAATGTTTCCACTTGTGTGCGTCTCATACTGGCAAATCCAATCCTCTCACCACTCCAACTGAGTCGAGCCATGTGAAAGGTGCAGGTGTCCAAGTTAGGTCATTATCAACAAGAGTCGTGCGTGTGCTCCTAAATACTCTACTTAGGCAGTCAAGAATCCATTGAACCAAGTCCCGTGATCCTCAAAGAATTAAGTCAACTAGACCTGAAGTACCTTAATCCCAGTTCCTATAAGGTTCCTGTTATTAGGTAGATTTTAAGGTCCAATCAAGCTCCAATCTTTGGATTTTACTTAGACTTGTTCAACTATCAAACTCAATCCGAAAAATGCTAATGCTATGCAATGCAATGCAGAAAATATTTTTGTGATGCAATTTTCAAAGATTTTGAACTTTTTATGGATTTTTGAAAATATGATGATGATGATGATGCATGCATGTGCAGATGCAATTTTTTGTATTTTTCAAAGAGATATTTCAAATGTTTTTGGATTTTGATTTTGCAAATGTTTTTGGGAATTTTTGAAAGCAACAAGATTTTGGCTAAAATCTAGGTTAAAAATTTGTACACGGGAGTGCTTCATATATAAGAAGTGGATTTTAAGAATTTACAAGGTAAGTGGTCAATTTTATAAGTATATATATAATGGATTTTGGTGTGATGTATATATTCCTCAAACTTATTTGACACGAACTTTTCACACAAATTTTTGAAAACTATAGTCCAAAATAGTTTTTACTAACATTTTACAAACATGTACACACATTTGAAAATCATTTTGCAAAGGTTTTCAAAACAGTATATATAGGTTTTTCAAAATGTTTTTGCAACCATTTTTCAAACCATTTGCAAATCATTTTTCAAACATTTTATTTCACACAAAGAAAATAAATTTTACAAACCACACATTTTTACACAGGTTGAAAACATGTAACAAAATATTTTCAAAATAGTTTTCAATAAATGTTCACAAAGATTTTCAAACTATTTTTCAAACATTTTGCAAAAAACATTTTCACCTGATTTATTAACCAGTAAATACAAAAAGAATTTGAGGAATGATAACATCTTTTTATTAAGGATTTTTAATGAATTTTAAAGAATTGTTAGCCATCTTATTAAGAAAATATGAAAGTATGAGTTATGGCTAAAGTATATACGTAGTATATACGACCCCCCTATACTTAGCTTGAGCTATGTCCTCATAGATCGGAGAGAAAAGAGAAGACAAAACTCGTACTAAGTATAGGCAAGTCTAAAAAATGAGTGAATCAATGAATGAGAAGTTGATCGTCCCCCCTATACTTAGGATCAAATAATCCTAAGTATAGCAGACTGTACACAACGCAGGGAGGGTCAAGGGTGGGAATGAACAGATCGTACTCAGATTGTCTCCCCCTATACTTAGGGTAAGATATCCCTAAGTATAGACAAGAAGAGGAGATAATGGAGAGGATCGAAAAGAATAGAGAACTCGGGGTGCACACCCCCCTATACTTAGGACAAAGTACGTCCTAAGTATGGACAACTGTCTACAAGGGCGGCACCTTTTTGATAGATAAAGAAGATAGAATGGGAAAAGAAGAAAAGAAGAAAAGAGATGAAATTGGGTATGAACAACTCGGGAAGCACATCCCCCCTATACTTAGGGTAGAGTACATCCTAAGTGTAGCAGTGGTGAAAGGGATGGCATCAATTCGGTAGAATAAGATAAAAGAAATGGAAAAGAAGAAAAGAAGAAAAGACGAAAAGGGAAATCATTCAAAAATATTTTGATGTGCTTTTCCTTCCTCTGCCTCTTTCGAGATATTCAGCTCATCCTCATAGATTACTTGAATTGAGTCAACGACGGCCATGAATGTGTCATGTTCAAGGTATGGCTTCAGAAGCTGTCCATTGACTACAAAAGGTTGTGCGTCAGCTGATAGATTGGATATCAATACACTTCCGTTGTCACGCACCTGCCTAACCATGAACGGCCCGGTCCATTTGCTCTTTAATTTGCTTGGAAAGATCTTTAATTTCGCATCGAACAACCATACCTTTTGACCTGGATCAAAGGACTTGTGGCGGATGTGCTTGTCATGCCATGTTTTGACCTTCTCCTTGTACATCAGGCTATTGTCATATGCATAATCTCTGAATTCCAGTAATCTGTTCAGATCTAGTTTTCTGTTCTTTCCTGCCTGCTTGGAGTCCAAATTACAGATATTAATAGCCCATAAAGATTTGTGGATAAGTTCCACGGGCAAATGACATGGCTTGCCATACACCAGGCGGTAGGGAGACATTCCCAAGGGTGACTTGTACGATGTTCTGTAAGCCCAAAGAACGGAATCAAGCAGCTGAGACCAGTTCTTGCGATCCGGACGCACAAGTTTCTGTAGAATTGTCTTGATCTCCCTGTTTGAACATTCAGCTAAGCCATTGGACTGCGGGTGGTAGGGTGAAGCAACACGATGCTCGATGCAGAATTCTTGGGTCAGCTTCTTCACCTCTCTATTTATGAAATGACTACCCCCGTCAGATATGAGAATTTTGGGAATCCCGAACCGTGCTATGATGTGATCTCTCAAGAATCGACAGACAGTCCTACTGTCGGCGGCTCAGGCGGGAATAGCCTCCACCCATCGACTGACATAATCGACAGCAAGCAGAATATATTCATAACCCTGACTGTTGGAAAACGGGCCCATGAAGTCAATGCCCCATGCGTCAAAGACGTCTGAGATCTGAATGTATTTCAGAGGCATTGTGACTCTCATTCCTATGGTTCTGCCCATCTTTTGGCAGTCAGTACAGCGTTTGACATACTCATCTGCATCTTTGAATAAGGAAGGCCACCAGAGGCCACATTGAAGAACTTTTGCTGCCGTTCGTTTGCCTGAATGGTGTTTTCCAGAATCTTGATCATGACATAGAGCGAGGACACTTGGAACATCCTCCTGAGGAATACACCTTCTCCAGATGCAATCTGCTCCCTCACGAAACAAATACGGGTCTTCCCACTGGTAGAAATGGATTTTGGACAAGAACCTGTCTATTTTCAATTTTAGCCAGTCCTGTGGGATCTTCTTGGTCACCAGATAATTCACGATGTCCGCATACCAAGGAAGTGAGGCGACAGACAGAATTGCCTCGTCTGGAAAGGTCTCTGTGATAGGCTGCAGGTTCAGCTCAGGAGACTCTAGTTCAGGAAGTCTTGACAGATGATCGGCCACTACATTCTTCACTCCAGGTTTATCTCTGATTTCCAGGTCAAACTCCTGAAGGAGAAGGATCCACCGATGAGACGTGGTTTGGCGTCCTTCTTCTGCTGTAAATACCGAATGGTCGAATGATCAGTGTAAATGATTACTTTGGACCCAAGGAGGTAAGATCTGAACTTCTCCAAGGCAAAGATTACCGCTAGCAGCTCCTTTTCAGTGACAGTGTAGTTTCTCGGGGCTTCATCGAGCGTTCAGCTGGCGTAGTGAATCGCAAATGGTACATTGTCTTTCCTCTGTCCCAGTACAGCTCTGATGGCATAATCTGACGTGTCGGTCATAATCTCGAAAGGCTGAGTCCAAATCGGTGGCTGTAGGACAGGGGCCTGCGTGATGAGCTCTTTCAACTGATTAAAGGCAAGGAGCACACGATCGTCCACAATGACTTCATTATCCTTGCCGAGCAACTCAGTCAACGGTCTGGCCAGCTTGCTGAAATCTTTGATAAATCGTCGGTAAAATCCGACATGGCCCAAGAACGACCGGACTTGCTTGATATTTGTAGGTGGTTCAAGTTTTGAAATTACATCCACCTTGGCTGGGTCAACCTCCATGCCACGTTTAGAAACAACGTGACCCATCACAATTCCTTCGGTCACCATGAAATTGCTCTTCTCCCAGGAGAGCACAAGATTGACTTCGTAGCACCTCCGTAAGACTCGGTCTAGATAATCCAGACATTGATCAAATGAATCCCTGTAGACCGAAAAATCGTCAATAAAGACCTCGAGAAAGTTGCCCACCATATCGACAAAGACTGCAAGCATACACCTCTGAAATGTGGCTGGGGCGTTGCAAAGCCCGAACGGCATCCGTCAGAAGGCATATGTGCCAAAAGGAAAGGTGAACGTGGTCTTCTCTTGATCTTCAGGAGCAATAGCAACTTGATTATACCCAGAGTATCCATCCAAGAAGCAGAAGTATTCCTTCGCGGCCAATCTCTCCAAGATCTGGTCGATAAAGGGTAGAGGAAAGTGGTCCTTCTTGGTGGTGAGGTTAAGTCTTCTGTAATCCACGCACACTCGCCAAGAAGTGGGTACTCTGGTAGCAATCTCCTCTACTTTGTCATTTTTCACAATGGTGATCCCTGATTTCTTGGGCACAACATGCAGCGGGCTCACCCATTTGCTGTCGGAGATGGGATAGATAAATCCCACATCGCACCATTTCTGGATCTCTTTCATAACAACCTCCCGTAGGTTCGGATTTAATCTTCTCTGCAATTCTCGAGAGGGCCTGCAATCTTCTTCCAGAAAGATGCGGTGTGAGCAAAGTGACGGATTAATCCCATGGAGATCAGAAGTTCGCCAACCTATCGCCTTACGGTTGCGTTCAAGAACCTCCATCAGACGAGATTCTTGGTCTTCGGTCAGATGGGCATTGTTAATGACCGGGTGCATATTAGGTTCTCCCGCAAGGAAGGCATACTTCATGTTGGAGGGCAAAGGTTTTAGCTCGGGCGGGGTCTGAGCTGTTTCAGTGGTGACTTCAGCTATCAGTGTAGGTGGTGATTCTTTCAACTGTTCAGTGTCCACCATAATCTGCTTTGTTTCATCTCTCAGATCCTGACAAAATTCCTCAATGATGTCATCTTCATCAGACAATGCTTCAAACCTCGGCTCTTGGTTCTGAAGGCACATCACCCCCACGGCAGTATCTTGTATCATATCAGCACATTCCTCATCTTGATTGATACAAGGAAATTCGACTGCGGTCTCCATTTCCTCCTCAGGATAGAGGAATCCATGGATCTCCTTGTCATCCAGAAATAGGTTGGTATCTTGAATTTCTGCTAGAAAATCGCAGTCTTCATCATGTTCGATCACCCTTGCGCATGACGCAGATGTCTGTTCAGCTGGTGTTCTCTCAGACATGGTCTCTACTCTGATAGTTTCATTCCCAACTCCAAAAGTGATTTCTCCCATCCCATAATTCACCACTGCGTTTGATGTCCGCAGAAATGGTCTTCCGAGTATGATCGGGGTAAGGAGCAACGGAGCGGGGACGTCCATGTCTAAGACCACAAAATCGGCCGGGAATGACTTTCCCTGAACCGTGACGATCACGTCCTTGAAAAACGAAAAAATGAGAGCCGCTAAATAGTGGTCTGACAAATCAGACTCACTGTCGCTGATGCGACTACTCAAGCCTCCTCGATCTTCAACAATTAACCCACACAATCAATCAAAAAATGAATAGCAAGGATTAAAATTTATTATATCCTACTAAAGATGTACAATGGCAAGCAAGTAGGGGTCGAACTCAAGAAGCAAAGGTGTAGAGCATAGATAAAAATCCAATCCTAAGTCTAATACATAACTTAGCCAATCTAATCTTTTTTTTTGTGGGCTTTTAATTTTTGAATTTTTTATTTAATTGTTAATTTTTAATTTTGTATTTTGATTGTTAATTTTCTGATTTTAAATTTTATATTTATAATTTTATATTTTTTTCTTTTTGAATATTGGAAAATAAAAACAATGGAATAAAAGACAAGATAAAAGATTTGTAAAAATAAGCAAAAATAACCAAAAATTCAGAAATAAAATGTTTTTGGTATTTTTAGGATTTTTTACTGTTTTTGTGATTTTTGGGTATTTTTCAAGGTGTTTTTGGTATTTTTAAATACTGAAATAAGAGAAAACAATGACAAAGTTGTTGGCTGGGGATAAAACTGGAATTAAAAATAGAAAATAGCCATAGAATTGGTCCACCCTATTTTTCAAATAAAGAGGATAAAATCTAGAGCAAACAGAAACTGAGTTTGTAGTTTTTGGGGTTTTCTTTGATTTTATAAATTTTTTTGAAGTTTTAGAGTGTTTTTAAATTTTTAGTATTTTTCTTTTGAGATTTTTAGTGATTTTTGGACTGACACTAAAATATGATAAAATAAACACTAGGGAAAGTTTTTAGAATTTTTGGAAGTATTTTAATATTTTTTTGGTATTTTCTAAGCTAGACAGTGCTGAAACAACATATTTTTGATTTTCAATAAATATAAAAATAAAAGAAAATCCAAAACTAAAATGGCGTGGAAGATTACATGCACAGGAGCTTAAGTTCAAAATTTGAGAATTTTTGGAGTCAAAATGATGCCTTAGTTAATTATATCAAGCAAGCAAAGATCAAAGGCCTGGCAGGGGCTTTTCTGTAAATAGATAAAATTATGGGGGCACCTCTGCAATTTTCGCACAAAATTACTACTGAATTAAATGATTTCTGGGCCGACAACAAAATACCTAACCCGCAAGGGGTGTTCTGGCAAAAAGCCCACCCACACGCGTGCGGAGCACGCGCCTGGGGAGGACTAAATAGATATTATATAAAACCTTGGGGCATAACTGCAAAATTCCAGAAATTAATTAACTACAGATAAAGGTTTGAGTACCCAACATAAATAAGACAAAAACCAAGGGGGTCGCCTGCAAAATTTCCAAGGTCACGCGTGTTATGCACGTGACCTGGCGGGGGCTCCCACGCAAATACACCAAAATCTGGGGGTTGGTTCGCAAATTACAAAGCTTAAATAAACTCAGAAAAGAAACTTGAGTATCAAACGTTAAATGGCAAAAGAAGCTGGGCGTAGTTCGCAAAATACCCAACTTATGGCTGATCGAACGGCAGGCTGAGCTCAACTTAAGACACGTGGCGCGCGCACAGAAGGCGATACCCCTTGGGCACGGACGGTCTTGATTAGATCGGCTGGAGGGCAATCAACGGCTGGCCGAGCTTCGAATCCAACGGCGGCTGCTCTTCATAATGAACACGGCCAGATCGACGGCCCTGAAGGTGCTTGGATGAACGTGGTATGACCCGACCTCCGGCAAGATTCGACTCGATGTTTCGAGTCCCTCTGGCGGCCAGAAGCTCCTCCGATGGCTGCCGCCACCTCCTGGAAGCTCCCTTTGAAGGATGACGACCTCAAAATGGCGGTTGGACCGCCAGCACGCCATCGCGACGTCGACGAGCGGGGGTGGCTCCAGGAAGGTTGGGCGTCACAAAAATCAGCGTCAAGAGACGCCCGTGGTCTCCAGAACCTGCAAAGAAGATGGATGAAGAAGTCGGGGGCAAAGTGCCCCGACTTCGTGGAGTATTTCGCACAGGGGACAGATGTTTGGAAAGGTGAAGGCGGCCGGCGAGACTCGATGCCGGACGCAGTGAATCGAGATGAAAAGCTAGCTACTGGACGAAGATCTTGAAAGGGGGAGTACCACCGTGGCTTTTTAACACGAAATCATCAGAGGGAAGAAGAGAAAAAAGGGGAAGAAGAGAGCCTCACTGTGCGTGCACAAGGTGTTCTCCGGCGAGAACTCCGGCGAGGGGACCTGCCTCGATTCGACACCGATTCGTCCCGTTGAAGCGCCCTCCGTGCTCCTGCTGTCACCAAGAGTCACGCTAGGGGTCCAGGTGAGGGATTTGGAGGTGGAAGAGTGGTCAAAAGTCCAAGGAAAGTCGGGGGGTTCGGTTTTGAACATGGTGATGGGGCGATCTTCAAGGAAGAGTCACGGGTGGCTGGATGATCCAACGCCCGAGGTATCACCTGTTCGTGAATCCTCGATATGTGGGCTACAAAAGTCGTGAAGGGAGCGGGGTCAAATGGTGAAAGGTGTGGCTCCCAAAAATCCATGAAGATGGGTCAAAACCCATTTCTGACAGCAGCAGAGAGGGGGGTCAGACAGTTGACCGGGGTCAACTGTCCAAGCCCTCTGGTTGGTCCATGTGGACCAACCAGAAAAACCCTTTGGAAAAAAGTTTAGAAATTAATTTAAAATAGTAAATGATTTTATTAATTTTTTATTATAAAATAAAAAATGTTTATTATTTAATAAATTATTTTATGGTAATTTTTATTTATTTTTAGGAGGTATAATTTTATAAGTGACCTTTATACCCCTATATAGGTATGTTATCTATATACTGTATTTCTTTATTTTTATTTTGTGTGTTTAAATCTTATTATTTTTATTTCTTATTTTATAGAATTATAAAATACTTTTATACACCTAATTATATTTTTATTTTATTTTTCTGATATATTTTGTATATTTAATAAAATAGAAGTGTATTTTATATAGGTATAAGTATATGTATAATACCTATGTATCAAATATGTAAGTATTTTATTTTGAGTTTTATTTAGGTTTTTATTCCAATTTTAATGTACATAATTAATGTAAATAATATTTACAACATTATAAAAATATAAAAGTAGGTAAATAATGAATGAAGAATAAATTGAATATTTTATTCGGTACACTGTACAATGAGGGTCCAAAAGTCAACTTTCAAACCGTAGCTCCGCCAAATGCGAGACCACCGCCATTAAATAGCTTATTTTCTTATATATACAATTAAAGGTGAGTACGCTGCATTTGGAGTGTTTATTTGTGAGATACGGGTCTGGGAAGTTGGGATTCTGGATTTTTATTCAGACCATAACTTTTTATCTGTGTATTATTTTTCTGTGAAATCAATTTTGTATTTTTCTTTATAAATTAATCTACAACTTTCATGTACAAAGTTTCTTCATTCGATGTACAAAAAGTAGAACCAAAAATAGGTCCCAAAATGAATAAGAAATGAATAGAATGTATAGGTATTTAGACTGTGTTTTTGACCTTATCTCCCCCTACTTTATTCCTTGTCGACCTATTCAACAAGATGCCTAGGTCTCGGGGTTTCGGGTCATAAAATATTTACAATATTTTATTCTTTTTCTTTTCTTTTCTTCATTCTATAATTTTGGCTTTAATTACAGTAATTTATACACTATATAAATGCACATGCATGAATGCTAAGATGATGTATTTAAGGCTATTTACAGGCATTTGCTAGGGTTTTTGGTGCCAAAATGATAGAATAAAGATGATGAAATGTGGATTCATCATACCCCTATACTTTACCTTTGCTAGTCCCTGGCAAACACTTATGCAATAAGTGCAAAAAGAAAAAGAAAGAAAAGAAAAAGAAGAACTTGGATTTTATTTGATTATCAAACTTGTCTTCACAACATCAAAGTTTGGAGCTTAAGTCGGACCTTTGGAATTTTAGTGCGGGCGGAACCTTAGTGAGAACCGTGTTTGAAATTCAACAGTCCTTGAGAATCCCAAAACTCTGTCCAAGTCTTCTTAATAGCCAGGTCAGAAATATCTCAATTCATACGCAAACCCTTACGACTATGAATCTGACTCGTACAGTGTAAGTGATGGTGGCTCTCCCCAACTAGAATGGCAAAGAAACTGACTTCTCCAGTACGACAACCCAATGATTCCCCAATCCAGCAACTCCATCCTCGAGGAGCGGGGTATTCCCTTCTAAGTTCAAGTGGCAACCAGCTCAAGAGGAGGGGGTGAAGAGAAGAATGGACGGTAGCCAGTGTAGCTACCTATCCTTGGATGCAAGACTAGTGTAGTCAAGCCATCCTGCTGCAGGCTCACATATTTGACTTTGAAACTCAAGCTTGCTTATTGACTTTGTACATACTTGCAGGCTTTTTATTTTTGTACATGCCTGAACCTTTTTTATTTGAATACTATATACAGCAGCATTTACATAAGGAGTTTTTCCTCTTGAGCCAGTAGACTATCCCTCTTTTGAAGCTTTATTGCAACCCACAGCCTCCTGTCTTTAGGCTTCCTAATCACTGGACGGGTTGGGGTGCACTTCCCTCCGTAGAGGAGGACAAATGTTTCCACTTGTGTGCGTCTCATACCGGCAAATCCAATCCCCTCACCACTCCAGCTGAGTTGAGCCATGTGAAAGGTGCAAGTGTCCAAGTTAGGTCATTATCAACAAGAGTCGTGCGTGTGCTTCGAAATACTCTACTTAGGCGGTCAAAAATCCATTTAACCAAGTCCCGTGATCCTCAAAGAATTAAGTCAACTAGACCTGAAGTACCTCAAACCCAATTCCTATAAGGCTCCTGTTATTAGGTAGATTTGAAGGTCCAATCAAGCTCCAATCTCCAGATTTTATTTAGACTTGTTCAACTATCAAACTCAATCCGAAAAATGCGAATGATATGCAATGCTATGCAGAGAATATTTTTGTAATGCATTTTCAAGGATTTGAACTTCTTTTTTTTGGATTTTTTTAAAAAAATGATGATGATGATGATGCCTATGCATTTTTTTGTCTTTTTCAAAAAGATTTTTCAAGCTTGGATGCAAGACTAGTGTAGTCAAGCCATCCTGCTGCAGGCTCACATATTTGACTTTGAAACTCAAGCTTGCTTATTGACTTTGTACATACTTGCAGGCTTTTTATTTTTGTACATGCCCTGAACCTTTTTTATTTGAATACTATATACAGCAGCATTTACATAAGGAGTTTTTCTCTTGAGCCAGTAGACTATCCCTCTTTGAAGCTTTATTGCAACCCACAGCCTCCTGTCTTTAGGCTTCCTAATCACTGGACGGGTTGGGGTGCACTTCCCTCCCTAGAGGAGGACAAATGTTTCCACTTGTGTGCGTCTCATACCGGCAAATCCAATCCCCTCACCACTCCAGCTGAGTTGAGCCATGTGAAAGGTGCAAGTGTCCAAGTTAGGTCATTATCAACAAGAGTCGTGCGTGTGCTTCGAAATACTCTACTTAGGCGGTCAAAAATCCATTTAACCAAGTCCCGTGATCCTCAAAGAATTAAGTCAACTAGACCTGAAGTACCTCAAACCCCAATTCCTATAAGGCTCCTGTTATTAGGTAGATTTGAAGGTCCAATCAAGCTCCAATCTCCAGATTTTATTTAGACTTGTTCAACTATCAAACTCAATCCGAAAAATGCGAATGATATGCAATGCTATGCAGAGAATATTTTTGTAATGCATTTTTCAAGGATTTTGAACTTCTTTTTTTGGATTTTTTTAAAAAAATGATGATGATGATGATGCCTATGCATTTTTTTGTCTTTTTCAAAAAGATTTTCAAATGTTTTTGGATTTTAATTTTTGCAAATGTTTGTGGGCTTTTTGAAAAGAAAAAGTTTTGGCTGAAAATCTAGGTTAAAACTATGTACACGGGAGTGCTTCTTATATATACAAGAAGTGGATTTTAAGAATTTACAAGGTAAGTGATCATTTTATACATATATAGGTAGTGGATTTTGGTGTGATGTAAATATTCCTCAAACTTATTTGAAAACAATTTTACACACAATTTTTGAAAGCTATAGTCCAAAATAATTTTTACAAACATTTTTGCAAACATGTACACACATTTGAAAATCATTTTGCAAAGGCTTTCAAAACAGTATAGATAGATTTTTCAAAACATTTTTGCAACCATTTTCAAACCATTTGCAAATCATTTTTGAAACATTTTATTTCACACAAAGAAAATAAATTTTACAAACCACACATTTTACAAAGGTTGAAAACATGTAACAAAATATTTTCAAAATAGTTTTCAATAGATGTTCCCAAAGATTTCAAACTATTTTTCAAACATTTTGCAAAAAAACATTTCACATGATTTATTAATCAGTAAATACAAAAAGAATTTGAGGAATAAAACACCTTTTATTAAAGATTTTTTAATGATTTTAAAGAATTTTTCTAGCCATATTATTAAGAAAATACGAAAGTACGAGTTATGGCTAAAGTATATACGTAGTATATACGACCCCTAAACTTAGCCTGAGCTATGTCCTCATAGACGGAGAGAAAAGAGAAGACATAACTCTTACTAAGTATAGATAAGTCTAAAGAATAAATAAATAAAGGAATGGATGAACAAACGAATGAGAAGTTGACCGTCCCCCCTGTACTTAGGATCAAATAATCCTAAGTATAGCAGACTGTACACAAAGCAGGGAGGGTCAAGGGTGGGAATGAACAGATCATACTCAGATTGTCTCCCCCTATACTTAGGGTAAGATATCCCTAAGTATAGACAAGAAGAGGAGACAATGGAGAGGATCGAAAACTAGAGAAATTCGGGGTGCACACCCCCCTATACTTAGGACAAGGCATGTCCCAAGTATGGAAAACTGTCTACAAGGGCGGCACCTTTTTGATAGATAAAGAAGATATAATAGGAAAAGAAGAAAAGAAGAAAAGAAATGAGATTGGGATATGAGCAACTCGGGATGCGCATCCCCCTATACTTAGGATAAAGTACATCCTAAGTATAGCAGTGATGGAAAGGGATGGCATCAATTCGGTAGAATAAGATAAAAGAAATTGAAAAGAAGAAAAGAAGAAAAGACGAAAAGGGAAATCATTCAAAAATGTTTTGATGCGCTTGCCTTCCTCTGCCTCTTTCGAGATCTTCAGCTCATCCTCATAGCTTACTTGAATTGAGTCAACGACGGCCATGAATGTGTCATGTTCAAGGTATGGCTTCAGAAGCTGTCCATTGACTACAAAAGGTTGTGCGTCAGCTGACAGATTGGATATCAATACACTTCCGTTGTCACGCACCTGCCTAACCATGAACGGCCCAAGTCCATTTGCTCTTCAATTTTCCTGGAAAGATTTTTAATTTCGCATCGAACAACCATACCTTCTGACCTGGATCAAAGGACTTGTGGCGGATGTGCTTGTCATGCCATGTTTTGACCTTTCCTTGTACATCAGGCTATTGTCATATGCATAATCTCTGAATTCCAGTAATCTGTTCAGATCTAGTTTTCTGTTCTTTCCTGCTTGCTTGGAGTCCAAATTACAGATATTAATGGCCCATAAAGATTTGTGAATGAGTTCAACCGGCAAATGACATGGCTTGCCATACACAAGGCGGTAGGAGACATTCCAAGGTGACTTGTACGATGTTCTGTAAGCCCAAAGAACGGAATCAAGCAGCTGAGACCAGTTCTTGCGATCCGGACGCACAAGTTTCTGTAGTATTGTCTTAATCTCCTGTTTGAACATTCAGCTAAGCCATTGGACTGCGTGGTAGGGTGAAGCAACACGATGTTCGATGCAGAATTCTTGGGTCAGCTTCTTCACCTCTCTGTTTATGAAATGACTACCCCCGTCAGATATGAGAATCTTGGGGATCCCGAACCGTGCTATAATGTGATCTCTCAGGAATCGATAGACAGTCCGACTGTCGGCGGCTCGGGGCGGAATAGCCTCCACCCATCGACTGACGTAATCGACAGCAAGCAGAATATACTCATACCCCCGACTGTTAGGAAACGGCCCCATAAAGTCGATTCCCCATACGTCAAAGACATCTGAGATCTGAATGTACTTAAGAGGCATCGTGTCTCTCATTCCTATGGTTACGCCCATCTTCTGACAGTCAGTGCAACATTTGACGTACTCATCTGCATCTTTGAATAATGAAGGCCACCAGAGGCCACTTTGAAGAACTTTTGCCGCCGTCCGTTTGCCTGAATGGTGTCCTCCAGAATCTTGATCATGACATAGAGCGAGGACACTTGGAACTTCCTCCTGAGGAATACACCTTCGCCAGATGCAATCTGCTCCCTCACGAAACAGATACGGGTCTTCCCACTGGTAAAAATGTATTTTATGACAAAAATATGTCTATTTTCAACTTAGGCCAGTCCTGTGGGATTTTCTTGGCAACTAGATAATTCACAATGTCCGCATACCAAGGAAGTGAGGCGACCGACAGAATCGATTCATCTGGAAAGGTCTCTGTGATAGGCTGCAGGTTCAGCTCAGGAGACTCTGGTTCAGGAAGTCTTGACAGATGATCAGCCACTACATTCTTTGCCCAGGTTTATCTCTGATTTCCAAGTCAAACTCCTGGAGGAGAAGGATCCACCGGATGAGACGTGGTTTGGCGTCCTTCTTCTGCTGTAAATACCGAATGGCCGAATGATCCGTGTAAATGATTACTTTGGACCCAAGGAGGTAAGATCTGAACTTTTCCAAAGCAAAGACTACCGCTAGCAGCTCCTTTTCAGTAACGGTGTAGTTTCTCTGGGCTTCGTCGAGCGTTCGGCTAGCGTAGTGAATCGCAAATGGTATATTGTCTTTCCTCTGTCCTAGTACAGCTCCGATGGCATAATTGATGCGTCGGTCATAATCTCGAAAGGTTTGAGTCCAAATCGGTGGCTGTAGGACCGGGGCCTGTGTGATGAGCTCTTTCAACTGATTAAAGGCAAGGAGCAACGGTCGTCTACAATGAACTCATTGTCCTTGCCGAGCAGTTCAGTCAACGGTCTGGCCAGTTTGCTGAAGTCTTTGATGAACCGTCGATAAAAACCGACATGGCCTAAGAATGACCGAACTTGCTTGATATTCGTAGGTGGCTCAAGTTTGAAATTACATCCACCTTGGCTGGGTCAACTTCCATACCACGTTTCGAAACAACGTGACCCAGCACAATTCCTTCGGTCACCAAATTCCTTCGGTCACCATGAAATTGCTCTTCTCCCAGGAGAGCACAAGATTTACTTCGCAGCACCTCCGTAAAACTCGGTCTAGATAGTCCAGACATTGATCAAATGAATCCCCGTAGACCGAAAAATCATCCATAAAGACCTCGAGAAAGCTGCCCACCATATCGGCAAAAACTGCAAGCATACACCGTTGAAATGTGGCTGGGCGTTGCAGAGCCCGAACGGCATCCGTCTGAAGGCATATGTGCCAAAAGGACAGGTGAACGTGGTCTTCTCTTGGTCTTCAAGAGCAATAGCAACTTGATTATACCCAGAGTAGCCATCCAAGAAACAGAAATATTCCTTCGCGGCCAATCTCTCCAAGATCTGGTCGATGAAGGGTAGCGGAAAATGATCCTTCTTGGTGGCGAGATTGAGTCTTCTGTAATCTACGCACACTCGCCAAGAAGTCGGTACTCTGGTTGCGATCTCCTCTCCTTTGTCATTTTTCACAATGGTGATTCCTGATTCTTGGGCACAACATGCAGAGGGCTCACCTATTTGCTGTCGGAGATGGATAAATGAATCCCGCATCGCACCATTTCTGGAATTCTTTCATAACCACTTCTCACAGATTCGGGTTTAATCTTCTTTGCAGTTCACGAGAGGGTTTGCAGTCTTCTTCCAGAAAGATGTGATGCGAACAGAGTGACGGATTGATCCCATGGAGATCGGAGGTTCGCCAGCCTATCGCCTTGCGGTTGCGTTCAAGAACCTCCATCAGACGAGATTCTTGATCTTCGGTCAGATGTGCATTGATGATGACTGGGTACATGTTCGGTTCTCCTGCAAGGAAGGCATACTTCATATTGGAGAGCAAGGGTTTTAGCTCTGGCGGGGTCTGAGTTGTTTCAACGGTGACCTCCGCTATTAGTGCAGGTGATGATTCTTTCAACTGTGAAAGGCTCACCATAGTCTGCTTTGTTTCTTCTCTCAGATCCTGACAGAATTCTTCAATGATGTCATCTTCGTCAGAAAATGCTTCAAACCTCGGCTCTTGGTTTTGAAGGCACATCACCCCCACGGTAGTATCTTGCAATACCTCAGCAAGTTCCTCATCCTGATTGATACAGGGAAATTCGACTGCAGTCTCCACTTCCTCCTCAGGACGGAGGAGTTCATGGATCTCATTATCATCCAGGAATAGGTTGGTATCTTGTACTTCTGCTAGAAAATCGCAGTCTTCATCATGCTCGATCACTCTTGCACATGAAGTAGATGTTTGCTCGGTTGGTGTTCCTTCGGACAGGGTCTCAACTCGGATATATTTCATTGCCAACTCCAAAAGTGATTTCTCCCGTCCCATAATTCACCACTGCGTTTGATGTCCGCAGAAATGGTCTTCCGAGTATGATCGGGGTAAGGAGCAACGGAGCAGGGACGTCCATATCTAAGACCACAAAATCGGCCGGGAATGACTTTCCCTGAACCGTGACGATCACGTCCTCCAACAGGCCCCTAGGCCGCTTGACTGACTTGTCTGCAAACTGCAGAATCATCTTTGTAGGCTTGAGCGGTCCTAACTTGAACTCCGTGAGGAGTGAGGCTGGCATCAGGTTGACAGATGACCCACTGTCGAGAAGTGTTCGCTCGAATTCCTGATCAAACATCTGGCAACGTACAAGAGGTGCTCCCATATCTGGCTTTTTATCCGGAGGTTGCTGATGGCGTTAACTGTAGCCATTGTGAGGATGTGCTTTTCGGACTTGCCACCTTTACATCTGGAATTGTGGGGGTTAGGCCTGCGCTTGGTCGTGCATGCCTCTTTCAATCCTTTCTTTACGGCGGGCATGTACTCAAGAGCTTTCATCAATGGCATATTCAGCACCAAGTTCTGAATGATTTCTATGATAGCAGGGTCAGACAAAGCACTTTTCAAGTTTTTCATTTTTTTATGTTTTTTCATTGCTTCAGGAAAAGGAATATTTACAAACTCTTCACCAATATCATTCAAAATAGTGTCCATATTGTTGTTTACAGGTAAATGACAAAAATGAATGGATTGATCTACAATTTGCTGACCAAAAATGACAGGCTCGGCTTCAGGTGCTGGCGTTGGACTCGCTGCAGGTGCTGTGCTCCCCCTGTCAGGAGCTGGCTGTAAGGCAGGTGCAGGCGTCTCCAACGCTGGCTGATCTCCACCGAGGTTGCTGCTATCTTTTTTGTTTTTCTGTTTTCTTCATTTTTTTGTGGTTTTATGGATGCTGGTGCAGCTCCCAAAATACTGGCTGGCCCTGGTGTTGGCTGGACTGACGATTCCCCGTCAGATGCAATGTGCTTTCCCTTCGCCGCCGCCGATGGCTGGAGTATCCTATCGCTCCTGAGAGTAACAGCGTTAGATAAAAAACAATTAATTTCACCTGATTCGGGTTGGACACTGCCGGCTACCTGCTCCTTGCGTCGGAAATTGTTAGGGTTAGTAGCTTCGACCTGGGCTGGTATGGCGGTTTTTGCTGCCGTCAGGTCGTCGATCTTCTGGTTCATCTCAGCCATGTTCTTCATCAACTGCTCCAAACAGGCCAGGGCCGATTGGCAGGTACAATCTCAGAGGATTCCCCCTGTTGGGTCTAGAATGCTGGTATTGCGGCTGAGATTGCGACTGGTATCCTTGTGAAAATTGTTGAGGAGGGGGGTTGGAGAGGTACTGCGAGTTGTGCTGATTGTATTGGGCAGCCGGCTGTTGGTGGTATCCCTGTCCTCGATAACCGGACTGCTGAGGACCATGTTGGGTAATTCTGCCTCCAAGTGTTCCCGCGTGAGGGAGGCTGGTACTGGTAAGGCTGCTGGAAGGGTCTCCCACCCTGCTGTTGCTGATGGAAGGGCCTGTTGCCCATGTTCTGACCTTGAGAGTGTCCCTGAGGACGGGTCAGCTGCGCTTCATTGTTCCAAACGCCATTGATCTCCTGGATCAGCGGCGGGGGTGGAGAGAACTGCTCGGAGTATGTGGGCTGGTGCTTTGGTTGGTATACAACCATCTGTGTCTGAGGATGCGGTGGCTGCTCCGGAACCTGCACGTAGTACACGTGCTGGACAGGCTGGGGCTGCGGTGGAGTTGGCTGATGGTTTTGCTGCATTGTAGGCTCCTTCTTCTCAGCGTTCGGCTCTGCAGAGGTAGACACAGCGTTGCACATGTTTGCATTCAATGCTCGGACGAGCTGCTCCAGCTGTTGGTAGATCTGGTCGAGCTTCTCCAGACCTTGGGTCCTCTTTCTATGACTGCCAGCTTTTCGAGGTCCTGCGACCTCTTCTCAATGATGTCCACTTTGGACAAGTGGCTCCCGATGATGCTCAAGTTGGAGCTCTCATCTTTGTCTTCGGTGTGAGAAGCCATGTTAACTGGCTTGCTGATGGCAGTTGGTGATTTCATGTAGATTCTGGACGAGGATTGGGTTGCTTCTCCCTCAGCCATTTCTTCGAAGACATTCCATACAACGTCCTCGTCCTTGTTGAAATGCGAACCGCCGCAAGCCGCATCTACGAGCTTTTGGCTCTCAAATGATAGCCCCCCGAAGAAATGTTGTACGAGACTGGTCTTTGGTATTTCATGGTGGGGGCACTTTTCCAAGATCTTTGAATCTCTCCCACGCTTCATGGATAGTCTCGTGGGGCTGCTGGCAGAAATTGGAGATCTGGGCGCACCTCTGACTTAATCTCCCAAGAGGATAGAATTTATGGAGAAAGGCAGATTTCAATTCCTCCCAGGTGGTGACGACCTTCCCCAGATGGTCGGCCCAGTAAAGGGCCTTGTCTTGAAGGCTGAAAGAGAACGCGATCATCTTGATCACATCTAGGGGGACTCCGGGGTCGTGAGCAGTGGAACAGATGCGGCCAAACTTCTTGAGAAAAATATATGGTTCTTCAGTGGTGTTCCCACGAAAAGTAGGAAGCAATGACAGAAACTGCGGCGTTAGCTCGAAGTGAGCATGCATCTGTGGAATTGAATCCACTCAGTAATGCGCCCTGCGCCTGGGTTGTATGTCTCCTTGAGTGTGGGCTTGGGCTGCGGTGGATCTTCTTCTGCTGCTATCATTCGGGTCCCACTGAAAACTCATCATTGACTTCATGGAAATTGGGATCGTAGTCGGATCATCCTCGTCGGTCGTCTCTCGCATCGGCCCTCCTCCTCAGATCGTTCAGCATGTCCTGGAAGGCTGTCTGAGCCAGGGCCTGATTAGTCAACTGCTGCTGAATGGCTTGAATGGAAGCCAGTAGCTGGCTGTAACCTCGCCCTGCGGGTATATTGTCCTTCCCCTGTATTGGCTTCAGGCTCCTGCTGGGGCTGTGGTCCTTTCCCTCTTCCTCCTGCCATTTCTAATTCTGCTTGGTTGGCTGGCTCGGGCTCTAAATCTGCACATGGTAGAATGCCCGATCAGTCTGAATTGCAGCACCAGATAGAGAGATGCGGTCTGTGTCAAGGTCAACAGAACTTTGTTAAGGATGGCGATGTGTAAGGAGTAAAATCAATTGCCATCCAAAACGGACAGAGTTCGGGACGAGAGTGATTCCGATTTATTGAAGAAGACAGGGAGTCTGGAGATCGGTTCATAGGGTTTGAACCGGGTTCTCGGGAATCGCCCTGAATTATTGGATAGGGCAAGCGAATGGAACTGATGTGGGTGCCAACAGAGCCTCGACTAAACTGTCCATTCGTCGCCATCTCGAAGATCAAGAGGAAGATCGATGTGGATGAAAGATACGGGGGTCAACAAGAAACAAATGGAATGTAAAACAGTAGAAGGCTCACAATGAGCGAGGGTCAACTGGAGGGGGAACAAAATTGCGCAACAGCGCGATATTTTTGATCTTTGACCTAATTGCGACTAGCAACCAAACACAAGACAAAGGAGTTCACCAACTCGACACATGAAGCCGTGAAGGTTCGGCTTTTATCTTTGTAATTTTTATCTTGATTTCAGGAATTTATCTTTCAACGAGTCCTTAGAGCGCTACGCCTATAGGAGCGAGAGTACTGCCGGGAAAGTATTCCCGTACTTGTCCTCCTCCTGTGTAACATGTAACTTGCGCTTTTTAAGGTCCTTGTAACCCTTCCTGGATCCCTACTCAGCTAAAGAAATAGAGGGAGGAAGCCGATAGGCGAAACCGATACTTCGGACCTTGCTCGCAACGGAATCACCCGTGAGCGTGCAAGATCCTACTCGGATGCAGCCGGTGAGACAGACACCCCCGTGAAGGCGTGGCCTATGCTCGGTACTTCGGACAAGGTCGATGCTCAAACAATAGTGAGTCACCAATGGCGACCAAGCCCTACTCGACTACGTACGATAGTAGCGCCAATACTTCGGAAATCCAGGCGATACACAAGGCAGCCACAAGTTGGGTTTTTGGCTCTAACCCTTACGAAGCGCTCACCTCACTTGAAGGAGACCTTCCCATGCAACCTAAAGACAAGTGAGGGTGTTACTCTCCCCAATCAATGAGTCCAATTACCAATTTTATTTAGGTCAAA
This sequence comes from Ottelia alismoides, assembly GCA_037367405.1. Classification (NCBI taxonomy): domain Eukaryota; kingdom Viridiplantae; phylum Streptophyta; class Magnoliopsida; order Alismatales; family Hydrocharitaceae; genus Ottelia; species Ottelia alismoides. The sequence continues at coordinate 332,525 of JAZKJV010006861.1, read as the reverse complement.
GTTTTCTTAGCAAGTCCCTTTTTTTTAATTTTTTTTTGTTATCGCTTCTTTTGAGTAGATTCAAACAAGTGCCTAACGATTTTGTATTTTCTTTATCCTAATTTATCCAAAATCAGAGGGAGAACAGAGTCGGGAAAAACCAATGCAAGTCGGCACCAAGATGGAAATCTCACCTTTGTGCCTAAATGATGGATGCAAAGTAAGAAGACTTACAGTGAATCCCAGCTCTCTCCATGCGGGATGCAAGGCAGAAATTTATAAACCTAATCTATATGCTGGTATGCAATGCGGAAATCATCCTAAGATAGGCAAGTGCTAGCGTGAAGAACCACGAGTTAACCGCTAACTCCCAATCCTAGTGTCCGGTCTAGGCTCACTCCTCCTCTGCTCAACACATTGAGTTAGGAGAAAGCGCTTGTGTGGAGTGAGCTCGCGGTGCGCGGATCGAGAGCTAATGATCAACTACTTAATTAATCTAAGTCTAAATACGAACTATAGGAGCATGCAAGAGTTATTAGGGTGTTTGGACCTAGGCTAATCGAATCAAGCAGGACCTAAATCTAAGAGCTCAATCCACAAAAGAAATAAAAAGAAAACAAAACTGGAAAATGACAGTCGATAAAACACGAGAAAGCCGCGGTGAGCCCCCGGGTGAACAGACACCCGGAAATTAGGCCCGAAGTATTCAAGTGTCCAAGTCCTGAATTATTACAAATTAACAAATAGCTCTCTCTCACAGAAATAAAAGCAACTATCTCTCTCTCTAGTTCTCCTGCTCTCTCCTGCCGGCTAGGATAGAATAGCTGGCTCCTCCTCCCAAGGCTGCGTAGGATCCCCTAGGCGATCCTCCTCGGTCGGCGGTCCCTCGCAAGAAAACAAAAGAGATGTCAGACAGTTCAAAACAAGTGATACACAAGAGACAAGTAAGCAAAAATGGCTAAGTAACTAAAAAGACCCAAAAGGTACTCTACAAGCCGATGCTCCCCGGCAACGGCGCCATTTGAAAAACGAAAAACGAGAGCCGCTAAATAGTGGTCTGACAAATCAGACTCACTGTCGCTGATGCGACTACTCAAGCCTCCTCGATCTTCAACAATTAACCCACACAATCAATCAAAGAATGAATAGCAAGGATTAAAATTTATTATACCCTACTAAAGATGTACAATGGCAAGCAAGTAGGGGTCGAATTCAAGAAGCAAAAGGTGTAGAGCATAGATAAAAATCCAATCCTAAGTCTAATACATAACTTAGCCAATCTAATCTTTTTTTTGTGGGTTTTTAATTTTTTGAATTTTTTTATTTAATTATTAATTTTGTATTTTGTATTTTGATTTTTAATTTTCTGATTTTTATAATTTTATATTTATAATTTTATATTTTTTTTTCTTTTTGAATATTGGAAAATAAAAACAATGGAATTAAAAGACAAGGTAAAGGATTTGTAAAAATAAGCAAAAATAATCAAAATTCAGAAATAAAATGTTTTTTTGTATTTTTAGTATTTTTTACTGTTTTTGTGATTTTTGGGTATTTTTCAAGGTGTTTTTGGTATTTTTAAATACTGAAATAAGAGAAAACAGTGACAAAGTTGCTGGCTGGGGATAAAACTGGAATTAAAAATAGAAAATAACCACAGAATTGGTCCACCCTATTTTTTAAAGAAAGAGGATAAACTCTAGAGCAAACAGAAACTGAGTTTGTAGTTTTTGGGGTTTTCTTTGATTTTATAATTTTTTTGAAGTTTTAGAGTGTTTTTAAATTTTTAGTGTTTTTCTTTTGAGATTTTTAGTGATTTTTGGACTGACACAAAAATATGATAAAATAGACACTAGGGAAATTTTTTAGAATTTTTGGAAGTATTTTAATATTTTTTTCGAATTTTCTAAGCTAGACAGTGCTGAAACAACATATTTTTGATTTTCAATAAATATAAAAATAAAAGAAAATCCAAAACTAAAATGGCGTGGAAGAACACATGCACAGGAGCTTAAGTTCAAAATTTGAGAATTTTTAGAGTCAAAATGATGCCTTAGTTAATTATATCAAGCAAGCAAAGATCAAAGGCCTGGCAGGGGCTTTTCTGCAAATAGATAAAATTATGGGGGCACCTCTGCAATTTTCGCACAAAATTACTACTGAATTAAATGATTTCTGGCCCAGACAACAAAATACAAAACCCACAAGGGGTGTTCTGGCAAAAAGCCCACCCACGCGCGTGCGGAGCACGCGCCTGGGGAGGACTAAATAGATATTATATAAAACCTTGGGGCATAACTGCAAAATTCCAGAAATTAATTAACTACAGATAAAGGTTTGAGTACCCAACATAAATAAGACAAAAACCAAGGGGGTCGCCTGCAAAATTGCCAAGGTCACGCGTGTTGTGCACGTGACCTGGGGGGGGCTCCCACGCAAATACACCAAATCTGGGGGTTGGTTCGCAAATTACAAAGCTTAAATAAACTCAGAAAAGAAACTTGAGTATCAAACGTTAAATGGCAAAAGAAGCTGGGCGTAGTTCGCAAAATACCCAACTTATGGCTGATCGAACGGCGGGCTGAGCTCAACTTAAGACACGTGGCGCGTGCACAGAAGGCGATACCCCTTGGGCACGGACGGTCTTGATTAGATCGGCTGGAGGGCAATCAACGGCTGGCCGAGCTTCGAATCCAACGGCGGCTGCTCTTCATAATGAACACGGCCAGATCGATGGCCCTGAAGGTGCTTGGATGAACGTGGTATGACCCGACCTCCGGCAAGATTCGACTCGATGTTTCGAGTCCCTCCGGCGGCCAGAAGCTCCTCCGATGGCTGCCGCCACCTCTTGGAAGCTCCTTTGAAGGATGACGGCCTCAAAATGGCGGTTGGACCGCCAGCACGCCGCCGCGACGTCGACGAGCGGGGGTGGCTCCAGGAAGGTTGGGCGTCACAAAAATCAGCGTCAAGAGACGCCCGTGGTCTCCAGAACCTGCAAAGAAGATGGATGAAGAAGTCGGGGGCAAAGTGCCCCGACTTCGTGGAGTATTTCGCACAGGGGACAGATGTTTGGAAAGATGAAGCGGCCGGCGAGACTCGATGCCGGCCGCAGTGAATCGAGATGAAAAGCTAGCTACTGGACGAAGATCTTGAAAGGGGGAGTACCACCGTGGCTTTTTAACACGAAATCATCAGAGGGAAGAAGAGAAAAAAGGGGAAGAAGAGAGCCTCACTGTGTGTGCACAAGGTGTTCTCCGGCGAGAACTTCGGCGAGGGGACCTGCCTCGATTCGACACCGATTCGTCCCGTTGAAGCGCCCTCCGTGCTCCTGCTGTCACCAAGAGTCACGCTAGGGGTCCAGGTGAGGGATTTGGAGGTGGAAGAGTGGTCAAAAGTCCAAGGAAAGTCGGGGGGTTCGGTTTTGAACATGGTGATGGGGCGATCTTCAAGGAAGAGTCACGGGTGGCTGGATGATCCAACGCCCGAGGTATCACCTGGTCGTGAATCCTCGATATGTGGGCTACAAAAGTCGTGAAGGGAGCGGGGTCAAATGGTGAAAGGTGTGGCTCCCAAAAATCCATGAAGATGGTCAAAACCCATTTCTGACAGCAGCAGAGAGGGGGGTCAGACAGTTGACCGGGGTCAACTGTCCAAGCCCTCTGGTTGCTCACGTGGACCAACCAGAAAAACCCTTTGGAAAAAAGTTTAGAAATTAATTTAAAATAGTAAATGATTTTATTAATTTTTGATTATAAAATAAAAAAGTTTATTATTTAATAAATTATTTTAAGGTAATTTTTATTTATTTTTAGGAGGTTATAATTTATAAGTGACCTTTATACCCCTATATAGGTATGTTATTTATATACTGTATTTATTTATTTTTATTTTGTGTGTTTAAATCTTATTATTTTTATTTCTTATTTATAGAATTATAAAATACTTTTATACACCTAATTATATTTTTATTTTATTTTCTGATATATTTTGTATATTTAATAAAATAGAAGTGTATTTTATATAGGTATAAGTATATGTATAATACCTATGTATCAAATATGTAAGTATTTTATTTTGAGTTTTATTTAGGTTTTATTTCCAATTTTAATGTACATAATTAATGTAAATAATATTTACAACATTATAAAAATATAAAAGTAGGTAAATAATGAATGAAGAATAAATTGAATATTTATTCGGTACACTGTACAATGAGGGTCCAAAAGTCAACTTTCAAACCGTAGCTCCGCCAAATGCGAGACACCGCCATTAAATAGCTTATTTTCTTCTATATACAATTAAAGGTGAGTACGCTGCATTTGGAGTGTTTATTTGTGAGATACGGGTCTGGGAAGTTGGGATTCTGGATTTTTATTCAGACCATAACTTTTTATCTGTGTATTATTTTTCTGTGAAATCAATTTTGTATTTTCTTTATAAATTAATCTACAACTTTCATGTACAAAGTTTCTTCATTCGATGTACAAAAAGTGGAACCAAAATAGGTCCCAAAATGAATAAGAAATGAATAGAATGTATAGGTATTTAGACTGTGTTTTTGACCTTATCTCCCCCTACTTTATTCCTTGTCGACCTATTCAACAAGATGCCTAGGTCTCAGGGTTTCGGGTCATAAAATATTTACAATATTTTATTCTTTTTCTTTTCTTTTCTTTATTCTATAATTTTGGCTTTAATTACAGTAATTTATACACTATATAAATGCACATGCATGAATGCTAAGATGATGTATTTAAGGCTATTTACAGGCATTTGCTAGGGTTTTTGGTTCCAAAATGATAGAATAAAGATGATGAAATGTGGATTCATCAGTCCTCCAACAGGCCCCTAGGCCGCTTGACTGACTTGTCTGCAAACTGCAGAATCATCTTTGTAGGCTTGAGCGTTCCTAACCTGAACTTCGTGAGTAGTGAGGCTGGCATCAAATTGACAGATGATCCACTGTCGAGAAGTGTTCGCTCGAATTCCTGATTAAACATCTGGCAACGTACAAGAGGTGCTCCCATATCTGGCTTTTTATCCGGGAGGTTGCTGATGGCGTTAACTGTGGCCATTGTGAGAATGTGTTTTTCGGACTTGCCACCTTTGCTTCTAGAATTGTGGGGGTTCGGCCTGCGCTTGGTCGTACATGCCTCTTTCAATCCTTTCTTTACGGCGGGCATGTACTCAAGAGCTTTCATCAATGGCATATTCAGCACCAAATTCTGAATGATTTCTATGATAGCAGGGTCAGACAATACACTTTTCAAATTTTTCATTTTTTTGTGGTTTTTCATTGCTTCAGGAAAAGGAATATTTACAAACTCTTCACCAATATCATTCAAAATAGTGTCCGTATTGTTGTTTATAGGTAGATGACAAAAAAGAACGGATTCATCTACAATTTGCAGACCAAAAATGACAGGCTTGGCTTCAGGTGCTGGCGTTGGACTCGCTGCAGGTGCGGTGCTCCTCCTGTCAGGAGCTGGCTGTGATGCGGGTGCAGGAGTCTCCAATGCTGGCTGATCTCCACCGAGGTTGCTGCTATCTTTTTGTGTTTTTCGATTTTCCTCATTTTTTGTGGTTTTCTGGATGTTGGTGCTGCTCCCAAAATACTGGCTGGCCCTGGTGTTGGCTGGACTGCCGATTCCCCATCAGATGCAATGTGCTTTCCCTTCGCCGTCGCCGATGGCCGAAGTGTCCTACCGCTCCTGAGAGTAACAGCGTTAGATAAAAAACAATTAATTTCACCTGATTCGGATTGGACAATGCCGGCTACCTGCTCCTTGCGTTGGAAATTGTTAGGGTTAGCTTCGACCTGGGCTGGTATGATGGTTTTGGCTGCCGTCAGGTCGTCGATCTTCTGGTTCATCTCAGCCATGTTCTTCATCAATTGCTCCAAACAAGCCAGGGCTGGATTGACCGGTACAATCTCAGAGGATTCCGCCTGCTGGGGTCTAGAATGCTGGTTTGGCGGCTGAGATTGCGACTGGTATCCTTGTGAAAATTGTTGAGGAGGATGGTTGGAGGAGTACTGCGAGTTGTGCTGATTGTATTGAGCAGCCGGTTGCTGGTGATATCCCTGTCCACGATATCCGGACTGCTGAGGACCATGTTGGTAATTCTTCCTCCACGTGTTCCCGTGTGAGGGAGGCTGGTACCGGTAAGGCTGCTGGAATGGTCTCCCACCCTGCTGCTGCTGATGATAGGGCCGGTTGCCCATGTTCTGACCCTGAGAGTGTCCCTGAGGACGGGTCAGCTACGCTTCATTGTTCCAGACGCCATTTATCTCCTGGATCAGTGGCGGGGGTGGAGAGAACTGCTCGGAGTATGTGGGCTGGTGCTCTGGTTGGTATACAACCATCTGCGTCTGAGGCTACGGTGGCTGCTCCGGAACCTGCACGTAGTACACGTGCTGGACAGGCTGGGGCTGCGGTGGAGTCGGCTGAGGGTTTTGCTGCATTGTAGGCTCCTTCTTCTCAGCGTTCGGCTCTGCAGAGGTAGACACAGCGTTGCACATATTTGCATTCAATGCTCGGACGAGCTGCTCCAGCTGCTGGTAGATCTGGTCGAGCTTTTCCAGACCTTGGGTCCTCTTCTCTATGACTGCCAGTTTTTCGAGGTCCTGCAACCTCTTCTCGATGATATCCACTTTGGACAAGTGGCTCCCAATGATGCTCAGGTTGGATCTCTCATCTTTGTCCTCGGTGTGAGAAGCCATGTTAACTGGCTTGCTGATGGCGGTTGGTGGCTTCATGTAAATTCTAGACGAGGATTGGGTTGCTTCTCCCTCAGCCATTTCTTCGAAGACGTTCCATACTACATCCTCGTCCTTGTTAAAATGTGAACCGCCGCAAGCTGCATCCACGAGCTTTTGGCTCTCGAATGATAGCCCCCGAAAGAAGTGTTGTACGAGACTGGTCTTTGGTATTTCATGGTGGGGGCATTTTTCCTGGAGATCTTTGAATCTCTCCCACGCTTCATGGATCGTCTCGTGGGGCTGCTGGCAGAAACTGGAGATCCGGGCGCGCATCTGATTTAATCTCTCAAGAGGATAGAATTTATGGAGAAAGGTAGATTTCAATTCCTCCCAGGTGGTGACGACCTTCTCCAGATGGTCGACCCAATAAAGGGCCTTGTCTTGAAGGCTGAAAGGGAATGCGGTCATCTTGACTACATCAAGAGGGACTCCGGGGTAATGAGCAGTGGAACAGATGCGGTCAAACTTCTTGAGAAAAATGTATGGTTCTTCAGTGGTGTTCCCATGGAAAGTGGGAAGCAATGACACAAATTGCGGCTTTAGCTCGAAGTGAGCATGCATACGTGGAATTTGAATCCACTCTGTGATGCGCCTTGCTCCTGGGTTGTATGTCTCCTTGAATGTGGGCTTGGGCTGCGGTGGATCTTCTTCTGCTGCTTCATATTCGGGTCCCACTGAAAACTCATCATTGACTTCATGGAAATTGGGATCGAAGTTCGGATCATCCTCCCGTCGGCCATCTCTCGCATCGGCCCTCCTCCTCAGATCGTTCAGCATGTCTTGGAAGGTTGTCTGGGCTAGGGCCTGATTAGTCAGCTGCTGCTGAATGGCTTGGATGGAAGCCAGCAGCTGACTGTTAACCTCGCCCTGCGTGGTGTATTGTCCTTCCCCCGTATTGACTTCTGGTTCAGGTGGGGCTTGTGGTCCTTTTCCTCTGCCTCCTGCCATCTCGGATTCGGCTTGGTTTGCTGACTCGGGTTCTAAGTCTGCACATGGTAGAATGCCCCGATCAGTCTGAATTACAACACCAGATAGAGAGATGTTGTCTGTGTCAAGATCGACACAGAATTTCGCTAAGGATGGCGATGTATAAGGAGTGAAATCAATTGCCATCCAAAACGGACATAATTCGGGACGAGAGTGATCCCGGTTTATTGAAGAAGACAGGGAGTCTGGAGATCGATTCATAGGGTTTGAACCGGGTTCTCGGGAATCGCCCTGAATTATTAGAGATGGAGAGCGCATGGACCTGATGTGGGTGCCGACAGAGCCTCGACTAAACTGTCCATTCGTCGCCATCTCGAAGATCAAGAGGAAGATCGATTTGGATGAAAGATACGGGGGTCAATAAGGAATCAACAGAGTGTAAAACAGTAGAAGGCTCACAATGAGCAAGGGTCAACTGGAGGGAAGACAAAATTTGCGCAACGGCGCGATATTTTTGATCTTGACCTAAATTTGACTAGCAATCAAACACAAGACAAAGGAGTTCACCAACTTGACGCGTGAAACCGTGAAGGTTCGGCTTTTATCTTTGTAATTTTTATCTTGATTTCAGGAATTTATCTTTCAACGAGTCCTTAGAGCGCTACGCCTATAGGAGCGAGAGTACTGCCGGAAAAGTATTCCCGTACTTGTCCTCCTCCTGTGTAACCTGTAACTTGCGCTTTTTAAGGTCCTTGTAACCCTTCCTGGATCCCTACTCAGCCAAAGAAATAGAGGGAGGAAGCCGATAGGCGAAACCGATACTTCAGACCTTGCTCGCAACGGAATCACCCGTGAGCGTGCAAGATCCTATTCGGATGCAACCGGTGAGACAGACACCCCCGTGAAGGCGTGGCCTATGCTCGGTACTTCGGACAAGGTCGATGCTCACACAATAGTGAGTCACCAATGGCGACCAAGCCCTACTCGACTACGTACGATAGTAGCGCTAATACTTCGGAAATCTAGGCGATACACAAGGCAGCCACAAGTTGGGTTTTTGGCTCTAATCCTTACAGTGCTCACCTCACTTGGAAGGAGACCTTCCCATGCAACCTGAAAACAAGTGAGGGTGTTACTCTCCCCAATCAATGAGTCCAATTACCAATTACCAATTTTATTTAGGTCAAAGTTTTCTTAGCAGTCCCTTTTTTAATTTTTTTGGTGTTATCGCTTCTTTGAGTGAATTCAAACAAGTGCCTAATGATTTTGTATTTCTTTATCCTAATTTATCCAAAATCAGAGGGAGAAAAGAGATGGGAAAAGCCAATGCAAGTCGGCGCCAAGATGGAAATCTCACCTTTGTGCCTAAATGAGGATGCAAAGTAAGAAGACTTACAGCGAATCCCAGCTCTCTCCATGCGGGATGCAAAGCATAAATTTATAAATATAATCTATATGCCGGTATGCAATGCGGAAATCGTCCTAAGATAGGCAACTGCTAGCGTGAAGAACCACAAGCTAAGCACTCAACTCCAATCCTAAGGTCCGGTCTAGCTCACCCCTCCTCTGCTCAACACACTTGAGTTAGGAGAAAGCGCTTTACAGGAGAGCTCGCGGCGCGCGGATCAAGGAAGAGTGACTTCGCTGTTTAATTAAACTAAGTCCAAGCACGATCTATAGGTACATGCAATTGTTGTTAAGGTGTTTGGACCTAATCTAAGCGATCAAGCAATGCCTAAATCTAAGAGCTCAATCCACAAAAGAAATGAAAAAGAAAACAAAACTGGAAAATGACAGTCGATAAAACACGAGAAAGCCGCGGTGAGCCCCCGGGTGAACAAACACCCGGAAATTAGGCTCGAAGGTGTTCAAGTGTCCAAGTCCTGTATTATTACAAATTAAACAAATAACTCTCTCTCACAAAAATAAAAGCAACTATCTCTCTCTTCTAGTTCTCCCGCTCTCTCCTGCTGGCTAGGGTAGAATAGCCGGCTCCTCCTCCTAAGGCTGCGCAAGATCCCCTAGGCGATCCTCCTCGGTCGGTGGTCCCTCGCAAGAAGACAAAAGAGATGTCAGACAGTGCAAAACAAATGATACACAAGAGACAAGTAATCAAAAATGGCTAAGTAACTAAAAAGACCCAAAAGGTACTCTACAAGCCGATGCTCCCCGGCAACAGAGCCATTTGAAAAGCGATATAGTGAGAGCCGCTAAATAGGGGTCTGACAAATCAGACTCACTGTCGCTGAATGCGACTACTCAAGCCTCTTCGTTTCTTCAACAATCAACCCACACAATCGATAAAGCAATCAATAGCAAGGATTAAAATTTATTATACCCTACTAACAATGTATATGGCAAGCAAGTAGGGGTCGAACACAGGAAACAACGGTGCCAGAGTGTAGATAAAAATCCAAACCCTAGGTCTAATAAATCACTTAGCCAATCTAGTTTTTTTTGTGGGTTTTTTAATTTTATTTTTTTTTATTTTTTTATTTATTTTTTTAATTTTATATTTTGGTTTTTAATTTTCTAATTTTTATAATTTTATAGTTTATATTTTTTTAATTTCTTTTCAATATTGGAAAATAGGGACAATGTAATAAAAGACAAGCTAAAGTATTTATAAAAATATGCAAAAATAACCAAAAATTCAGAAATAAAATTTTTTGATATTTTAGGATTTTGTACTGTTTTTGTGATTTTTGGGGATTTTTAAGGTGTTTTTGGTATTTTAAATACTGAAATAAGGCAAAACAGTGGGCAAGCTACTGGCTGGAAAATAAAACTGGAATTAAAAATATCAAATAGCTACAAAATTTGTCCACCCTATTTTTCAGATAAACATAGTAAAATCTAGAACAAACAGAAACTGAGTTTGTAATTTTTGGAGTTTTCTAGGATTTTCTATATTTTTTTGAAGTTTTTGAGTGTTTTTAAATTTTTAAGGTTTTTCTTTTGATATTTTTAGTGAATTTTGGATTGAAAATAAAGCATACTGAGAGAAACAAAAATATTTTTTTGGGATTTTTCTGGACAGTTTTTATATTTTTTTTGGATTTTCTAAGCTAGACAGTGCACAAAATGACTATTTCTGAATTTTAATAAATAATAAAAATGCAATAATATGAAAAATAAAAATATGGTGATAAACTACTATGCAACAAAGACTTACTGTGATTTTTGGGAATTTTTTGGGGTTTTATAGATGCATGCATAAAATACTAGAAGCAAATAGAAAATTCATGTTCGTAGGGGCATTTATGGAATATATTGAAAGTTGCAGGGCCAAAATGCAATATGTCCATAAAAGTTTATACTGCCATTAAATGTTTAAGCACTAAGAACATACACTCAAAAACCCGGGGGGGGGGGGGGGGGGTAGCCTGCAAATACGCCAAGCCCACGCGCGACGCACGCGCCTGGCGGGGGCTTCCAAGCAATTACACAAAATCCGGGGGCTATGTCGCAAATGTTTCAATTGTTTTGCACAGCAGACAAAAATCTTAAACTAAACTACTAAATCCAAAATCACAGGGTTAAGTCGCAAATTACCAACTGCTGAGTGATCCCACGGCAGGTCGCGCCCCTTACGCCACGTGGCGCGCGCACGGGAAGCGATACCCCTTGGGCTCGGCGGCCTGGATTAAAAGCTACGATGGAGATCCAAGGCCCAGGGTGTCTTTCATCTGACGGTTGCTGCTTCACCTGAGGTTCTTGGCCAATCGGACGGCGGCGGGCACGGTTGGAAGAACATGAGGGGTTTCTCGGTAGAGCGAGTTTCCCCCGCGAAGAACGCCGCCTCCAGCGGCCGCCTGGACTTCAAAATTTGCAGGAGAGATTCCTGATGCAACCTTCTTGCGTTCAGCGACCTCAAAATGGCGGGGGGTCCCCGGCCGGCCGCCGCGATGTTGGAGAACAGAGGGCGGTCCAGGTGGTTCTGGCGTCCAAAAAAACCGACCCCAGATGGGGTCCTACGGGGTCTGAGACCTGCAAAAAAAAAGTGAAGAAGTCGGGGGCAAAGTACCCTGACTTCGTGGAGTGTTTCACAAGGGGGATGCGGCTGCGTGGAAAAAGGGGCGTCGGCCGGCGAGACTCGATGCCAGTCGAGGTTGAATCTAAGGATCGTGAAGATCAATAGATGAGCGATTGTGATGAGGGAATGCCACTGAGGGGTTTTAACACGAAAGCATCAGAGAAAAGAAGAGAAAAAGAGGAAGAAAAGACCTCACCCGTGCGTGCACAAGGTGTCCTCTGGCGAGAACTCCAGCGAGGGGACCCGACTCGATTCGACACCGCTTCGTCCCGTTGAGACGCCCTCCAGACTCCTGCTGTCACCAAGAGTCTAGCCAAGGGTCTAGGTTAGGGATTTGGAGGTGGAAGAGTGATCAAAGTGGAATGGAGGGAAGAGGTGTGGTTTGAAACTTGGCCGAGAGGGCTCGAAGAACGAGGCGCATCTCGCGAGTCGATGATCCTCAGCCCCGTGACAAACCCAGGGCGTGCAAGCCCATGCAACGAGGAACAACTTTACTGAAGACCTCGACATCAAATGGTGAAAGACTATGCCTCGAAAAAATCGAGAAAAACGACAAAAACTCACTTCTGACACAATCCAGGCTGGGGTCAGAGAGTTGACCCGAGGTCAACTCTCCAGCCCACCTGGTTGGTCCACGTGGACCAACCAGGAAAAAGCCTGGGAAACAATATTTAAAAAGTCAAAATAAAAATAGTAAACTAACTTATTTAGTCATGGTTACAAAATAAAAAATGTTATAAATTTTATAAATTTTTTATTGTAATTTTTATTTATTTTTTGAGGTATATTTTTACAAGTTTGCATTTATGCCCTTTTTAGGTATATATATCTATATCTTTTAGTATTTTATTTTTATTTAGGTATTTTCAATATTATTATTTTATTTATGATTTTATAAAATTATAAAATACTTTTATCTACACAAATATATTTTTATTTTAATTTTATTATATATTTTATACACTTAATAAAATAAAAGTGTTATTTGTATAGGTATAGACACAGGTATTATACCTATGTATCTTATTTACAAATATTTTTATTTTGTGTTTGATTTATGTTTTATTCTGATTTTAATGCACATAATTATTATATGTAATAATTACAACATTATAAAATATAAAAATTATAAAAATAATAAATAAATAATAAATTGAGTATTTTAATCTGTACAAGTATACAATAAGGGTCAAAACTCAACTTTCAAACGTAGCTCCACCAAATGCGAAACCACCGCCATTAAATAGCTTATTTTCTTCTATATACAATTAAAGGTGAGTTTGATGCATTTGGAGTTTTCATTTGTGAGATACGGGTCTGGGAAGTTGGGATTCTGGATTTTTATTCAGACCATAACTTTTTATCTGTACATTATTTTTCTATGAAATCAATTTTGTATTTTTCTATATAAAATTATCTACAACTTTCATGTACAAAGTTTCTTTATTTGATGTATAAAAAGTGGAACCAAAAATAGGTCCCAAAATGAATAAAGAATGAATAGAAAATATAGGTCTTTTATCTGTATTTTGGCCCTTATCTCCCCCTACTTTATTCCTTGTTGACCTATTCATCAAGATACCTAGTTCTCGGGGTTTCGGGTCTTAAAATATTTACAATATTTTATTCTTTTTCTTTTCCTTATTTATTCTATAATTTTGGCTTTAATTACAGTATTTTATACACTATTTAGATGCACATGCATGAATGCTAAGATGAGTGATTTTAACGCTATTTACAGGTATTTGCTAGGGTTTTTGGTGCCAAAATGATAGAATAAAGATGATGAAATGTGGATTCATCACCTCCCCCACTAGATATAGACAGAATGGGAGCCTCTAACTGAGCTCTACTAGCGATATGTGCTCTACTCATCTCGGCCATCCGGATCGAACACCTTCCAGACAGTGTCTGCTCCATGTGAAGTATATATCCCTCCACAAGCAACACTAACCAAACCTTGCACCTCAGGGTGTAGACTTCAATATACGGACTAAACTAGGATGGTAGGCTCTAAGCCATGACAAGACACTTCTGTAAAAGGTCCTTAAATCTTTCCCAAGTATCACATAAAGCTTCGTTGGGAAGTTGGGAGAAACCTGTGATGTGTGAGTGCATCAAGTTAGTTCTTTTCAAAGGGTAGAACTTCATCAGGAAGAGGTCCTTAAACTACGCAAAGGTAGTTACAATTACCCCCAGGTTCTTCATCTATAAATCTACCATATCCTTTAAGGTAAAAGGGAGGGCTTTGAGCATAATGTAGTCTTGGCTAACCCTAGGATGCCAAAGTTAGTGCAGGCCAACTCAAAGTCCCTAAGGAATGCGTAAGGTTTCTCATGAGCATTCCCATGGAAATGTGGCAACAAACTAAGAAATCGTGGCTTCAATTCATATTCAACTTCAAGTTTAGATGGGCTTAACTAATTGGCCATCTGATATTGCCGAGGATTATATGACGTGTCCATTGGTGCATCTCTACTCGATTGTAATTGACCAAGTTGCCCTGGCATAAGTGCTTAATTCTGCTCGAACTCTGCAAACCTAGCCAATACTGCATGCATTGGGTCCTTTCATTCTTCCTCCTCTCCATTTTGCTTCCTAGGAGGCATCTCTAATAAATCCCTATTACCTTCATCAAACAAAGGGTAAAAGTGAGATCTAGATGAAGATAACGAAATCGAATTGATCTCACCAAGGCAATGATCTTACTCAATGAGTAAAGAAGAAAAGGGGTTGGTTGAGATGTAACCACCCTGTAACGGCTCCCACTACCCTTGTTAATTCGATCAAATTAATGCTCAAATTAATTAATAATATTCGTTGTAGTCAGATAATGAGAGCGAATCAAAACCACTTTCAATTATAGTCAAATTAATTTCGAGTGGCAATTTATTTTTTTACTTGGGCAAGCCCAAGGTCGAACTCAGTTAGGTAGGTATCTCCTTAGGTGAATTGTTAGCAAGGTCCAAAGTTTGATTTTCGGGAAAGAATTTTTTTGGTCGTTTTCGGTTTTCTATGCAAGACACATGCAAAAACTAGCCAGTTTACAAGTTAGATCAGATGAGTATTCAAATTAAGTCCAAAAAGTATGAAACTTGGCCAGATGATGAAATGGGATGAAATTAGACTACCCTGATATTTTTGGAATTTTCTGACCCTAAATTAAATTACTGTGAATTAAAAATGAATATACGGTGGTTTTCACTAAATTAATTTTAATAATTATCAAATCACAATATTTTTGAAAATAAAAAAATCCTAGATAGATCTCAGGTTGAATAATCCAGGAAAACTGTCAAACCTTAATTTTGATGTGAAATGAACCTATTAAAAATTAATTAAGGAATTCACCAAATGAATTATTTAGGCCTCAGAATTCATGCAATTGAATGAAATTTGTATGCAAGGTAAAGCTAATTATCCTAGATATAATGTGATTTTTGAGGAATTTTTGGAGTCAAAGAGAAATTACTATCAATTAAGAGGTGAAATTGGGCAAAATATAGCGAAAATGAACCAATTAATTAATAGAAAATTCTACTTATATTACAAAAATATTCCACATGTCACATAATAAGGAGGACAATGTAATCTACACAATGCAATTTTCCAAACTCAAAAATGACTTAATATGAATACCTAAATATGCGTGCAAAGACAGGGTTATAAATGCAATACAAGAATTAAAATTTCTGAAAATAAAACATGCAGACAGGGACTATTATGCAATTACCTATAATGCAGGGGGTGGATGCAATTTCTCCACGGAACACGTGCTCCTCACGTGGGGTCGCCTGACAGGGACTGAAATGTAATATTGAAAACCTTCAGGGGCCTCGATGCAATTTACCCAAGCCCCACATGCGGATCACGTGGGGGGTCCTAGGCTCGGTGGACGTCGGAGGCTTAGAGTGAGGCCCGGGTGGCTCTAGAGGTCCGGATCTGGCTCGGGGAAGCTTCGGTTGATCCGAGCCTAGCGGTCGTGGAGGAGGCTCGGATTGGGCGACGTGGGCGTATCTAGGTCGTGGGATCAGAGATTATCCAACGATGGTGCACTGCGGACGCGTGGCGTGTCTTGACCCATCGGATCAAGATCAATCCAACGGTTGGTGAATGCTGGAGACGTGGCGCGATCTGGAGCATAGGATCCGCCTGATCCTACGGGTTCGGGGCGAGGCAACGTGGATGGCTCCTGGATGTTCGATCTAGTATAGATCAAGGGTTGTTGTTCTTCTTCCTTAATCGGTCCGCTGCCTCCTGCGGCAGAGAAGGCTGGGCTCCGACGAAAGGGGCTTGGCTCTGCCTCGTCCTCTGGGCGTCGATGAAGCTCGCTGGAGGCTCCCACATAGCTGGGAAGACGCGTCGAGGTGTCGGGGATCCTCCGGCGGTCTCAAAAGTGGTTGAATGGCTCTGGGTTGCGGTAGCGGAGAAGCTCGAGGGCAGCTCCGATGAAGTTCCGGCCAATGACTGAGAGGGTACCTGCAGGGTGTTAGCAGATAGCCGAAGCGTGCGTGGTGACCGTGGAGTGATGCAGATTGAAACGCGAGGCCTGTAGAGGAGTGGGGATGACCGGTGATCGAGCTCCGCCACTGTGGCGGAGCCAGCGATGGTGGAGGATGAAGTGCTTGTCAGAGGGATCTAAGGATAGCGCGAAGATCAGAGCTCCGTCGCGGATCTCAAAGGATGCTTTGCTGGGCAAGAAGGGTCTCGTGGAGGGTGAATTTAATCGGAGAAAACAAAGAAAAAATAAAAAGAAGATCGAGAGGAGAATGGAGGAATCTACCTGGGGTTAGAAGCTCCGAGAAGGCTTCTAGTTCTTCGCTCGAAGGTCGGTAGGAGGCCTGAGCTCGTACAGCTCACGGTGGTAGCTACAGCACGGCGGAGTTGGCCGTGGATCTCACTGGAGGAATTTCAGCCGTCGTCACTCTACTTCTTTCCGAATTGCTGTCACCAATAGGAAGACCGGAGCTAGGGGAATCTCTTCGTAGTGGCAGATGGGAGTTAAAGTGGCCGGAGGTGGCTGATTTATAGGACGAGGGTGACGACAGGGATGACTGGGAGGTGATGCTCGTGGACATCATGGAGCGACTCTAGGGGATGTCGTGAAGATCGAGGGAGCTGGCGAGGATGGGGGATGAGTGGGCTCCATCGTGGTGGCGTTGGTGGTCGGAGAAGGTGGTCGTTGTGGAGTCAAAAATAGAAAGGGGGCGAGTGCTGCGCGAAATTGAGAACGTGAAAGAGAGATGGTCTGGAGGTAGGTGACGAAGTCTCGATCGTTGGATCTTGCGATCCAACAGCTGAGAAGATGGCGCTAAGGAGCGGCTATGATATGATCCAAGGCGATGTGATCGGATGGTAATTAACGGGCCATGTGGCGTGCGCTCAGGCAGGCGAAAATGAACGACGATGAGGGGGTAGGGTTGGTGATCGAAGGGCTGATAGTCGATGCGGATGTAGCGGTTGAGATTGAAGGGACGAGGGCGCAATCCGATGGCACAAAAGAGTGTTATGTGGCATCATGAGGGAGAGGCGGCAATGGGCGGTGATGATGAAGTCCAGGGATTGATCTGACGGCGGTGAGTTAAGGCGTACGTGGAGACTCTCAAGTCCTTGGATTTTGATGAGGATCCAACGGCTGGCGGTGAGGGCGGATGAGTCAAAGGGAGCGGGCCGCGTGGCGTGATCAGATGGTGCCACGTGGCCAACTGTCAGTGGCTGAAAGGAGAAATGAAATTAGAGAGAGAAGGATGCCGAATTTGGAAAAACTCAAACATGAAAGTTGTAGATCTCGATGAGATCTACAAGTTTCATGTTGACCAAAAACCGAGATGAGGTCAGATGTGATACAAAAATACAAGAATACAAATATGCATATATATATAGTATACAAGGAGGCCCAAAAACCCAACTTTTCCCTACGAGCTCCGAATTGAATGAAATTACTCTCATTTTAAAGGTCTCAGGATGTGTATTATTATGAAGGTGAGTAGACCTAATTCGGTGTTGGTAGGAGAGAGATATGTGCATTCTAAGGTCCAGGAGTTTAGGGCTTTATTGGGTATTTTACAAAAGAGGGGCTCTGGTCTTCTTCCCTATCTTATTAACTAATGGTGTACACATTATAGGAAAGGTGTTATTTAATACAAGAGAATAGGCGGATATTTTATAGGCGGATTTGATACAAGGATTGGCTTCTTATTTAAATGCAAGAATGATTGCTAAAATGCATATTTTTGTGAATTGATGCATGAATGATATTTATGCAAGATAAAGGGAAATATGTTGCTAGATACCCGAGGACAAAGCTCTATTGGAAACTTTAAGAGTGATGAATCACAGATTCATCAACCCCCTATACTTAAACCTTGCTCGTCCCCGAGCAACTAAAATGAAATGCAATGGTGAAATGGTTTTGGGTTCCATACCAAGGTCATGAACAAAAGTTGAAAATGGAGCTTGACTCAACCTTTGGATTAATTGTGTGGAGGAACCTTATTGGGATCTGAACTTAAGACCTAACAGACTTCAAGTTCCACCAGTCTTCTATTCAAGACGCCTTAATAGTCAGATCAGAACAAATCCTCAAACGCAAATTTCTGATGACTATGATTCTTACTTGTACTGTGTAAGTGATAAACAGCTCTCCACATCAGAAATGGCTCAGAACCAGCCTCCTCTAACAAGGTAACTCAAATAACCCGGTCAGGTAACTATTTCCTCGAGGAGCGGGGTATTCCCTTCTAAGTTCAAGTGCGACCAGCTCAAGAGGAGGGGGTGGAGAAAAGAATGGACGGTAGCCAGTGTAGCTACCTATCCCGGGATGTCTGACCAGTGTAGCCAAGTCATCCAGCTGCAGACTTCTTGCTTATATACATACTCCGACAGGTATTTTATTTTCACTTGGACTTGTCTGATTTTTTTGGAGTTCTTGCATTTTTTCCTTTTTTTCTTTTTTTTCTTTGAACTATATACAAGGTGCAGCATGTACATCAGGAGTTTTTCCTCTTGAGCCAGTAGACTGTCCCTCTTTTGAAGCATTATTACAACCCACAGCATCCCGTCCTTAGATGTCAACACCACCAGACTAGGTTGAGATGCACTACCCTCCCTAGAGGAGGACGGATGTTTCCACCCGCGTGCTACTCCAAGCTAAAGGATTCTACCTCCTCACCACCTCATCAATGAAGAGCTACGTGCATTGTGCTTGTCCAAGTTAGGTCACTGTCTATAAGAATTATGTGTATGCACGAGATATTCTACTTAGACAGATTAAGATGACATGTGAACATAGACTTGCGGACTCAAAGAATTAAGTCACTTGACCTGAGAAATCTTAACTCCAGTTCCTATAAGGTTCCTCTGAAATTAGGTGGATTAAGGTCAAATCAAGTCCATCCTCAACATCTACTCCTAACTTGGTTCAGAACCCACTAGCTTTTCACCTTGCATATGCAAGATATGCAGATGAGATGCAGATGACATGTTATGAATGAAATGCAAGACTCTTTTTTCTTTCTTTTCTGATGTAGAGATGATACACAAGATTAAATAAGAAGCCTTTGAATTTTTTTGTTATTATTTGGTATAATTCCTATGTTACAACAGTTTATAACAATGTTATACAAGTGTATTTTACAAAAAAAATTCAAAAATTTTCTCCAAATTTTACCCAGCCCGTAAAATATATACAAAGATACATGAACGTACGAGCTATGGGTAAAGTATATATATAATATATACACGCCCCCCTATACTTAGCATGTGCTATGTCCTCAGAGAGTGGAAAGCGAGGAAAAAGACATAGCTCGTGCTAAGCGTAAGAGAGCCAAAGAGAACAAAAAAATGTAAAGAAGACGTCCTGCCCCCCCCATACTTAGGCTCAGGCAGCCTAAGCGTAGAAGAAGGACAAAAAATGGGGAGGACGAGGGCAAGAAAAGAAGTGTATGAATATACAATACGGGCATCGGTCCCCCCATACTTAGGCTCAGGTCAGCCTAAGTATTGGATGGAAGTGAGTATGAAGACCGATGTGATCTGAAGGATGTACAGAGACTCAACTCAAGTGGCTCATCCCCTATACTTAGGATCTGGTCATCCTAAGTATAGTAAAAGATGGTGATCAATGAAGCTAGGATGAGTTATAGAGTTGCAGAAAAGAAAGGTCAGAATGTACAGGAATGATGGTATATACAAGTGAGTCGGTCTGAATCTTTCAAGATGCTGTTGATGGCTAGAGCTCACTGTTGCAAGGTCTCATGCACGGCTTGAGGTGTATCTGTTGAATCTGTCTCGTGCATGAATACAATCTCCTCAACATGGACTAGTTGCTCATTGGATTCGATGAAGTGTTTCAATAGTTGTCCATTCACAAGAAATGTTGGTGCGTCATCTGCGAGATCTGAGATCTCAACACATCCACTATCATGCACCGTATGGATGACAAATGGGCCTGTCCACTTGGACTTCAACTTGCCTTGGAAGATCTTCAGCCTAGCATTAAACAACCATACCTTTTGTCCAGGAACAAAGGTCTTTCATCTGATATATCTATCGTGCCAACGCTTAACCTTGTCCTTGTACACCAAACTGTTGTCATATGTGTGGTTTTTGACTTCCACAAGCTCATTCAGATCCATTTCTTTCTGCTTCTGTCCAAGGTGCATGTTCCAATAGACCTTCTTGATTGCCCATTCTGATTTGTGCACTAGTTCTACGGGCAAATGGTACGTCTTTTTGAATACCATTCAGAATGGGGAGGTTCCTAATGGTGTCTTGTAAGCTGTCTTATACGCCCATAGGACTTGATCCAAGATCTGAGACCAGTCCTTCCTGTCTAGGTGGACAAGCTTCTGCAATATAGTCTTCACCTCCCGATTCGACACCTCAGCCATACCATTAGTTTGTGGGTGGTAAGGACTAGCGACACGGTGTTCGATGCCATAGTCCTTCAAGAGTTTCTTCACCTCCCGATTTACAAAGTGGCTACCCCCGTCTGATATCATCATTTTGGGGATCCCAAACCTAGAGATGATGTGCTCTCTGATGAATTTACAGACAGTCCTACTGTCTGTGGCTCAGGTCGGGATAGCCTCCACCCACCTAGATAGATAGTCTACCGCAAGAAGAATGTATTCAAATCCATGGCTAACAGGGAATGGGCCCATGAAATCGATGCCCCAGGCGTCAAAAACATCACAAATGATGACAAGTTGCATCGGCATCTCATCCTTGGAACCAACAGTTCCTCCCATTCTCTGGCATACTGGGTACGACTTCGCAAAGGTGATTGCATCGTGAAACAGAGTCGGCCAGTAAAAGCCACATTGAAGTACCTTCCATGTGGTCCTCTTCCCAGAGTGGTGTCCTCTTGCCTCCAAGCTATGGCATAGAGAAAGGACACTATGGTATTCCTCCTGAGGAATACACCGTCTCCAAACACAATATGGTCCTTCAAAGAAAAGGATCGGGTCCTCCCAATGGTAGTGTCTCGCATCCGACTTCAGTCTAGTAAAGATCAACGGTTGTTGTTCTTCTTCCTCAACCGGCCCGCCGCCTCCTACGGCAGAGAAGGTTGGGCTCCAGCGAAGGGGCCTGGCTCCACCTCGTCCTCTTGATGAAGCTCGCCGAAGGCTCGCAAGTAGCTAGGAAGACGCGTCGAGGTGTCGGGGATCCTCCGGCGGTCTCAAAAGTGGATGAATGGCTCTGGGTTGCGGTAGCGGAGAAGCTCAAGGGCAGCTCTGATGAAGTTCCGGCCAATGATTGAGAGGGTACCTGTAGGGCGTTAGCAGATAGCTGAAGCGTGCGTGGTGATCGTGGAGTAATGCAGATTGAAACGCGAGGCCTGTAGAGGAGTGGGGATGACCGATGATCGAGCTCCGCCACGGTGGTGGATCCGGCGATGGTGGAGGATGAAGTGTGTCGTTAGAGGGATCTAAGGATAGCGTGAAGATCAGAGTTCCGTCACGGATCTCGGAGGATGCTTTGGTGGGAAAGAAGGGTCTCGTAAAGGGCGAATTTAATTGGAGAAAACAATGAAAAAATAAAAAGAAGATCGGAAGGAGAATGGAGGAATCTACCTGGAGTTAGAATCTCCGAGGAGGCTTCCAGGTCTTCGCTCGAAGGTCGGTAGGAGGCCTGAGCTCGTGCAGCTCACGGAAGTAGCTGCAGCACGGCAGAGTTGGCTGTGGATCTCGCTGGAGGAATTTCAGCTGTCGTCACTCTACTTCTTTCCGAATTGTTGTCACCAATAGGAAGACAGGAGCTAGGGGAATCTCTCCGTAGTGGCGGATGGGAGTGAAAGTGGCCGGAGGTGGCTGATTTATAGGACGAGGGTGACGGCAGGGATGGCTGGGAGGTGATGCTCGTGGACCTCATGGAGCAACTCTGGGGGATGTCGTGAAGATCGAGGGAGCTGGCGAGGATGAGGGATGAGTGGGCTCCATCGTGGTGGCGTTGGTGGTCGGAGAAGGTGGTTGTTGTGGAGTCGAAAATAGAAAGGGGGCGAGTGTTGCACGAAATTGAGAACGTGGGAGAGAGACGGTCTGGACGTAGGTGACGAAGTCTCAACTGTTGGATCTTGCGATCCAACAGCTGAGAAGATGGCTCTAAGGAGCGGCTATGATATGATCCAAGGCGATGTGATCGGATGGTAATTAACGGGCCATGTGGCGTGCGCTCAGGCAGGAGAAAATGAACGGCTATGAGGGGGTAGGGTTGGTGATCGAAGGGCTGATATTCGATGTGAATATAGCGGTTGAGATTGAAGGGACGAGGGCGCAATCGGATGGCACAAAAGAGTGCTACATGGCATCATGAGGGAGAGGCGGCAACGGGAGGTCATGATGAAGTCCAGGGATTGATCTGACGGCGGTGAGTTAAGGCGTACGTGGAGACTCTCAAGCCGTTGGATTTTGATGAGGATCCAAAGGCTGGCGGTGAGGGTGGATGAGTCAAAGGGAGTGGGCCGCGTGGAGCGGTCAGAGGGCGCCACATGGCCAGCTGTGAGTGGCTGAGAGGAGAAATGAAATTAGAGAGAGAAGGTGGCCGAATTTGGAAAAACTCAAACATGAAAGTTGTAGATCTCGATGAGATCTACAAGTTTCATGTTGACCAAAAACGTAGATGAGGTCAGATGTGATACAAAAATACAAGAATACAAATATACATATATATATACTATACAAGGAGGCCTAAAAACCCAACTTTTGCCTACGAGCTCCGAATTGAATGAAATTAGTCTTATTTTAAAGATCTCAGGATGTGTATTATTATGAAGGTGAGTAGACCTAATTCGGAGTTGGTAGGAGAGAGATATGCACATTCTAAGGTCTAGGAGTTTAGGGCTTTATTGGGTATTTAACAAAAGAGGGGCTCTGGTCTTCTTCCCTATCTTATTAACTAATGGTGTACACACTATAGGGAAGGTGTTATTTAATACAAGAGAATAGGTGGATATTTTATAGGTGGATTTTTTACAAGTATTGGCTTCTTATTTAAATGCAAGGATGAATGCAAAATGCATATTTTTGTGAATTGATGCATGAATGATATTTATGCAAGATAAAGGAAAATATGTTGCGTGATACTCGGGGACAAAGCTCTATTGGCAACTTTAAGAGTGATGAATCACAGATTCATCAACCCCCTATACTTAAACCTTGCTCGTCCCCGAGCAACTAAAATGAAATGCAATGGTGAATTGATTTTGGGTTCCATACCAAGGTCATGAACAAAAGTTGAAAATGGAGCTTGACTCAACCTTCGGATTCATTGTGTGGCGGAACCTTATTGGGATCTGAACTTAAGACCTAACAGACTTCAAGTTCCACCAGTCTTCTATTCAAGACGCCTCAATAGTCAGATCAGAACAAATCCTCAAACGCAAATTTCTGATGACTATGATTCTTACTTGTACTGTGTAAGTGATAAATAGCTCTCCACATCAGAAATGGCTCAGAACCAGCCTCCTCTAACAAGGTAACTCAAATAACCCGGTCTGGTAACTCTTTCCTCGAGGAGCGGGGTATTCCCTTCTAAGTTCAAGTGCGACCAGCTCAAGAGGAGGGGGTGGAGAAAAGAATGGACGGTAGCCAGTGTAGCTACCTATCCCGGGATGTCTAACCAGTGTAGCCAAGTCATCCAGCTGCAGACTTCTTGCTAATATACATACTCCGATGGGTATTTTATTTTCACTTGGACTTGTCTGATTTTTTTGGAGTTCTTGCATTTTTTCCTTTTTTCTTTTTTTTTCTTTGAACTATATACAAGGTGCAGCCTGTACATCAGGAGTTTTTCCTCTTGAGCCAGTAGACTATCCCTCTTTTGAAGCATTATTGCAACCCACAGCATCTCATCCTTAGATGTCAACACCATCAGACTAGGTTGAGATGCACTACCGTCCCTAGAGGAGGACGGATGTTTCCACCCGTGTGCTACTCCAAGCTAAAGGATTCTACCTCCTCACCACCTCATAATGAAGAGCTTCGTCCATTGTGCTTGTCCAATTTAGGTCACTGTCTATAAGAATCATGCCTATGCACGAGATATTCTACTTAGACTGATTAAGATGACATGTGAACATAGACTTGCGGACTCAAAGAATTAAGTCACTTGACATGAGAAATCTTAACTCCATTTCCTATAAGGTTCCTCTGAAATTAGGTGGATTAAGGTCAAATCAAGTCCATCCTCAACATCTACTCATAACTTGGTTCAGAACCCACTAACTTTTCACCTTGCATATCAAGATATGCAGATGAGATGCAGATGACATGTTATGAGTGAAATGCAAGACTCTTTTTTCTTTCTTTTCTGATGTAGAGATGATATGCAAGATTAAATTAGAAGCCTTTGAATTTTTTTATTATTTGGTATAATTCCTATGTTACAACAGTTTATAACAATGTTATAAAAGTGTTTACAAAAAAATTTCAAAAATTTTCTCCAAATTTTACCCAACCCGTAAAATATATATAAAGATACGTGAACGTACGAGCTATGGGTAAAGTATATATGAAATATATACACGCTCCCCTATACTTAGCGTGTGCTATGTCCTAAGAGCGTGGAAAGCGAGGAAAAAGACATAGCTCGTGCTAAGCGTAAGAGAGCCAAAGAGAACGAAAAAATGTAAAGAAGTCATCCTGCCCCCCCTCCATACTTAGGCTCAGGCAGCCTAAGTTTAGAAGAAGGACAAAAAATGGGGCGGACGAGGTCAAGAAGAGAAGTGGATGAATATACAATACGGGCATCGGTCCCCCCTATACTTAGGCTCAGGTTAGCCTAAGTATAAGATGGAAGTGAGTATGAAAACCGATGTGATCTAAAGGATGTACAGAGACTCAACTCAAGTGGCTCATCCTCCTATACTTAGGATCCGGTCATCCTAAGTATAGTCCAAGATGGTGATCAATGAAGCTAGGATGAGTTACTAGAGTTGCGGAAAAGAAAGATCAGAATGTACAGGAATGATGGTATATACAAGTGAGTCGGTCTGAATCTTTCAAGATGCTGCTGATGGCTAGAGCTCACTGCTGCAAGGTCTCATGCACGACTCGAGGTGTATCTGCTGAATCTGTCTCGTGCATGAATACAATCTCCTCAACATGGACTAGTTGCTCATTGGATTCGACGAAGTGTTTCAGTAGTTGTCCATTTAAAGAAATTTTGGTGCGTCATCTGCGAGATCTGAGATCTCGACACTTCCACTATCATGCACAGTATGGACGACAAATGGGCCTGTCCACTTGGACTTCAACTTGCCTTGGAAGATATTCAGTCTAGCATTAAACAACCATACCTTTTGTCCAGGAACAAAGGTCTTTCGTCAGACATATCTATCGTGCCAACGCTTAACCTTGTCCTTGTACACCAAACTGTTGTCATATGCGCGGTTTCAGACTTCCACAAGCTCATTCAGATCCATTTCTTTCTGCTTCTGCCCAAGGTGCGTGTTCCAATGGACCTTCTTGATTGCCCATTCTGAGTTGTGCACTAGTTCTGCGGGCAAATGGCACGTCTTTTTTAATACCATTCGGAATGGGGAGGTTCCTAATGGTGTTTGGTAAGCTGTCCTATACACCCATAGGACTTGATCCAAGATCTGAGACCAGTCCTTCCTGTCTGGGCGGACAAGCTTCTGCAATATAGTCTTCACCTCTCGATTCGACACCTCAGCCATACCATTAGTTTGTGGGTGGTAAGGACAAGCGATACGCTGTTCGATGCCGTAGTCCTTCAGGAGTTTCTTCACCTCCCTATTTACAAAGTGGCTACCCCCTTCTGATATCATCATTTTGGGGATCCCGAACCTAGAGATGATGTGCTCTCTGATGAATTTACAGACAGTCCTACTGTCTGTGGCTCGGGTCGGGATAGCCTTCACCCACCTGGATAGATAGTCTACCGCAAGAAGAATGTATTCAAATCCGTGGCTAACAGGGAATGGGCCCATGAAATCGATGCCCTAGGCATCAAAAACATCACAAATGATGACAGGCTGCATCGGCATCTCATCCTTGGAACCAACAGTTCCTCTCATTCTCTAGCATACCGGGCACGACTTTGCAAAGGCGATGGCATCGCGAAACAGAGTCGGCCAGTAAAAGCCACATTGAAGTACCTTCCATGTGGTCCTCTTCCTGGAGTAGTGTCCTCTTGCCTCCAAGCCGTGGCATAGAGAAAGGACACTATGGTATTCCTCCTGAGGAATACATCGTCTCCAAACACAATCTGATCCTTCAAAACAAAGGATCGGATCCTCCCAATGGTAGTGTCTCGCATCCGACTTCAGTCTAGTAAAGATCAACGGTTGTTGTTCTTCTTCCTCAACGGGCTCGCCGCCTCCTTCGGCAGAGAAGGCTGTGTTTCAGCGAAGGGGGCCTGGCTCTGCCTCGTCTTCTGGGCGTCAATGAAGCTCGCCGGAGGCTCCCAAGTAGCTAGGAAGACGCGTCGAGGTGTCGGGGATCCTCCGTTGGTCTCAAAAGTGGCTGAATGGCTCTAGGTTGTGGTAGCGGAGAAGCTCGAAGGCATCTCCGATGAAGTCCTGGCCAATGATTGAGAGGGTACCTGTAGGGCGTTAGCATATAGCCGAAGCATTTGTGGTGACCGTGGAGTGATGCAGATTGAAACGCAAGGCCTGTGGAAGAGTGGAGGTGACCGGTGATCGAGCTCCGCCACGGTGGCAGAGCCGGCAATGGTGGAGGATGAAGTGCGTCGTCAGAGGGATCTAAGGATAGCACGAAGATCAGAGCTCCATTGCGGATCTCGGAGGATGCTTTGGTGGGCAAGAAGGGTCTCGTGGAGGGTGAATTTAATCGAAGAAAACAAAGAAAAAATAAAAAGAAGATCAGGAGGAGAATGGAGGAATCTACCTGGGGTTAGATGAAGGATATGGTTAGATCCTCAAGCGCATCACGGAAGCGTGAGCGTCGTATCGAATACGACGAAGAGCGACTAGTCGCACTAGTTGCTCGATGCAGCGGAATTTAAAAAAAATTTCTTACGACGAAACCACATGATCCAAGAATACTTCTCGGATCGTTTCGTCTAAACCACAAACAAGTAATAGGATTACCTCTTGAAGCGTGGTTGCGGTCGAGTCTCTAAATGAAGAGACCTCCTGTCTCAAGTCCGATCCGAAGGAGGAGACGCTTGCGAGCGCGGGGATGAACCGCGTGCTTCTTTCAATCCATGTTGATGATCCAAGCGACGGATCTCCTGATCTCGACACACGAGATCCGACGTCTTCTTCACGAGCGAGGCGCACCGAAGGAGACGGAGATCCACGAGCAGAAGAACGGGCAGCATAACGACGATGCCGCGGCAATGGAGAACCTCTCCATGGCATCCATGGTGGACGGCCATGAGAGGGAGAGAGAGGGCTGACGTCCCTTGAGAGAAAGAGAGAGAGAGATGCTTCTCAAGCATTGTGTGTAAAGAAGAGCAATGGGGTGCCTCTCCTTTTATAGGGTTTTGGGATCCATGGATCTCAATCCATGTGACATATAAAATCAATGGATGGGATTGATTTATGTCAATCCAATGGTCAAGATTATTGTTGGTAAAAACCAACAACTTGTGATTTAATTTTGATAAAATATATTTGATAAATCAAATAAATATTAATACCAAATTAAATCAATCAAATAAGGAGAAAAAATACAAAGGAGATCAACCTTCCCCTTTAGAGGGCAATCTCATGGATTCCCATGAGATTACACATCTTCTTGATTTTCTCTCTACTTATTTTCCAACAACTATTTGTTGGGATTTTTATTCACCAAAATAATTCTCAATTAAATTTGGGAATATTACAATCTTTACATTGGAATATTGTGAATCATATTCACAACCCAAAACAAAATGTAATTTACATTTTCAATTAATTAGACAATGTGTATCCAATACACATTAATAATTAATCTACTAATATAAATTATATTTAACTCTCTCTAATACATTATAAATCACATTTATAATATATTATGAATAATTGGATATTACTATCCACATTATTCTTATCCATAATAATTAAATCACATTTAATTATATTGGATAACTTATTCTCATGTGCTCAAATAATATGAATCACATTCATATTATTTACATCTTTGATAATCAAATCACATTTAATTATCTAAGATAACTCTCCTTATAATATGAATCAAATTCATATTATTCATGATAATTAAATCACATTTAATTATCCATTTTCTCAATGCTCGGATACATATATCAACAATAGAATTATCCATGAACTCTTTCAAGGATAATGTGCTTTCTCCGCGAATACTTGGAGATAAGGACAGGGCGATTGTATTGTTCCACGTATGGTGACATGAATTTTGAGATTATATCTCATATCCATATCGCGGGCCTCCCATAGATGCTTGATTAAATCAAGACTGCAAATCTAATCTTCTCACTGCATCTGAATCACATTCAGATCAATGTCCAACATTTGGACTAAGATCAGATTACTTCTCTACTGAGAGGAGTCACTAAAATCCAGATCCGTTTCATCACTCCCTAGGAATGGAAGCGTCATGGTTATACAATCGTTTATGATCACATCACCCTCAGGTATTCCCAATACCTGTACATCCTGCATACTGGAAGACTCAGAATAAACCCGAAGTATTAGATCAACTTTACATTGTCTACTTCAGGGTTCTATCAGTAAGTTTCTCATTCGATCATTGGGAGTCGGTATCGATCATATACTTTCTAAAAGCATATATCATACCTAGGTCTTGATCATATACTTTCCAAAAGTATATATCAAACCTACAAATTCAGTCAAGCTTTCAAAGCGAGACGACCATGCGCATGGAATTTGATTCTTCCAAATATCTCATGAGTGAGCTCATGTCTTCCGGTTCAGTAACTGAACCTGTATGATCCCTTTGAGAGATCGTATTACTCATATGCCCTTATATGCACACCAGCGCGCCGGTGTATAGACCTTGATTAGGTCATCAACCTATTGGTCTGCCAAATGTACATACTCAGACATATAGTAATACATCTGTCTCCGGTCAGAGGATGTGTGCCTATATCATGACAGCTTATGATATAGGACTTAGGTTATCTCGATCTCGTTAAGTCAACTCTTTGACCTAACTCATCCGACACCTCCAAATCTATATTCCTATGTAGAGGACCTACATCAAGAGGTCGGTCAGATATCAGCCTAACTGAGATAGGATTGCCATCTCCTACTCAAGCTTGAGATCATCTCTTAATAATTATTTGACAGTGCTTGATGAGTCCTCAATCTAACTCATTATATATTCATCTAAGCACCAACCTCTATAATTCAATAATTGAATCAACAACTGTATGATCATTAAGATGGCCATGGTACATAACCCTAATTGTACTAAGGGACCTATTATGCAAACTATGTACTCTTTATTTCAGATTAAGGAGTGAATTGCAATAACATTTATTGCATAATGGCTCGCCGTGGGCTCGCATGTCCAACATTAGAAGCTCCGAGGAGGCTTCCAGGTCTTCGCTCGAAGGTCGGTAGAAGGCCTGAGCTCGTGCAGCTCACAGAGGTAGCTGTAGCACGGCGGAGTTGGTCGTGGATCTCACCGAAGGAATTTCAGCTGTCGTCACTCTACTTCTTTCCGAATTGTTGTCACCAATAGGAAGACAGGAGCTAGGGGAATCTCTCTGTAGTGGCGAATGGGAGTGAAAGTGGCCGGAGGTGGCTGATTTATAGGACGAGGGTGACGGCGGGGATTGCTAGGAGGTGATGCTCCTGGACATCATGGAGCGGCTCTGGGGGATGTCGTGAAGATCGAGGGAGCTGGCGAGGATGAGGGATGAGTGGGATCCATCGTGGTGGCGTTGGTGGTCGGAGAAGGTGGTCGTCGTGGAGTCAAAAATAGAAAGGGGGTGAGTGCTGCGTGAAATTGAGAACGTGGGAGAGAGACGGTCTAGAGGTAGGTGACGAAGTCTCGACGTTGGATCTTGTGATCCAACAGCTGAGAAGATGGCGCTAAGGAGCGGCTATGATATGATCCAAGGCGACGTGATCGGATGGTAATTAACGGTCCATGTGGCGTGCGCTCAGGCAGGCGAAAATGAACGGCGATGAGGGGGTAGGGTTGGTGATCGAAGGGCTGATATTCGATGCGAAGGTAGCGGTTGAGATTGAAGGGACGAGGGCGCAATCGGATGGCACAAAAGAGTTCTACGTGGCATCATGAGGGAGAGGTGGCAATGGGCAGTCATGATGAAATCCAGGGATTGATCTGACGGCGGTGAGTTAAGGCATACGTGGAGACTCTCAAGCAGTTGGATTTTGATAAGGATCCAATGGCTTCTGGTGAGGGCGGATGAGTCAAAGGGAGTGGGTCGCGTGGCGCGATCAGAGGGCGCCACGTGGCCAGTTGTGAGTGGCTGAAAGGAGAAATGAAATTAGAGAGAGAAGGAGGTCGAATTTGGAAAAACTCAAACATGAAAGTTGTAGATCTCGATGAGATCTACAAGTTTCATGTTGACCAAAAACGGAGATGAGGTCAGATGTGATACAAAAATAAAAGAATACAAATATACATATATATACTATACAAGGAGGCCCAAAAACCCAACTTTTGCCTACGAGCTCCGAATTGAATGAAATTAGTCTCATTTTAAAGATCTCAGGATGTGTATTATTATGAAAGTGAGTAGACCTAATTCAGAGTTGGTAGGAGAGAGATATGCGCATTCTAAGGTCTAGGAGTTTAGGGCTTTATTGGGTATTTTACAAAAGAGGGGCTCTGGTCTTCTTCCCTATCTCATTAACTAATGGTGTACACACTATAGGGAAGGTGTTATTTAATACAAGAGAATAGGCAGATATTTTATAGGTGGATTTTATACAAGGATTGGCTTCTTATTTAAATGCAAGGATGAATGCTAAAATGCATATTTTTGTGAATTGATGCATGAATGATATTTATGCAAGATAAAGGGAAATATGTTGCTAGATACCCGGGGACAAAGCTATATTGGCAACTTTAAGAGTGATGAATCACATATTCATCAACCCCCTATACTTAAACCTTGCTCGTCCCCGAGCAACTAAAATGAAATGCAATGGTGAAATGGATTTGGGTTCCATACCAAGGTCATGAACAAAAGTTGAAAATGGAGCTTGACTCAACCTTTGGATTCATTTTGTGGTGGAACCTTATTGGGATCTGAACTTAAGACCTAACAGACTTCAAGTTCCACCAGTCTTCTATTCAAGACGCCTTAATAGTCAGATCAGAACAAATCCTCAAACGCAAATTTCTGATGACTATGATTCTTACTTGTACTGTGTAAGTGATAAATAGCTCTCCACATCAGAAATGGTCAGAACCAGCCTCCTCTAAAAAGGTAACTCAAATAACCCGATCTGTAACTCTTTCCTCGAGGAGCGGGGTATTCCCTTCTAAGTTCAAGTGCGACCAGCTCAAGAGGAGGGGGTGGAGAAAAGAATGGACGGTAGCCAGTGTAGCTACCTATCCCGGGATGTCTGACCAGTGTAGCCAAGTCATCCAGCTGCAGACTTCTTGCTAATATACATACTCCGACAGGTATTTTATTTTCACTTGGACTTGTATGATTTTTTTGGAGTTCTTGCATTTTTTTCCTTTTTTTCTTTTTTTTTTGTGAACTATATACAAGGTGCAGCATGTACATCAGGAGTTTTTCCTCTTGAGCCAGTAGACTATCCCTCT
Organism: Ottelia alismoides; assembly: GCA_037367405.1. Lineage (NCBI taxonomy): Eukaryota > Viridiplantae > Streptophyta > Magnoliopsida > Alismatales > Hydrocharitaceae > Ottelia > Ottelia alismoides. The sequence goes on along the minus strand of JAZKJV010006861.1, from coordinate 300,601 downwards.
TTTGAAGCATTATTGCAACCCACAGCATCCCGTCCTTAGATGTCAACACCACCAGACTAGGTTGAGATGCACTACCCTCCCTAGAGGAGGACGGATGTTTCCACCCATGTGCTACTCCAAGCTAAAGGATTCTACCTCCTCACCACCTCATTAATGAAGAGCTACGTACATTGTGCTTGTCCAAGTTAGGTCACTGTCTATAAGAATCATGCGTATGCACGAGATATTCTACTTAGGCTGATTAAGATGACATGTGAACATAGACTTGCAGACTCAAAGAATTAAGTCACTTGACCTGAGAAATATTAACTCCAGTTCCTATAAGGTTCCTCTGAAATTAGGTGGATTAGAGTCAAATCAAGTCCATGCTCAACATCTACTCATAACTTGGTTCAGAACCCACTAGCTTTTCACCTTGCATATGCAATATATGCATATGAGATGCAGATAACATGTTATGAATGAAATGCAAGACTCTTTTTTCTTTCTTTTCTGATGTATTAGATGATATGCAAGATTAAATAAGAAGCCTTTGAATTTTTTTTATTATTTGGTATACTTATTATGTTACAACAGTTTATAACAATGTTATACAAGTGTATTTTACAAAAAATTTTCAAAAATTTTCTCCAAATTTTACCCAGCCTGTAAAATATATACAAAGATACGTGAACATACGAGCTATGGGTAAAGTATATATGTAATATGTGCTGGTGTCGAAGATCAATGGCGTCGTTGCTGGGGTCGATGCTCTGTGATGTGTTGAATTGTCAGATGATGTCGTTGATGGTGTCGAAGCTCGACAGCGGATGCTAGAGCGGAGCAGCCATGGAGTTAGGCGTTGCGATAGCCGCAAGACAGTTGGATCTCTGTACTCGACAGATGGATGGGAGAGGAGAGATAGAGGAACTTAAATAGTGTTGGGTCAATGGAGTTGTGAGAATGAGGGGATTCTATTCGGATATTGGCGGTTGATGAGGATCACGAAGAGATTTAAGAAGAATCGTGTGATGGTTCAGTTAGGAGAGGTGGTAGTGGGTGCGTGAGATTTGCGGATGTTGGGTGGGGATTTGATAGAGAATAGGGCGATATGCGTGAGGGAGGCACATGCCATAAATGGAAGGTAGACGGAGATGGGATTTGCAAGGGGCGGCGACGATCGTGATCTATTTGGGAAAGAGGAGAACGGACTGAGGAAGTTGAAGATCCTTAGCCATCCGATCGGTCGAGATCGGTCGGCCGAGGGCTTGCCACGTGTCGCATATTATATTTTTATTTTTTTTATTATTTTTTTAAAGTAAAATGAATATATAAATACGAAAAATGGGTGACACTTGGCAGCTTCAGGAGCTGCCATGTGTCACTCCTAGAAAATTCGAAAATAAAATATGAAAAGAAATAGAAAAGAAATAGCTAACAACCTCGAATTGAAAAATATTCTTCATGAAAGTTGTTCGTCTCAAGGAGATCTACAACTTTCATGAAGAGACCAAAACCAAAATAGGTCGATTGCATAGAGTGATATCTTTGGCGGTTCTCTATGTACATAGAAAACCGACTTTTGGGGTTTTATAATTTTTTGTGATTTTTTAAAGAAGATAAAAATTGGGGGAAAATATGACAAAATAAGGAAAATATTTACACATTAATTTTTTTTATTTTTCATTATTAAGAAAACTGAGAAATAAAATATAGTACGAAAAAGACAACTTTTGTATAGACTGTTAGTGAACACTCGAACTTTGTCAATTTCTTTGATTTCGGTCTTATTTTAGATTTGGAATTTTATGCATTTTAATAAAAATTTTGCCAAAGAAAATAAATAAAAAGGAAATAAAATCAAAAGATTTAAATATGTATATAAAATAATAGATCAATATTGGGTAAAATACACAATGTACAAAAGAGGCCCAAAACCCAGCTTTCACATATGAGCTCTGATTCACTTGAACTTGGTCTTATTTTGAAGATAATTGAATGTACATTAGTTCAAAAGTAAGTAGGATCAAATTGGACATTGTATGAGGAAGATATCAACGTTTTAGTCCATTTGTCCTGAAATTAGGGTTTGAGTTTCTGGTCCACTTATTTATGTTAGTGATTTTTTTATATTTTATTTATTCTTGTTAATACTATGTATACAATGGAGTTGGATTCAGGTGATTTGGAGTTAGCATGAATTAGTAAAGAAATCAAGAAGTTAGCTTATTTTATAGGTCAAATGTGCAGGGATTTTTGGCTTCTTATTTTATGCAATTATTCATGAGAAAATGCCATTATTATTTACATATGCAAGAATGCTAATTATCCAACATAATTGATAAAATGCAAATGAAGTTTGTGGAACTAAGATTAATTAATGTCTTTTAGAGTGATGAATCTGAGATTCATCACGAGGTGTGTCCTAATTTTTACAAAATAGATCAAGCAAAAAGGACCTACGATCTGTCTAATTTGGTATAATGCTTGAATCTAAAATGTCACTCAAGTCGAGAACCACTCTCGACACAACCACCACATAAAAAATAATATAGTCCATAGGACTTCATTACACATGCGAGATCTCAATCGAGAACTGTTGTAAATAGGCGATTAAGTTACAAATAATTACAACACGACAAAATGGGCTCAATTAATATAAATAATATCTCTACTAAATTAATTGCTTCTTGATCTCTCCAGCAAGTAACTACAAGCTCCTCGCCTCTGTGTTCCTTCGATAGTCGTCGGCTCCACGGCCTTCAACAAAACAAGATTTTTATTAGGAAAATTCTAGAGAGATTAAAATGATTAATTAAGGAGAAATCACAAAACAACACAAGACACAATCAATCAAAACATGTTCAAAATAATAAACCTAAAAATCACTAAATAAATATTTAAACTTAAAAATGATCACAAAATGTATTGCATCCTTGGCAACGGTGCCATCTGATGAACTGTAAATACATAATTTAATATAGATCCGTTATAGCATGAGCACTTAGCGTGTCAACAGAACCAAATGAATTAATCTTCGCTAGGAGGAATTGGCTTTAATTTATAACCTGGGAAGTCCATGTTCGAACACAAGGACACAAGAAATTTAGTGAGGAAATTTAAATTTCAAATATTTTAGATAGAAATTCTTAGCCTAATTATGTTGAGAAAATGCACAATACACAAGAGTGACGATTTTCAACACATTTTTATACACTTAAATTAGATGAAAACAATAATGCACAATACATTAAGTTAAGTCACTCACAATGCAATTAGAAACACCATAAACAAATAAGGTTGACCACGAGAATTTCCTAAATTATTTGAATATCTATTATGGTATAAAATGTCCAAAGATAGCTTTAAGTAATTCTTGATCTATAAGGCAGTTTCACAGCAACATTGATATATAATTTCACTTTGTGACTGAAATCAATTTAGCAAGCAATTAAACCATTTATTAACTTATCAATAATGATCAAAATCAACTATTAATTGGTCATTAAGAATTAGTAAGGATATCAGGTTCAATTGTTTGCTAAGATTTCATTTTCAACTTCATTTAAAAATCTAATTGAGCACTTAGAAGAAGAAATAATTTGTGTGTGATTTTTACAGCGAAAATGTCAATAAAGCATGCCAAATGATAAAGCAACAAGGTAGCTTTCAAACGAGACCAAAATCACTTTAATCGGATCTATAGATTAAAAAGATATTCAACAATCAATCCAGGGGCATTTTTGCAAGAAGAACTCCAAGTTTTATTACAAAACAGGACAAATTTGGATTAAAATGCAAATAAATTAACTCGTAGGGGTTATTATTCAAAATTCACAAAATTGTAGGACTCATCTGCAATTCCGGAATAGTCGGTGGTCGATGCTGCAAAATATCCAATCACGTGCTCGTTGCATGTGACCCGACGAGGCTCAGTGCGGGAGACTCAGTCCACGTGTAATCTTCGGGTGCTCCGTAGGAGGTTCGGGTGCAGGTTCAACGTATGAGCCTTAGGGATGAAGTGTTGCCTCGGATTGGCAACGTGGCTCGATCACTACCGTTGATTCTTGCCCAAATTGACGAGATAAACAGTACATGTCGTGTTGTTGTTCTTCCCCTCCTTCGTGCAGGTTGGCATCTAGACTGTGCTCCGGTGACCCCTCTCGTGCTCCTCTATGTTCCCCAGCCTCCGTTTAAGGTCGGATGACAATCACGAAGGCCTCGTGAAGACAGGGATGATCAAAAAATGAATATAAATCCCTATTGTTATCATGTCGATGAAGTGGTGCAGAGAGAGATAAAGGAGATCGGAGCTCTACTGTGATCTCCGGCCATTCAAGTCTTTCAACCCTACAATGTTAGTACAGTCAATACACAAAGTATATGCGATTGAAATCGAGTGAATGGAAGGTGAAAAGAGGGGCTATTCGGTCGTGAAGGATCAAGCCTAGGTGAACTCTTGCTCAAATAGAACAACCGTGTGAGTCGATGTGAGAAAGAAATGAAGAAGCGATTAGGAAAAACACGAGTTAATGCATGGAAGATGGATCATTCGAGGTAGTGTAAATAGATTCATTTGAGTGAGAAGATGAAAGATGGAATACAGATTTAATAATGAACTGATGGAAGAAGCAACGTTATGGTATTTACCTGAGAAACTTCAGAAGTAAGAAGAAGAATATCTCAGGTTTGAAACAGAGCCAAGGAGAAGTGTTAAGAACTTCTCGGGTCATCGCTTGACAAGGTAGGCAAACCTTGAAGCTCAAATAGTGTTGAATGTGAGCTGTGATAACCAAATCTGACTTGCAGTCTAAAAGAGATGTCGGTGTAGAATACCGCAAAGACAAAATTCAGTTGATCAAACAAAAATCAATAAAATGGGAGAGAGAGAGAGTGAGAAAATGAAGTGAAGAAGATTCTCTCCTATTTTATCTACACTATTTATTTATCCACGTAAGTGTTTCTGGGTCGAACTCGAGGAGGCAGAATAGCAATACTAGAGTTTTTGAGAAAAAGATTATTTTTGTTATTTTTATTCCTTCTTGAAGAAAGTAAGAATATGATAAAATCTTTATATCAGTTTTTAGCTTTGAAATTTTTATTTTTTTCCCAATTTTTATTTTATTTTCAAAGTGATAATTTTCAAAACAATCGAATCTATAATATAGTATAAAGTGATAAAAAATATGTAGAACGGTACTATGTAGTAGATCCATGAAGAACTCGAGCAAGGGGCTCGAAGAGAAAACTCAAACAAAACTCAACACGGATGCGAAAAGTGAAGGACTAAATGTCGATAAAATCGCACGATAGAATTCTTTGAAATTCGAAACAAAATAAAAGATAGAAAAAAATGTACGATGCTAGAATGTCTGGTGTCCAAAAATATATTCCAAAGCCTAATGTGAAAAAGAATAAAAGAAAATAAAAGAGAATAAAAGGTTCTTCTTTCAAATAGGTCCCTAGTCAGGGACTTATTTGCAAGAAAAGTTCTAGATTCTTACACATATGTTCCCGTGCAGGGACCTAAATGTAAATTGACAATCTTTTGGAGTGGTGGTTTGATACTAGAAAGGAACTGGGTATAAGCTGTAAAATTTCCACCAGTTAGATGTTGAACAGCTGAGATTAGAAGGCAAGCGCATATCAGGGTCGTCAATTAGATGACACGCATCGCAAGACTGCTACATACGCATTCTTGGTGTTCTTCCCCAATTTCTGGAGCAGTGATGATGATTTCCCTCTTCTTAGCAACCTCCGACGATGTGCTAGCAGTGGCGAGCTCCTGCAGGGCCAGGAGGGGATCACCTATCCACTCCGAGCTCCCATGCATTGAGAAACAGACGGAGAAGATGGCGCATGCTAGAGAAGGTTCTAGGGTTTCAAACCCTAGAACGTTTGGTGCTCAATTGCTTGCACTGATGTACTCGTTTGATGGCGAGAATCAAAGAAGCTCCAGATAATAAAAGATGCTACTCCAGAGATTGTGATACCTACACGAAGATGATGGATGTTCGATTCATAATGGAATCGGCTAATGGATTAAGTTGTTCTTGCAGTTTAAAATTAATTCTAGACAGTTTTATTTAGATGAAAAATGGATAGAGATTTGAGATGAAATTGAGAGTGGATTTTAAATGAGAATAAAAGAGGGTAACTAAGGTGACTAATTCAAGAGATTAACGTCGCTAATCAGATGTGAAACACGATGAAATTACATGAGAGAATGGATGAATACCTGTTTTAGAAGGTGTATGACCTTCTAGTTGTCACTAAACAGGCCGGCAACTTCCTGAAGCTCCACACGGTGGTGGTGGTCGTGATGCAAGGCAATGACTCCTTGGAAATGTCCCTCGATCTACCCTAATCCACGCGAAGCGGTCACCAGGCGTTGTCACCGTCAGTTGTGGCCAGAATCGATGGAAGAAGGTGGCTACTCAATCAATTAGTTCTGGAGAAATGAGAGTTAGTTCGCTCACTCCAAATTTGGATCATTATATAGGAAGATCGGTGATTAGTTGAGTTCAAATCAAGGATAGGCGTGAATTAAGGTTGTTAGGTCTAGGGATTGGATGGTTTAGATGGGGTTTTGGGTGAACAATGAAGTGGGTAGAATTAGGAGAAAAGAGTGAGTTAGAACAAACTTCAAAAGCATGTTCTTGAGGAAGACAACCCAGGTGCAGACACGTGTCAGCACCTAGTAGGTCATAATAGTAAATAGAGTATAAATTAATTAATAAATATTAAATTATTAATTAAATATAAAAATAGAAAATTTTATTAATTTATTTATCTAAATTATAGATTACTTTATTTAGATAATAATTAATATTTAATGAAATATAAATATTATATTAATACATATGTAAATATTATACTTATTAAATAGGTTTTGGATTTCAATTTAATAAATTAATAAAAAATATATATCACTTTTATAATTTATTAATTATTAGGATAATAAATAAAGTATATGTGATTTTTTATGGATTTTAATAAATTAGTTTAATTATATTAAAAAATACAAGTATATCATTTGTAGTTCAATTTCATCTATAAAATAATATTTTTGATTTATTTAAAATGATAAATAAGGTCAGAAAATTATGAAATAAATCATGGTCAAAATACAAGATAATGAAAAAATTTAAATATTATAAAATTAATAAAACTATAAATAATGTGCTCGAGATAAAATAATTAGCCCAGAAACCTAGTTGTCATTAGATCCCAAAATTGACTTTTTTCAAACGGACTCTGATTTTAATGAAATCACATTCATTAATTAGAGAATATTATTTTATGAAATTTAAGTGTGAGTAGATGAAATTGGAGTTCATATGAAGAAGTTATGATGTTCGGAAGTTGAGAATTTGAAATTTTAAAAGTTAGATTTCTTGGCATATATACAAGATATTATTTTCAACTTATTTTTATATTTTTATATACAATTTTAAAAATAATTAAGAAAGGAGTTTGGTGAAAAATATATAAATATGAATTAATTAAAAATCAATGAAGATTTGATAATTATTTGATAAACAGTGAAGAATGTGTGAAGTGAATAATTAATTATTTTTGCGTTTTCTTTCCTTATATCCCCCTACTTATTTGTTTGTGGACCAATCCATGCTGACTTGGTCTCAGGGGTAGGTTATATAAATATATCTTTCGGGTCTATTTATATTCTATAAGTCATATTGTACATATATACATATTTATAATCTTCCTTCTTTTCTTTATTTTTATTCTTTTATTTATTTACATGTTTTGGATGCATAAAAGTGCATTTTTATTCATGAGTGTGGTTTTGATAAAAGATGGAAATTAATTAATATTTACATCTATTTGTTAAGAGTTTTAAGACAAAATGCAGGCAAAATGTTAATGAATCATGATTTCATCAAGGTGCAACACGAGTGATTCCTCGTGGATCTCACCCGCCTCCAAAATCCATAGTGGCTCATTCGTTATCTCATTCTCTATCACAGAAAGGGAATAGAAGGATAGGAGTTGGTGCGAACAATGGCGGATGCAGTTGCAGATGGTTGGCCTAAAGGTTTTGAGGGGGTGGAAGTTCGGAGGTTAGCGATAAGAGGTGGCAGTTTCAACCACCACCATCGACTAGGAGAGAGAAATTTGGTCGATTATAGGTGGTTGACGAAGATGAGAATCGAAGGGTGGAGCTTTTGGCGATGAAAGTTGGTGAGATGGTTGATGGAGGCGGTTGTGGTAATACGGGGAAGTTGGCTGGAAGTGAAGAGTTGCAACTCTTCAAGGTTCATTAGCTAGAGGTTGAGGATGAAGCTCGGACCGCTCGATCTTAATCTGATGGCCCTAATTTAGGTGCAGAAGACCGAGTGAGATACGCCTGATGAATGCGATCAGATGGTGTAGATTCAAACGCTAATGAGCTGTAGAGATGGAGTTGAGAAAATGATCAGATGGCGTGGAAAGATGGTAGCCATCAGATCAGAGGAGATCTGACGGCTTAAAAGGGAGCGGGTGGTGGAGCAAGAATGAGCCACATGGACAGCCCAAAAGGTGCCACGTGGCCCAATCAGATTTGAAGAAAATAAATCAATCAGAGTAAAATAAAAAAGAATTAGTTAGATGGAGAATTAGAAAAAAGTGATGAACATGAAAGTTGTAGATCTCGATGAGATCTACAACTTTCATGTAAAAGTCAAAAAGATCATAGGGCATCTGTACATAGATAAAAACAAAATAATTTCTTTTGATTTTTCGTTTTGGTTATTTTTTGTATTTTTATGTTAATTTATTTATATAAAATATTAATCTAATTTTTATTTTATTTTAAATAAAAAATAAATACATAAAATATTACACCATATTAGGGTTATAATAATATAATGTAATTAGTGTCAATTACTTACAACACACTATTTGTTAATTAATGTTAATTAGTCAGTTAATCTTGTCATTTAACTTAAGCAAGAGAGATAATAGTAGTGTTTAATGATGATAAATACGGGATTTATCAGGGCCTCCATCAACACCTAACCTGTTACCGTCTGATTGGCTCCAACAGACGGTCCACACCTTATCTCCCTCCACCATAGGACCTCTTCCTAGAGATTCAATCTAGGCCTTCCAAACCTGCCTTCATCAGGGCCATTGGATCTTTAAATCCAACAATCCATGACCCTTCTTCTACCTCTCTCTCCCACGTCGCCTCGTTGTTCCTCCTACTTCGCCCAAATTCTCCAACCACCTCGTGACACCTGTCCACATCATTCCACTCCTCAATCAAAGCCCTCACATTCCTTTTCCAATCTATAGGTCTCAAACCCACGTTCCCCCTCATGAGCATCAAAGACCGGTAGTTAGAATCACTCGAGCCACTACTTGGAACCACCGAGACCTTACCTTCATATCCTCCACCTCCACCTGTTTTGTCGGGATCCACCCTTTAGAGAGTGAGCCCCTAGCACTCTTCCCCTCCCGATGATAGAGGGAGGAAGAAATGAGTCGCAAGCATGGAGTTTTGATCAGGTGAGACCCGTGGTTGAGTCAGCCATGCCACGGTTGAGCTTTGGTTTGAGCTGCTCCAAGTGGCTGCCAGAGTCTAATGATGACTGGAGGATCATCCAGATCCTCATCCCAGGCCGCATCCTTCTTCTGCATCTTCTTCAACTCTCCAAGAAGGCACCTTGTACTTTTTCTTCATTTCTTCTCGCATTATATCCGGTGTACCCATCTACCTTCACTATCGAATGACCATCCCTCGAGCTTTGTTGCCCCGATCTTTGCAGGGAATCCAGATCATCTTCTCTCATCTTCCATCACCTCCCCCACTCCAGGATTTCAAATCTGTCCACGGCAGAGGAGAACCCATTAGTTCCTCGTCTTCTCCACCCTCCTATACATCCATTTCACTCCCTCACACATGCCCCTTATCTTTGGCTATGCAACTATTAACCCCTACAGGTCAGAACACCTAATGGTTGGAATCTCCCGGTCATCTCTGTTCTAGAGGATCTTCAACAGTGAACCATCATCAAAGAGGAGCTTCAGGCATCCTTGACTCTCCTTCAACCATACCTCACCTTTGAGAGCCCCTCAGGGAGGTTCTTCGCCTTTGGAGGAGCAACTGGAGGTCATAGGAGGCAGTACACCATCGTTGGAGGACCGCTTTGTAGTCGTCCACGGAGGGTGAAGCCCATGTTTCAAAGAAAAAGTACCATCTGATCCCTTAATCAGATGGCCCTTGTTGAGTTTCAACCTCTAGTATGAAGCACGAGCCTCGGTGGGACCGATGCATACCTGGATCTCTTCGGGAGAACCACGTGGACCTAAAGCACCTGCCCCGACTGAACCTCACTCCTAGCCTATGCACGCATTAATGGAGCATGCAGGTAGGGAAATTTTGCAACTGAAGTCCTCACAATTCTCCTAATTATATAAAGATCCCAAGCGGCATGTGCATCATGTGTAATGCTTGGGATATTTACGCAAGGACCCTGTAGGTTTAAGATAATTATGATTTGGTCCTTACGTATATGGAAAAGTTACAGGGAAGGGCTATCAGTTTATTGTTATTACATTTATGCCCTCCAAGGACCTATTTGGGATGTTTCTTTTATATATTTTCTTGTTTATTTTGCAATTATGCCCCTAAAGACCTTCTTTTATAACTTGAGCATATAAACTTAAATTTAAGTGATTTCAATTTCATTATTTTGCTTGTTCAATTCTCTAGCTAATAGCATACTTTAATTCATGATTTTACACTTATAATAGTATGCTTAATATTAAAAATATGATGTGTCTTTTTGCATATTCAATTGCATTCCATTGATTAAGATTGAATTAGTTTAGATGCATGAATCATTGATGAAATTGGGCCTTTAATTCTACTATTAATTCTATTACTCATTTAAGGCATGTTTGTACATATTTATCCGTTTGCATATCATGGCATCATGTTTCATTTTATCTCTATGTTAACTTGCATAAAACTCAAATAAAAATGCTTTCCTCTCATACATCTCTTGCATAGTTCAGCCTCTTCATTGTTCTGCAAAGCGTTGTATTATTATTGGTTTGCATTGCATTATATGTGTTTCGTTCATTGTTCTTCCATTATTGACCTAGGTAGATTAAGTAGTCGCTTAATCTAGGTATTCATCTGATTAATCAAGTTGGTAACTTGTGTCCTTGTGTTCGACCTTGGCTCACATACCAAGTTTTAAATACTCCATAATATTCAAAGGTTGTGGTTTCTGATTAGATATTTTCTCCTCCTATACTACGACAATTCTCCATTATTAGGAGAGGCAAAAATGCGTTCATCAGTTACATATGGTATCAGAGCATATTTTATGTAATAGTGGAAAGGGTTGCCCAAGAGGTGGAGACACCCCTACCATAGAGTTAGGAGGAAAGTGCTACCCAAGAGGTGAAGTTGTTGTTGTTACTAGGAATAGGTCATGGGCCATTACGCAATGAGAATTTTAAAAATATAGGTGAGGATGATTGTAATGCCCCAAAAATAGTACCACATCTAGTAATCACAAAGTTTGGTAGTAGCCTATAAGTAGTGGAGACCTACTACTTGACAACACGGGCCTAAGCATTTTGAATTATGATCAAGGGCTCCAGTTGTACCCAAGCCCAACAGGTTGTCTGGGCCAGTAATCCCCAATAACGGATCGAGCCTAAAGTCTGGTACATTACATATGGTATGAAAGGAGATTCACATTAATAGTGGAAAGGACTTCCCAAGAGGTGGATCCACTTCTACCATAGAGATGGGAGGAAAGGGCTACCTATGAGGTGAAGCCACCACTGTTACTGGAAATATGTCATGGGCCATTGAGCAACGAGGACGTTGGGAATATTAGTAGGGGTATGTAACGCCCCGGACCCTAGACCCGATCCATTATCGGAGACTACTGGCCCGGACAACCTATTGGGCTTGGGAATAATTGGAACCAATGACCACAATCCAAAATATGTAAGCCCATGTTGTCTGGAAGTAGGCCCCCACTACTTATAAGTCACCATTTTACTGAGAATAGGTCATGGGGCATTGTCCAATGAGGGCGTTGTAAATATTAGTGGGAGTGATTATAGAACCCCAAACACAGTACCACATCTAGTAATCACAAAGTGTGGCAGTATCTTATAAGTAGTGGGTGCCTACTACTATACAAATGGGCTTAAGCATTTTGGGTTATGGTCAAGGGTTCTAGTTGGTCCCAAGCTCAACAAGTTGTTTGGGCAAGTAATCCTCAATATTATACTGGGTCTAGGGTTCGGGATGTTACAACCCCCAACCCCCCTCCCCAAACTAAGGCATCAAACCAATCTACAGTCAAATCCTAACATCGCACAACTCGAAATTGACTCTATAATAACAACATTAGTCACACACTCCAATATGTATCTTCCCAAGGATTGTCGCCTTCCCCCCTTCCTCATGCCCATGTATTTCATGTCAGGGTGCACCACTTTAACAATTAGTAGTTATCCCTATGTGTATCATTGTTGGAGTTGTAAGACCTTGGCAACCCATTAATGCGACAATAATTATTATTTTATCATGTCCATCTGAAATGAATGATTGTGAATGCACTTAAATTAAGGTCCTTTTATACATATATGGTTATGTGCTGTAGTCATATTGAATACTATGCAATTAAGACACGGTTGACATTAACATGTGATAAACAATAAAGATCTTCAGTCTAAGAAAGAGAAGTCAATTTTTCTCTAAAGAATGTTTTTCGACCGACTTCTTGATGCAAGTACTTTGCATAGGAAATGTGATTCGGAGATATCGGAATAGTCAAGTCAAAGAGTTGACTTTATGAGGTCGAGATAAACTAAGACCTGAATTGTAAAAGTCATGATCATGCATGCATCCTTTGACGGAGATATATATACATCTATATGCCTAAGTGTGTACATTTGACAGGCCAATAAGTTGGTGGCCTAATCATTGCCCATATACCGATGAGTTGGTGTGAATATGAAGACATATGAGAAGTATGATCTCTCAAATGAATCATACATGTCCATAGTTGATGAACTGGGAGACAAAGCTCATTCATGAGATATTTGAGGCCAAAATGTATTCATGCATGGTGGACTTGTTTATCAAATAAGACAAGAATTCGAGATATTAATATATGGTTTTGGAAAGTATATGATGAATATTGTCGCCCAATTATCGAATGAGGAATCTATTGATATGTTCTTAAGAAGACAATTAAACTCGGGTTCGAACTTTGGATATATCAAAATCTTCCAGTATGTAGGATGAATGAGTATTGGCAATAGTTGGTGATAAATCTATCTTAGTATATCATCTAACATGATAATTTTATTTTGAGGGAATGATGAAATTGAATGGATTTTAGTGTCTCTATTTCTTAGCTTAATGATTTGATAGATAATTGGATTAAGTCTCATCTCATTTGAATCCAATGTTCAATTCCAATATCCAATATCCAATTCCAATTGCAATTTCAATGTCCAATGTTGGAAAAAGAAATGGTGATGGAAATAGAACCAAATACGCTCATGATTTCTAAATGCCAAGTGGATTGGAGTACGATTAGAAATGGTCATGAAAGTTAGATTCAGCTCACTGATGCATTCTCCAACACATGGAGAGTATGATGCATTTCGTTGAGCTCACTTAGACTGTGAATTATTTTAGTACGAGCCCAACATTCGTAAGTGATAGAATTTTGTTAAAAATGGTATAAACCTTGAAATTGGATAGTTATATTCATTTGTATCTCCAAATCCTAATTGGATTAGGAACCGTACTATATGATGTAAATATTGAGACAATAATTATTATTTTCATATTCATTTATCTATGAGGATATTTTTGTGAATATGATTCACAAACATAATTTATTATTTAATATGAATAATGATTCATAATAATTCATATTATATTAATATGATACACATAATATTTCAAGGCACATGTGTGAATATGATCCACATTAGATTTTAAATGAAATTGGATTTACATTTTTATTTAGATTTATGAATTATATATTCATAAGCTATGAGGATCTTTCTAATAAATTTATAGATTATGATAATTAGATTATGATAATATTAATTAATCAACAAACTCCAATTATCTCAACAAGGGAGGAATGTGTAGAGAGACACATGGTGCCACCATTGAGAGTCCTAATTGGATTAGGCTCTCACTTTGTTGATTAATTTGTTGACTTATTTATTATTTTATTTAATTGGTAATTAAAAGGAGATAAATCAAATCTTATTTGAATAAGGACTTGATTAATCTCTTGATCCTTCATCCTATGGACACCGTGGAGGTTGTAACTATGAGGAGAAGACTCCGTATAAACGTCCTCCATAGCTATAAAAGAGAGGGCAATGCCTTTCTATCAAAGCACGCTTGCTCCTCCTAATAATTCTCTTGCCCTGAGAATTGAAGAAAGAGAGGAGTCTTGAGAAGTGATTTCTCTTAGATGTTCAGTCTCTTTTACGCTACACGTCCATATTACCAAGCCTCTATTCTTCTCTCCATTGGCGTGACCATGTGGAGAAGAAGATCGTCTCCTTCTCCATGCTCCTCGTGCATGAAGAAGGATTGGTTTTGTGCAATAAAATCTGGGGCTTGATCATCCTTGCTTGGACAAGATCAAGAAATTAACATCGAAGTTCATAGGAAGCTACACAACTCATCATCATGCCCAGAGAAGCAAGCATAGATCAGACTTGATTCGGGAGGTCTCTTGCTCTAGAGACTCACGCTTCAAGAGGCAACCCTGATCTTTTTATAATATTCTTTAGAATATGTGAAATCATTTAGAAATTTTTTTCCCTAAATATAATGATTTCGCAAAGTACAAAATTTGAAATTACAAGTTCGTGTGATGAACAACCAATCTTTTATGCAAAACAGTTTGCTAGTTTTCATGTTTTCGTGATGCAAAGTTCATAAAAGTTTTATTTTCTTCCTTCAATCGCACCATCCATTTTGCCTCCTCCCAAGAACCCTTGAAACCCTACAACCATCATAAATTCATTATAGTTTCCAACTTTGTAACCTCCTTGAATAGCCCTCGCATACACCATTATAATTTCCAACTTTACAACCATCTGTTTCTAAACCCTTCACAACTACCATCTCAAGGTTTACAATTTACTAAGCACAAAAACCATCTTATAACCCATCCATGAAATCATCCTCTAATTTCTACACTTTCTTTGCATGTTGGCATCTGGCACCACATCCATATCCACCCTTTATCACATGACACCGCCCCAAATGGATATGGAAAAGGACACCCACCTCTGAAAATAGCTTTCTAACTCTCTTTCCCACAAGCACGTGCACACACACACATACATGCACACAAGCACACACGCACATACACGTACGCATGCACATGCACGCGTATTGTTGACACGCTCAGACTAGGTATCAAGGTCCGATATTGGAGGATTTGCGATGTCCAACAAGTCAGATCCAGCAATCGTTGTATTGGTCGCTCTCACGATATGCGGCACCGAACCCAAGCGTGACTCAATAACAACCAACCTATGAATACGATAATGCAAATATGTGTGGAGTTAAAATTTATTACAGTCTACAAAAAATGTGTATGGAAGCAAATATGTAGAAGTCGAACCACTGAGAGCACGTGGAGTAGAGAATTAATGAATAGGCTACTTAGAGATTTTTTGTCTTTTTGATTTTTATTGTTTTTGTGGTATATATATTACTTATTTTTTATTTTGTTTTTTATTTTGCAATTTGTCACCTTTTAATTTATTTTTTTAAAAATAAAATATATAACAGAGATAGTGATGAATCCCATATTCATCTAAACTATTCTTGATTATTATCTCTCTTGCTTAAGAAAACCAATCAAAATAATAAATAATTAACCCTAATAAACTAAGTGTATGTTGTAAATAAATAACCATAATTATTGTATATCATCTACCCTTTTATAGTGTTATATTTTATGTATTTATTATTTATTAAATAATCTATAAAAATCAGTACAAAATTGTATGTAATTATTTTAACCTCATTAATAAATTAAAAATCGAACAAAATAAAGGAAAGGATTAAAAATAAATAATTTAATACTTTAAATTACTTGCATAAATAATAACTATATATAGTTGATTTTATTTCTCTTTGAGTTCTACATGAAAGTTATAGATCTCATCGAGATCTACAACTTTCATGTTGAACTTTTTTAAATTCCTCCTCCTTTTATTTCTTTTCTATTTTACATTATTTAGTATTTATTTGCATTCCTATTAGGCCATGTGGCATAGTTTAGACGCACCACGTGGCCCGCCTCTTCTATTCAGTGTGTCTTATCTCAGGATGTTGGATCTCTGGATCCAATGGTTGAGGTGCGTCTTCAACCTCCAGATGTAGCTCTAAACAGGAACGACCCTTCGCTTTGCTCCCCTTCTTCAAATTTTCTCGTACATCGCAAGAATTCTCCATTATAACCCCTGCCATATATCTCTTCTCCGATCTTCAACTGTCTTCGCCCAACCTCCAGGAACCTCTTCCTCTTCACGTGATTCTTCCATTTGGCATTTGAAACCACCATGATTACCATAGGAACTTCTAACTCCTCCACCGCAAAACTCCATCTCCACCCATCTGTAACCGCACCTGCCACTTGGGAAAGACTCACCCAAGCTTGAGCTCCACCTCTAACAGAGTGTGAGAGCCTTCCAAGAGCTATTACATTTCTTTATTCTTCATCGAGATCCTTGGTGCTTACACCAAGTTGTAGGTCGTTGAATGACTGCTCGAGCTTCAATTCATAGCCAGAATCTTTAAGCGAAGACCGGTGGAGCTTCTAAGCTTCACGTTGGCTCAAGATTCAGTTGCAATCATCTTCTTCATCTTCATCTAATCCCAGGAAAGATGCCTGAACTTTATCCCACGAAAGATGCCTGAACTTTATTTCCTTTGTGTTTCTCTGACTTAAAACTATTGTTTTTCTATGCATGTTACACTTATGAACCTTCAGAAAGCATCATTAACCAGCCATCATACATGTGTTTATTCTAGTCAATCTCCTCGATTTCAGTATCGTCGTGACCACCTGATCATACCCTTCTTCTTGCAAAGAAAAATGGACCATCTTGGGCTTATTCTTCACTCACGATCAGCCCTTCTTTCATCCCCTAAATATTCCAAAAAAATCGCATAATCTTGGATTTCTTTTATCTAATACTTACAGATAACATCAAGCCTTGAATGATCATAATTTCTTACAGTCACTGATCTCGACCATATTCACCAGAGTCACCTCGTCGGGAGGGGCTTTGAGCACGAGTTTGAGCATATGCATGTATTCTCCTCCTTCGCCATGATGTCAGGAAGGTTTTGCAACCTTCAATCCTAGCGGAGACACACAGAGGAGAAGGACTAGGCCCATCGGAGCTCCGCTAGAGCTCAGCCGCCTGTGGAGGAGGGGGAAGAACGTTGACAACAGCCACCATCCGATATGATCCCCCTGATCAGATCCAACGGTTGAAGTTGATTTCCAAGCCTTCACCCGAAGTAGTGGTTCAAGCTTGAGGTTTGGACCGCCTAAGCCCGAGCCGAGTAACCTGCAAGCGACACGTGTGCCTGAGTCGCCGCCTGAGCCTCACTCTTCCCTCGTACAACGCATATGTTGGTGGAGAAATTGCAACGAAGACTAAATCTTTTTCAGAAAATGTAGATAAGTCCCTGTGCATTTGGTAAAATTGAAAATCATCCTAGCGAGTTCTTGTATTTGCAATTAGTCCATTTTGTACTCTTTTATAATAAAATAAACATATTTCTTTTCATTTATGCCCCTGCAATGTTTTATCAATAACTTGTGAACCTTAAATTCGATTTGAATGAAATTAGTTTCATTGGAAAGCTTATTTAATGCTATGTAATTTAGTGCATTTAAATCGCATGTTTGATCTCAATTTTACACATTGAATTTTAGAGGATCTGTTTGACTATTCATCCTTAATATTGAGATAAAAATAAATGATACAAAATTTGAATTGGCTTTGCTTGACATCGAGTTATCATCAATTAATTTAATATAAATCGCAAGTAGTTCTTTATTTTATCAGGAGCATAATTTATGTTATATGTCTTTGTTTTTCATTGTATGAGTGTTTGGTATTTTAAATAAATGCATAAAAGTGATTTGAAAATTTGCATTGTTTTTTGTGTGTATTCGCATTATTCTTGACTTAGGACTTATAAATTTAAGTAGAATTTAAGTTTAATTAAATAATCAGTTGCGCCCATGTGTTTGACCCTGGACTTACTAAGGTATAAACTAAAGTTGAAAACTCTTCATCGAGATTTTCTCTTGGTTCTGTCGATTGTCATTTGGCGCATGTTACAACGAGAGCATTTTATATTGCCATTTGACCATTCATCAGATGGTGTCATTGGCAGGGATGCGATACATTATTTGATTATATTTAGTGTTGATTTTTTATTCTTGTGATTTTTTATAGATTCTTAGTTAAGTTCATGTATTGTTTTGTTGTATTATTTTTGTCGATATTATATCTATTGTTTGTAGTTATTTAATTTGCTAGCCCAGAGGACCACGAAGGATAGGATCTTGGAGCTACAACTGAAGAGACCGCAAAGTGATTTTTACTCATAAGAATTTAGTTGATTAAATAGCATTGTTGTGTACTTTATTGTGTAGTAATTATTTATTGCAAGTTGTCTAGTAATTAGTTTGTAATTAATTTCCTATTTACAGCGGTTCTCGATTGAGTTCTCATGTGTGTAAAAAATGTCTTTATTTATTTTTTTTATGGTTGTGTCGAGAAAGATTTTTGACTTAAATGGTAATATAGGTTCAGGCACTACACTCCAAATAGATAGATCTTAGGTCATATTTGCTTGATCTCTTTCATAACTTAGGATGCACCACATAATCTCATAAGATTCATAATTGCAAAATCTTAGGAGATTCATGAGACAAACGTAAATTATGTTCTATCTAGCCAAATTTAATTGGATTCTTCATCGCTAATAAAACTATTATTTAGGTGCAGCTTTTCTCGACTTGCATCATATAGTGTAATATTTACAAATTCAGTCTTGCATCCATAAGGAGAGTTCTAGGAATCACTACAAGTATTCCTAACAATTGCATTCATCATCATTTTTTCGATTGCATTCTATTTTCTGTCTTCCCCTCGTTTTTTGCCAACCTAAGGAACAAGGAAAAAGGGATTGTATGTTAGGAATTGTTTCTAGTCACCTAAATTCAAGCGATAACCACCAATAAAATTGGGACTGAATTGATGCAAATGAACATAAATAATTTGGAATAAAATCAACCTTGTATTATGAGCAGAAAAACCCTCATTGTATGCAGGTGCTTACCCCCAGACAGAGTGGGTGAGGATGGATCCCTAAGGTTAGAGCCCAAAATCCTGGACTTCCATCCTAAGTCTCCAAGTCCGACTCTTATGGATTTTGGGAGCTGCAAGTGGTTGCCTCCGACTTTAGAAATAGATTTTGGTTGTCTACGCCTATAAGTTCCTTTTGGGGTGTGATATTGAACCGGGAGCCCAGGAAGATCACTCCAATAACTGAGAGTTTTTAGGACTTCAACTGAGTGTAGTAAGAGACTCCTTGTGTGTTGTACAAGATTGTTTGAATCACCAATTTAAAAATGCCAAGATAAAAATAAGTCGAACTCTTACGGCTTTCACAAGTTGAGTTGGTGAATATATTAAAAGGAGTTTGATTGCATTGTATTGTGTAAGTTGATCCACACATTTACGTGCACTGTAGTTAATATGTTTCTTTCTTGGATTGAACATGCTCAATTTTCATAACCTCAATTAAATCGAAGAAGGATAATAGGCCGAATTTTTGTTCGAACATCGCGAACCTTTCGTTGGACCGTCCAAATATCACATATTCCATGGTCCAACCACCTCCATCCCCTGTACCCTCTCGGATCTGAAATAACCCTTGTTTAGATCAAGTGTATCATGAATCGTTCTTAGGAAGCAGTTATATCCCAACCGATCCATTTCTTTCTTCTCTTCTCATTGATGAAGACCATTGCCTTGGTGAAATCGATTAGATTTCTATGTCTTCATCAAGATCTCATTCCAATCCTTTTTTTATGAAGGTTTAGAAGATTCTTTCACAATGCATCCTAAGAAGTAGAACAGAAAGGAGGAAGAGAGAGAAGTCCTCATGCAAATGGCTAGGCAACATTAATGAGAGCATAGATTGGCCAGTTGAATCTGAGAATAGATGCACCCATGGACGTGGCATACAACCATGGGCAATACCAAATGACCAACTGGTTGAGTCTAGTCGAGCTTGAAGTACAATATGAGTTGAAGCTATAGTTTTTGAGCTTGTTGCCTCCTTTTCACGGGAATGCCCACGAAGAACCTTATTCATTCCTTAGGGACTTTGAGTTGGTATGCTCTTACCTTAGGCGTCCTAGGGTTAGCCAAGACTACATAAGGCTCAAAGCCCTTTATTTTTCTTTAAGTATATGGCATATTACTGGTTTAAGGACATAGGGGTAGTTATAACTACCTATGTTCAATTCAAGGACATCTTTTTGAAGAAGTTCTACCCTTTGAGTAGAACTAACTTGATGCACGCATGCATCATGAGTTTCTCCCAACTCCCCATTGAAGCTTTCTGTGATACATGGGAGAGATTCAAAGATCTCTTACATAAGTGTCCTTGCCATGATTTGGATCTATCCATCTTGGTTCATTCAGTGTTTTGTGGTCTTAACCCTGAGGTGCAGTGTTTGGTTAATGCTTCTCGTGAAGGAAGTTATACTTCTGTGGTGTGTACACCATCAGGAAGGTGTTCGAGCAGATGGTTGAGATGATATGAGAAAAGACCGCTAGGAAAGCTCATTTAGACACCCCCATACCACTCTTATCTAGAGGGGGAGAGAGGGCTACAGTTGATCCTTCCAACATGAACAACATTATAGATAAATTGACAGTCATAGAGAGGGTCGACAAAAGGATGGATGAGTTGGAAAACTTATCCAAATCGTCTAAGCAGATAGTAGAGCTTTCTGATAAGGTATCCAAGATCAGGATACCTTCCATGACTACATTTGCAGATCCCATGTACCATGTTCACAACATTCAGGAGCAGCAGATGTCAGGGCCAATCCGGTTGTGGGTAGAGGACCATCCTCTTGCCCATTCTTGTCAGCAGCAGTCACTGAGGAGCCTTCCCAGGTATGGGAGGTAAATGGTGTGTGGTACACTCGCGAACCTGTCAAATAGGGGAGTTCAGGGGATTATTTCTCTTCCTAGCATCCCCAGACCTTCTATAACATATCATTTACTCCTACACCTCTTTTAGCACCACAGAGCTCTAGAGCCTAACCTTCCTATGCACCGAGGTAGTAGCAGCAGCAGTATGTCTGCCAGCAGACATACCCCTAGGGCCAGCAGGGCCCACCTATGTAGCATCTTTCCCAATAGCAGTAGTATTGTGGCCATTAGGTCCAGTCTTCGTGTTCTTCTTTTCTTTCTTCATAGCAGCTTCTGTCTTCATCCAGTCCCACATATTTTCAAAAGTAGATTCTTGATGAATTACATTCCTACATGAACAAGATATAGGATTTACGAGTTGACATCAATCACTTATCCCGTTAGCAAGATGAGCAGACTTCCCCATCTAATCCATTCCTGCTCTGGTTCAATCTAATCCCAACAACTTGAACAAGTTTCAGCAGCAACAAATATATAATCATGTATACTACTCATTTCTCACAAATCTAGGCATGAGATCCTTCCTTTTGATTGTATTAATCATATGTCACTCAGGAGTGGAAGATCATAGTCATGCTTGATCGGGAAAGGGAGATGAAGAGGACTTCTAAAGATCACCTTAGGAGACTTCAGAGGATGACGAGGCGAAGCATCACCAGCAGAATCTTCATCATGAGATGAAGACACATGCGAGAAGGAAGAAAAGGAGTATGATAGCTTCTTTGTAGCATGTAGACGATTCAAACTCTATGGAGGACCTTGCGCCTTTGGTTGAGGAGAATGCACATTCAACAGGCATTCCCCAACATGCAGTAGATGATTTTATTTCTAATTCCAAGTTATTTGAAGAAAATTTAGTTGTGAAGAATGTTATTTCAAATAATTAAAAGCATGTTTCTGTGTATGATTCAGATTCTTCGCATTCATCTATTGCTTGTTTAATCCCTTTCCCTTCTGCTCTTACGACAGGAAAGCATAAAGTCAAAACGATTCAGAAAGATGATCTTGAGATGGCACAATTTTGTAAAGACAATATTATGGTGAAGGTGCCATCCGATGAGTATGTGGTGAGTCATCTATTTTCAGAAATACTTGAATATCCATTGTACACCTAACAGTGTTACCAAGAAGAAATCGAATACTTATGTCAAGACTCATGTGTTTTCAGTTGCCACTACTTATTGTCTCAAGAACCAATAGTTACCAAGAAAGAAGAGAGATTTAGGCGTGCATTATGTGGTGAGTTGTATTGATGACATTGCATTTGCATGCACTCTCCTAGATAATGGTTCTTCGACCAATCATCTTCCTTTTTCCTTATATGAGAAACTGGAGTTGGGTCCACTTAGAAAATCAAGAGCATTACTCCAGTTCACTGATAAATTTACGAAGAAGGAAAAGGGAGAGGTCAAGGACGTTATCATCGTGATTGAGGGACAAGATTAAAGAGTGAACTTCACTGTCCTTGAGATGGATATCCCCAATCATTGGAGAGATTCAAAAATCATCCTTGGGTAGTCTTTCCTTAGGACCGATGGAGCTTCATTCGATTATTAGATAGGGATGATGAAGTTCCATTCTTCAGGCAGAGAAGTGGAACTCAAAATGAAGCAGGCAAAATGGCAGAGACATGACTCCGAGTTAAGTACAGATTACTCTTCATCATTCGAGGCAGATTGCAGACTTGTTAGCACAGTTAGGGTACGGAAACATAACCCAACAGGACTGAGCGAGACCCTCTCATCAAGAGAGGATAGTGTACAGGATGCAGTTTGTAAGGTGATGCATGGTTTCTGGGAAATAAATCATCTATCTATCCATTTGATGACTTAGAGATCTTTTCAGATCTGTCAGTTCCTACTCTTATGGAACAATCGAAGGAATTAGATTCAGAGTCGGGTGTGGCTTTGGTTGAACTATGGCATTTCTTTTGCGATCTGACTCCGTGTTCTATTTAGTTGGTGGCCAGCACTACAGAGTTAGCACCACCTTCATGCAGCACAGAATCAGATTGAACATCGGTTTAGCCGGATTTGATAGATGATATATCTTTTCCAGAACTAAAGTTATTTCCTCCTACACTGAAGTATTCTTTTCTTGCAGGACCTAAGAATAGATTTCCAGTCATCATTAGTTCTAAGTTAACTGTAGAATAGGAGTCTAGGTTGCTAGAAGTCATAGAGAAAAACCACAAGGCTATAAGATGGATTGTGTCGGATCTCATGGGTATAAACCTCGCACTCTGTTTAAATCACATTTATTTGAGGATAATGTTAGACCTTCCAGTGAGTTCCAGAGGAGACTTGATCCAAAACTTTGGGAAGTAGTTAATAAAGAGATTGAGAAGTGGTGTGGTTATTTATCCGATCTCTGACTCTAAGTGGGAGCCCCCCCTTCATGTTATCCTAAAGAAGTCAAGAATCAACTGGTCACCAACGAGAAGGGAGTTAAGATTGCGACACGAGCACCCACGTTACGGTGCGTCTATGTCGATTATAGATGTCTTAATACCGTGACCAAGAAAGATCACTTTCTCCTACATTTTATTTATCAAATTTTGGAGAGACTGGCGGGGAAAGAGTTCTTCTATTTTCTTGACAGGTACTCAGGCTACAATTAGGTAGCCATCGCCCCTGAAGACTAGGAAAAGTCTACTTTTACTTATCCTTTCGATAATTACGCATTCAGGCGCATGCCATTTGAGCTTTGTAACATCTCGGGCATAGTTCAGCAGTGCATGATAATCATATTTGCTAAGATGGTGGGGGATTTCCTTAAGGTCTTCATGGATGATTTCTTGGTCCATGGTGATTCATTTGATTCATATTTAGTGCACTTAAACCAAGTTCTTTAGAGGTATAGGCAGGTGAATCCGATACTCTCTTGGGAAAAGAGTCATTTTATGATTAAGGAGGGTATCATGTTGGGGCACGCCATATACAAAAAGAGAATGGAGGTTGACCCTGCAAAGGTGGATGTAATCAATAAACTTGATCCACCAACCAACATCAAGTCAGGAGGTCATTTTTAGTGCATGTGAGATTTTATAGACAACTTATTTAGGATTTTTCTAAGATTGTCCGACTACTGACAGAGCTCTTAGGGAAAGATGTCGAGTTCATTGTAGATCACAAGTTTATAGAGGCCTTTGAGCTCTTAAAGAGAAAGATTTGTTACACTCCGATTATGTGGGCTCCTGATTGGTCTCTTCCCTTTGAGATCATGACTGATGCATTAGATTCTTCTATAGGAGCCGTTTAGGGAAGCGGCAAGATCGGACTCTGTTTGATATTCACTACGCGAGCAAAATTTTAGATTCGGCATAGAAAAATTATATTGTGATCGAAAAGGAAATGCTCGCAGTAGTCTAGGCTTTAGAGAAGTTTTGGTCTTACATCTTGGTATATAAGGAGATGATTTACACAAATAATCTAACCATTAGGTATCTCATGGAAAAGAGGGCATGAAGGCGCGTCTTCTTAATGGATTTTGTTACTACAGGAGTTTGATTGAAAATTAAGGATAAACCCGGAGTCAAGAATGTAGTGGCTGATCATTTGTCTAGACTTGAGCTAAAGGATTCCCCTGACTTAGAGCTGATCAGAGACCTTCTCATATGTGTTGATTTGGGTTATCGATTTACTTCCTTAGTATGCCAACATGGTGAACTATCTTATCTCTAAGCAGGTTCTCCATGGTTGGACTAGGAGCAGCATTGACCGACTGAAGTCGGATTTGAAGAAATACCATTGAGAGGATATGTTCCTTTTCTTTGAGGGATCGGATTGTGTCTGGAGGAGGTTTATTCCTCAGGAAAAATACTAGAGTGTCCTCACATGTCATCATTCTCTTGAGGCTGGAGGACACCAATCAGGAAAAAGGACCTCACACAAGGTGCTTCAATGTGGATTGTTTTGGCCAACCTTGTTTAGAGATGCCGCTGATTTTGTACGGTCGCGCCATGTTTGCCAAAGGATGGGAGGAGAAATCGGTTTTAGAGATGATATGTCCATGCAGCATGCGATTTTTATGATGTTTTTTATGCATGGGCATAGATTTCATGGTACCTTTACCAATAGTCATGTATTTGAGTACAACTTCTTAGTGATTGACTATCTTTTTAGGCGGGTGGAGGTTATCCCAACCCGAGCCGCAGACAATAGGATTGTCTGTAAGTTCATCAAGGAGTATATCATTTTTGGGGTTCTAAAGGTTATGATTTCTGATGGATGTAGCCACTTGGTGAATAGAGAAATGAGATATTTATATAAGGACTACATGTTTGAGCATAGAGTTGCAAATCCTTACCACTAACATTTGAATGACATGGCAGAGGTTTCAAATAGGGAGATAAAGAGTATTCTTCAGAAGTTAGTTCGTTCTGATCATGTTGAATCAAGTTCTGATAGGATGGACTATACGACCCCTCTTGGTACTTCACCTTTTAAGATGATCTATGGCAAGTCATGATATTTACCCGCAGAATTAATTCACAAGTATGAGAGGCAATCAAGAAAATCAATTGGAGTTGTCACCTTGGAAATATTTGTAGAGACTTAAACCTTAATGTGTTGGTGGAAATTCATAATAGAGCATACGACAACAGCTTGACATATAAGGACAAAGTAAGAAGTGGCATGATTCGCATATTAGATGCAAGAACTATGTCTCGGGATAACAGGTATGGTTGTTTAATGCAAAGTTACAAATTTTCCATGAGAAATTAAAATCCAAATGGGTGGGTCCTTACATATTTAAGGAAGTGCATGGAAATGGCATTGTCGAGATTGTAGACTTTTCATATAGTATACAGTCCTTCTTGGTCAAGGGGAAGTTGTCGAAGTGATGAATATGTAATTCATCACTCGAAAAGTTGAAAATAGAGCTTCGTTCCCGAGTAATTAGCCACATTTCCCCATTTTGTTCTGCATTATTATCATCTATGCACTTGTAGATAATATTCGCATTTTATCACTCATATTTGCATTAAATAAGAAGCCAAATTCACTCATAAATAGCACATTATATTCACCATATTTCCCTTATTTTTATCTATTTTTCACTAACTCGGAATTAGATAAAATCAACTCTATAGTGTATATATTGCTAACACTAATAAAGAAAAAATATGAAAAAATAATAATAACTTGTAAAATTGACCAATAAAACCCAAATCATAGTTTTGAGACTAGAGCCTTAAAATGTGAATATCTCTTTCATACAGTCTCATATGATCCCTACTAACTTTTGAATTAATGTACGTTCAACTGCCTTCAAAACAAAACCAAATTCAAAAGAATCAGAGTTCATATGTGAAACTTGTGTTTTAGACCCCCTTTATATATTGTACACATGTTCTTTTTATGAATTTATTTTATTTATTTATATATTTATATTACTAAAAATCAAAAAAATAGAATAAAAAGTAAATATTTATTCTATATTTTATCTAACTTTATTTTGATTTTTATCTTATTTAAAAATGCTAAAAAAATCTACAACAAATAAAAATGTGGTATTTTATACCTATAAGATACAACTCAAAAATACTTTTTGTACAAATAATTTATTTTGGTTATTTAGTCCTACAAAAATTTTAGATCTCGTCAAAACGAGCAACTTTTATGTTAGCCACTTTTTGATTTGACTACTTTTATTATTTCTTTTTCATTTTTCTTTACATTTACTTTTTGATTTTTCTGGGAGCGACACATGACAGCACCTAGAGCCACCACATGTCACCCCCATTTTTATTTATTTATTTATTTATTTATTTTTATAATTTTATTTATTAATTAATTGTATTTACTTTATTTATCTTTATTTAGTATATTTAATTATTTTTTTATTTTACATTACTTATTTAAATTACTTTAATTATTTTAATTATTTAATTTAAATTTTAATTTAATTAATTTTCTTCGTCACCATGTGACAACCTCAGGGCATGTCACGTAGTCCCCCCTCCTTCCTTCTTCCTGCGCAACTACCTGCCCCCGCGCGCATCTTCCACCCGTGAGTTGTGCAACAGTCCCTCGTCACTCGCCCACGCTCTCCCTATCCTCACACAACTACTGTGCAACTGCACCCTCCATAGGCGAGCCCCCGATCACCCATGAGTTGTGCAACCACCCGACTCTGCCTTTCCCTCTCCATCACCCTCTCTCCAAACAATCTCCATCAACCGCCCATAAATGGGGCGCCATCGCCTCCTCGCAAATAATCTACCATTATGTGAGAAGAACTCCAGCTCCGCTTATGGTCTGAAGTGACACCTTACCCTTTGGCGTCGACCGACGATGAGGTTGCACATCTTCTCTGGTGAGATCTAGTGGTTGTTGACCACCGTTGTAGTAAGGTCATTCTCTGCCACTTGAGTTTCCCAGTGTTTGCCACACTGGTTGAGGCGGCGACAAGGAGAAGCTCCTCTGAGCAGCTCCATCTCGGAAGATAACCCTAAGCAAAATCCCTATCTCTTTTCCCTTCTCTCTCACTCTCTCTCTTGTTCTTCACCACTTCCTCCAAACAAATCTTCGGTATCTTGTTCTCTATTGTTATCATCCAAACACCTTCCCCCAAACCAATCTTCGATCTCAACGACCACCTTTATCGCAAGTCCCCTCATCTCTTATCCTTCCTCCACATCTGTAGAGTACGTCACCGCATTGAAGCACCCTCTGCAGACCCTCAGGCATGTGTCGCATGCACCTGCACACAACAGTAGCATGTCGTGGCCATTCATCCAGCCCGCGCGTGAGTCGTGGCCACCTCAACCATGCACGGTCGCCTTCCACACACAGTACCTGCGGCCGAGCGCAACCATCTCCAAAGATGATCCTCCTCCATCTAGGTAGTCACAACTCTTTCCACTTCTAGAGCTGCCATCAACCCTCACCCATCAATAACCACCAGCCGTAACTACCTTCAACCACCCACGGGGCATGAGCCCTTGGAGCACTCTGCCTATAGATCATCGCTTCTCTACCTAGGCATCAACTGGACCGCTCTGCCTCTCTCCAGTGGTGCCATCGAGCTCTGAACGTGTGTCACCTGGAGCAGCACTCCATCGCCAAACCGCACCGCCCAGCTGTAGTCGACCACCTTGCCCATGACTTCTCTCCCTCCACCGTCAAGCAGGACACACAACTCTGCCATGGCTCTATCAAAAGGGAAGCAGAAAAGAGGGGGAAGTCACCCCTGAAGGATATGGTGAATCCTCAAGCGCATCACAGAAGCGTGATGATCGCATCTCATGCAATTGGGGTGACTAGTCGCACTAGTCACAAGGTGCAGCGGGATTTCAAAAAAATAAATCATATGATGAAACCACATGATCACAAGAACATTTCTTGGATCGTTTCATCTAACCACAAAGTATTAGAAATACCTCTCGAAGCGTGGTTGTGATCACGAGATCTCTAAAGCAAGAGATCCTCCTGGCTCAAGTCCGATCTACGAAGACAACACTTATAGGCGTGATGATGAGATGCGAGCCTCCCGCAATCCTTGATGAAGTTCCAAACATTGAACCTCCTGATTTTGTCCAACGAAATCCGATGTCTCCTTCTAGAGCAAGCAGCCCTAAAGAAGATGGAGATCCTCGAGCAGTCAATGCGAAGGCGAGAAGCTATCTCTCAATGCACAAGGTGGACGACCACCTTAGAGAGAGAGAGAGGGACAGCGAGAATGAGAGAGAGAAAGAAAAGGAGAGATGTTCTCTATCATGTATCCTCAAAGGGCTAGGGATTCCCTCCTTATATATTAGTTTGGGATCCAATGGATCTCAATCCATGGCATACATAGAACCAACGGCTAGATTGATTAATGTATCAATCAACTGCCATGATGATTGTTGGTCAAAAACCAACAATATTAATTTATATCAAATCAAATATATTTTGTATTATCATCAACATAATTTAATTTAACATAAATCAAGTATCAAGAGATAACAAGATAACAAAAAAGGAGGACAATAAATCACCCCCTAAAATTAGGGGGCGTCACCTATGACTAGTTCATTGGTGACACCACCTCATTTTCGTGGTGATTATCTCCTCTTTATTTTTATCCTATTATTTCTTAATAAATTGCAATAACTTTTATTGCAAAAATATCCACCAAATTAATTCCAAATTAATTAGTGAATATTTTAATCATGCCATTGAAAAAAATGTGAATCATATTCACAACCCAAACTAAATTGTAAATTACATTTCTAATTAATTGCTTAATGTGAATCCAATTCACATTAACAATTAACAAATGCTATTTACGAAGCTTCTCTCTCTTTCTAATATATTATAAATCACATTTATAATATACACACAGATATTATGGATAGCACTATCCACGATCTGCTTTTCCTTGATAATTTAATCTCATTTAATTATCTTGGATAACCATTCTCACAATATGAATCTCATTCATATTATACTTGATAATTAAATATCATTTAATCATCAAGACCTTCTTGCTTGGATACAAAATTCATCATAGCAATTATTCTTGAACTCCTTCAAGAATAATGTGCCTTCTCCGCAGATACTTGGAGATAAGGATAGGGCGATTGTATTGTTCCACGTATAGTGACTTGGATGTTGAGATCTCGTCTCAAATCTAGATCTCACAGACCTCCCATAGATGCTTGATTAAATCAAGTCCGTATACTTAATCTTCTTATTGCATCTGAATCTCATTCAGATCAATGTCCAACACTTGGACTAAGATCAAGTTACTTCTCTACTGAAAGGAGTCACTAAAATCCAGACATGTTTCATCAATCCCTCGGACTGGAAGCAGCATAGTTATACAATCATTTATGATCACATCACCCTTAGATATTCCCAATACCTGCACATCATGCATACTGGAAGACCCATGATCAACCTGAAGATGAAGATCAATTTTACATTGTCTTCTTCAGGGTTTGATCACCAAGTTTCTCAATCTTGGTCATTGGGAATCGGTATCGATCATATGCTTTCCTAAAGCATATATTATACCTTAAAATTCGTGTCATGCTTCCAAAGCACGACGACCATGCATGGAATTTGATCGGTCGCAATACCTCATGAGTGAGCTCATGTCTTCCAGTTTATAAGTGAACATGTATGATCCCTTTGAGAGATCTACTCATATGCCCTTACATGCACACCAGCTCGCCGGTGTATAGACCTTGGTTAGGTCATCAACCTATTGGTCTGCCAAATGTACACACTCAGACATATAGTAATACATCTGTCTCCGGTCAGAGGATGAGTGCCTATGCTGTGACAGCATTCAACATAGGACTTAGGTTATCTCGATCTCGCGAAGTCAATCCTTTGACATAACTAATCTGGCACCTATGAATCACTATTCCCATGCAGAGGACCTGCATCAAGAGGTCGGTCAGATATCAGCCTCTGTGAGAAAGGATTGCCATCTCCTACTCAGGCTGGAGATCACCTCTTAAAAATCATTTGACGGTGCTTGATGAGTCCTCTATCTAACTCATTAGATATTCATCCAAACACCAGCCTCTATGATTCATTTAATGAATCGACAGCTATATGATTATCAAGATGGCCATGGTACATAACCCTAATTGTACAGAAGGACCTTATAGTGCATTCATTCATTTTAATTTCAGAAAGGGAGTGAAACAATCAATAACATTTATTGATAAAACATATTTATTACAATCTCCCGAATGATGATATCACCACGCTTTTGAATCTCCCGAATGATGTGGTATTTCCTTTCCACGTCCTTGCTCTTTTGATGCCATCTGGGTTCCTTTGCCTAGGCAACGGCTCCCATGTTATCGTAGAGTAACGGGATGGGAGTATCAGAGGAAACTACGCCAAGCTCTAAGATGAACTTGCGCAACTACACCGCCTCCTTTGCAGCATCCGATGCGGCAATGTATTCGGCTTCTGTTGTTGAATCTGTCGTAGTGTCCTGCTTCTTGCTTCTCCAGCTCATAGCACCACCTTTCAACCGGAATACAAACCCTGATGTCGACTTTCGATCATCAATATCCGACTGGAAGTCTGAATCTGTATATCCCAAGACTTGGAGATCACCATCTCCATAGACAAAGATATAATCTTACGTTCGTTATAGATATTTGAATATGTTCTTTACTGCATTCCAGTGTTGCTCTCCATAGCAGGATTGGTAACGACTTACCACTCCCACTGCATGGTAGATGTATGGCCTAGTACACATCATGGCATACATTAAGCTTCCTACAGCGGATGCATAGGGGCATCCAGCCATGGCCTTCTTTTCCTCAACACTTTGAGGAGCGATCCCTTTAGACAGATGGATACCATGTCTTAAGGGGAGGAATCCTTTCTTGGAACTATCCATACGGAATCGTTCAAGAATCTTCTTAATGTATCCATGTTGTGACAATCCCAACTTCCTCTTTTCTCAGTTTCTAAACAGCTTTAGGCCTAAGATGTAAGAGGTTTCTCCAAGATGTTTAATCTCGAAGGTATGAGATAGCCAAATCTTCACACTGGTCATCATTCCTTATCATTACCAATGATAAGGATATCATCCACGTAAAGCATGATGAACACAATGGCGCTCCCACTAAGCTTCTTGTATACACAAGGTTCATCAGGATTCTGCACAAAATCATAACTCTATATGGTTTCGTCAAATCAGATGTTCCAACTACGAAAAGCTTGTTTGATCCCATAGATGGATTTCTTTAGCTTGCATACTTTTTCATCCTCAACTATGAAGCCCTGGGGCTGCTCAATATAGATATCCTCCTCAAGGTATCCATTGAGGAATGTTGTCTTGACGTCCATCTGCTAGATGTCATAGTCAAGAGATGCAGCTATAGCTAGCAGTGTCCTGATGGACTTAAGCATAGCCACAAGAGAGAACGTCTCATCGTAGTCGATGCCTTCTCTCTGTGTGTAGCCCTTGGCTACGAGCCGTGCCTTGAAAGTCTCTACTTTCCCATCTGGTCCCCTTTTTCTCTTTAAGATCCATTTACACCCAATGGGTTTCACCCCTTTAGGCGGATCCTCTATGGTCCATACACCATTCTTATGCATGGAGTAAATCTCTGACTTCATTGCTAGCATCCATCTATCCATGTCATGATCCGCGAGTGCTTCATCAAATGAAGTAGGGTCATTGTCAATCTCACTTGACACATGGAATCCATACCTTTCAGGTGGTGCAACCACCCTCGAACTCCTTCGAAGAGGTATGGGTGTTTCATCTTCATTTATCTCCTTAGTTTCTAGTTCAGGAACATCAAAATCCTCAGGGGATTCAATGAGTTCCTCTACTTCATTTCTATATTGACCTTTAAAAAAACATCCTCCAAAAATTTTACATCTCTAGAGACAAAAACCTTTTGGTTCTCAGGGTCATAAAGTTGATATCCAATACCATCTTTAATGTAACCAATGAAGTAACACTCACAAGTGCGAGATTCTAGCTTACTTGCGTCCACATTCTTCGCATGGACCAAGCAACCCCAAACCCTCAAGTGTCTAACACTAGGTTTGTTTCCATATCATAGCTCATAAGGAGTCTTTGGTACAGATTTGCTAGGAATCTTATTCAGGATATATATTGCAGTCTCTACTGCATGTCCCCAGAAACTAAGAGGTAAACGTGCTTTTCTCATCATTGAACGGACCATGTCCAAAATGGTCCTGTTGCATCTTTCATCAACACCATTAAGTTGGGGATTCCAGGGGGAGTGAGATTGGAGACAATTTCATTCTCTTTAAGCTATCCCTTGAATTCATTTGAGAGGTACTCGTCACCTCGGTCAGATCGAATCCGTTTAATCTTCCTATCGGTTTGGTTCTCAACCAAAGCCTTAAACTCTTTAAACTTTTCAAAGGTTTTAGATTTATAACGTAGTAGGAAGATAAACTCGTATCGTGAATGGTCGTCAATAAATGTCAAATAATATCGATATCCATTTCGAGTCGCGATACTAAAGGGACCACACACATCAGTACGTATTAGGTCAAGAATACCTTCGCATCTCGTAACCTTGTTACGGAAAGGCATCATGGTCATTTTACCTCGAATGCAATGTTCACAGGTAGGTAAAGATTGGACCTGTAGAAAATCTAAAGGTCCATCCTTTATCAATCTATTGATCCTATCAATAGATAAATGACTAAGCCTTTGATGACAAATCATATTCAAATGATTTCCATACTCCCTAGATCTTTTAGGGTTTTTATTAGTGGTAGTGACATTCATGACACATTCATCAATGCACAATTCATAGAGTCCACCATAAGTCAAAACACCATCCTCAATAAATTTATCATATTGATTAACGACTAACTTATTACAGAAAAGGAATGAATATCCATGTCTAACAAGCTTAGATACAGATTTCAAATTCTTCCTGACTTCAAATACATAAAGACACTCTTCAAGTACTAAGACTCTACCACTAGATAACGATAGTCAGCAGGTCCCTATGGCAACTGTTGTAACGCTTGCATCAGATCCCATCTAGATGACTATCTCCCTTGCTCTAGATTCCTAGTTTCCTGAAACAAATGCAATGAATTGCATACATGAACAGAAGCACCAGAATCTATAACCCAACTTCCTTCTCGTCCAACAATAAAGCTAGTTTCAATGATGAAAGTAGATTTCATACCTGCTGGGGCTTTACCTTTGTCAGCAGACTTCAGGTATTCAGAGAAGTTACGCCGCCAGTGCCCCGGCTTCTTGCAGTGGTGATAGACATCAGTCTTCTTCGATGTCATCAATGTGGAAGCATTATAAGATGAACCAACTCCTTGATTCTTCTTCTTTCTCTTCTCGGACGGGCTCTTCCGAGAACCTTGCTTCTGATCGCGCTTTCCTTTTGCTTGTGCAACCATTGTACTGGCAGAGGGGTCGTCCTTCTTCATTACGTCTTCTGCAGACTTTAATGCAGCTAACAGCCCAGCGTTAGTGAAATCACCTTTTCTCATGTGATACGACACGACAAAGTTGTTGAAAGACTTAAGGAGTGATAGGAGAATGAAATCAGCTTGCATATCAGAATTCATGTAAGCTCCCAGGGTTTCCAATTCATATAGGTACCCAAACACTTTGAGTACGTGTTCTCTGACAGAGGTCCCTTTCTGCATCTTGCATTGAATAAGCTCTTTCATCACATTATAACGTTGTGTGTGGTTTATGTCACCGAACATTTCCTTCAGATTCAGCATGATTTTTTGGCAATGGTTCATTTCCACATGCTGCTTCTGAAGCACATTGGACAATGAGCCAAGGATATAACACCTTGCCATGTTATGATCTTCATCATATTTCTCATTAAAAGTTTTATCTTCCAGAGTCTGAGGGTCTGCAATCTTGTCCTTGGTTAGAACATATGAGATGCGCTCTGCAGATAGGACAAGATCCAAATTTCGGATCCAATGTGAATAATTTGGTCCGGTCAACTGATTGACCTCCAGGAGCTCAGTGGGTTCATGGACTTTATTTTCTGAAATTAAGAATGCACTTTATTAGAACATATAAATAATTATATATTCATTTTTAAAACATTTGATTAAGGCATTTTAAATCAAATTTGTCTTGCTATGTCAACTTTGAATGATTATTCCCTTATTATCTCTCAAAGTAAGAGATATACTTACCGCTATATCTCAAGCAAGATCTGGGATCTCCTCTCTATCTTTATACCATCCCAATAATATGAGAACTTGTGACTCGAATAAAGAGAAGCAGGAACACATTCTGCCTTGCAAGTCCAACTTGCATTTCCCAATTTGGTCTTTAACACCCAGCCCCACCACCCCTAAGATGATGTTGACCCGATGCTAATTGTACCAACCATCAACAGGCTTAATACTCGCTATAGCAATCCAATATCGCCCCAATAATATGAGGACTCGATATTGGGGTCACTACGTATACGGACTTACTCTTTTGAGAAGCAAAGAACCCGATGCAAATAATTGTAGATAGGATATGTCACTTCGAACAGGTGTCTCCTATATACAACTTTTGACGACGAAATTCTTTGCCTTGTCAGGAGACCATGGATGTCACTTATGTGATCCTCCACCTCATATTCAAATTGTAAATAATTAATTATCGTGAATCATATTCACATAATTAATTCTTCCAAGGGAAATACACATCTATTCATAATAGAGTGCTTTTAATAGGATATGATTAATTTAATCACACTAAATTAATTATCAATCCAATTTCAATCAACAAACTTCATTATTACTTGAATAGTAGGTATAATCTCAAAGTACGTATTATTCGAATTTTAATAATTAGAAAAATACACTTTGATTTCTCTGGCATTATCGAGTCCCTACCCGTTGTCATAGCCAGTACCGACGAGAGTGGGACGGACCACATACGTTGCAACCCGCTACCCCATTGCTCTCCGACTAGACACCATATCCACCTCAGGAAGGATAATGCCAGATAGATCATCATGTACTTTGAGATGCTCTTCGATCTTTCAACCGAAATTATACCATATAATATACATTAAGATAATTTTGATTATATTATAAGGAGATTTGCTAAACAAATCCTCAATCCTATTCAAGCAAGAGGGTTTTGTATGTAAAAGTTGTCCTACAACTATTGTAGGATAAACTAGGGTTTTTGTATGCAAACAATGTTTGTTGACGATTTCATATCAATGTCATTAAAGGAAACGATTATCATCTTTAAATATTTCACAAATACTTATCAATAATCATTTTATAAAATTAATAATTAATTTTCATCAATTTCTTTGAATGACTATCACAAGGTTCATGATCAAGTTTGTCAATTTCCATCAGTGACCCCTACTCATTAAAATTAACTTATCTTGATCAATTTAAATCCAAAATTCGTAAAATCAATTTCCTAAGATTGCCAATTCGATTTATGACAGAAACCAAGTGAATATCATGCATTTCAAATCGCATAAAAACAGTAATTAACTCATTAATCACGTTCAGATTTGTTGTTCCCGCAACAGTGAATACATGCTTATTCAAAAGGCCATATCTTGAGCAAATGAAATCCAAATTACATGAACTCAGATCCTATGATTTTCTTATTTAATGGAGAACAAAATCCAATTGAATATTTCGTGTTTAAACAATTTAAACAGTGCCTAAAAATCCAATTAGACAGAGGTGCGAAAATTGAAATGCGACAAAACTTTCGCAACCCATTCAAACCCAAGTCGTCCTAGGTTCACGGATCGTATCCAAAACCTTTTCCGACCTAAGGCTCTGAATACACTTGAAGGATATGGTGAATCCTCAAGCGTATCACAGAAGCGTGATGATCGCATCTCATGCGATCAGGGTGACTAGTCGCACTAGTCGCAAGGTGCAACGGGATTTAGAAAAAAATTAAATCATATGATGAAACCACAAGATCACAAGAACATTTCTTGAATCGTTTCATCTAATCACAAAGTATTAGAAATATCTCTCAAAGCGTGGTTGTGATCACAAGATCTCTAAAGCAAGAGATCCTCCTGGCTCAAGTCCAATCTACGAAGACAACACTTGCGGGCGCGGTGATGTGACGCGAGCCTCCCGCAATCCTTGATGAAGTTCCAAACATTGAACCGCCTGATTCGTCCAATGAAATCCGATGTCTCCTTCTAGAGAAATCAGCCCTAAAGAAGATGGAGATCCTCGAGCAGTCGATGCGAAGGCGAGAAGCTATCACTCAATGCACAAGGTGGACGGCCACCTTAGAGAGAGAGAGAGAGGGACGGCGAGAATGAGAGAGAGAGAGAAGGAGAGATGTGCTCTATCATGTATCCTCAAAGGGCTAGGGATGACCTCCTTATATATTAGTTTGGGATCCAATGGATCACAATCCATGGCATACATAGAAACAACGGCTAGATTGATCTATGTATCAATCAACGGCCATGATGATTGCTGGTCAAAAACCAACAATATTAATTTATATCAAATCAAATATATTTTGTATTATCATTAACATAATTTAATTTAACATAAATCAATTATCAAGAGATAACAAGATAACAAAAAAAGGAGGACAATAAATCATCCCCTAAAATTAGGGGGTGTCACCTATGACTAGGTCATTGGTGACGCCACCTCATTTTCGTGGTGATTATCTCCTCTTTATTTTTATCATATTATTTCTTAATAAATTGCAATAAATTTTATGACAAAAATATTCACCAAATTAATTCCAAATTAATTAGTGAAAATTTCAATCATGCTAGTGAAAAAAATGTGAATCATATTCATAACCCAAACTAAATTGTAAATTGCATTTCCAATTAATTGCTTGATGTGAATCCAATTCACATTAACAATTAACAAATGCTATTTACAAAGCTTCTCTCTCTCTTTATAATATATTATAAATCACATTTATAATATACACACAGATATTATGGTTAGCACTATCCACGTTCTGTTTTTCCTTGATAATTTAATCTCATTTAATTATCTTAGATAATCATTCTCACAATATGAATCTCATTCATATTATACTTGATAATTAAATCTCATTTAATCATCAAGACCTTCTTGCTTGGATACAAAATTCATCATAGCAATTATTCCCGAACTCCTTCAAGAATAATGTGCCTTCTCCGCAGATACTTGGAGATAAGGATAGGGCGATTGCATTGTTCCACGTATAGTGACTTGGATGTTGAGATCTCGTCTCAAATCCATATCTCACGGACCTCCCATAGATGCTTGATTAAATCAAGTTCGTATACTTAATCTTCTTATTGCATCTGAATCTCATTCAGATCATCCAACACTTGGACTAAGATCAAGTTACTTCTCTACTGAAAGGAGTCACTAAAATCCAGACATGTTTCATCAATCCCTCGGATTGGAAGCGTCATGATTATACAATCATTTATGATCACATCACCCTCAAATATTCCCAATACCTGCACATCATCCATACTGGAAGACCCATGATCAACCTGAAGATGAAGATCAATTTTACAATGTCTTCTTCAGGGTTTGATCACCAAGTTTCTCAATCTTGGTCATTGGGAATCGGTATTGATCATATACTTTTCCAAAGCATATATTATACCTTCGAATTCTTGTCATGCTTCCAAAGCACGACGACCATGCATGGAATTTGATCGGTCCCAATACCTCATGAGTGAGCTCGTGTCTACCGGTTCATAAGTGAACCTGTATGATCCCTTTGAGAGATCGTATTACTCATATGCCCTTATATGCACACCAGTTCACCGGTGTATAGACCTTGGTTAGGTCATCAACCTATTGGTCTGCCAAATGTACACACTCAAACATATAGTAACACATCTGTCTGAGGATGTGTGCCTATGTTGTGACAGCATTCAACATAGGACATAGGTTATCTCGATCTCGCTAAGTCAACCCTTTGACATAACTAATCTGACACCTCTGAATCACTATTCCCATGCAGAGGACTTGCATCAAGATATCGGTCAGATATCAGCCTCTGTGAGAAAGGATTGCCATCTCCTACTCAGGCTGGAGATCACCTCTTAATAGTCATTTGACGGTGCTTGATGACTCCTCTATCTAACTCATTAGATATGCTTCCAAACACCAGCCTCTATGATTCATTTAATGAATCAACAACTATATGATTATCAAGACGGTCATGGTACATAACTCTAATTGCACAGAGGGACCTTATAGTGCATTCATTCATTTTAATTTCAGAAAGGGAGTGAAACAATCAATAACATTCAATGATAAAACTTATTTATTACAATAATACCTATTGTAAGAATGGTTCGCCTCGGGCTCACATGGCTAACAACCCCCTCATGTGAAGAGTAGCACCCCTATTGGGGCTTTTGCATAAAAACCCCAACAGTCTTTGGATATTGCAAGCACATCCCCTTCAAGCATGCATGTACTTTGCACGTGCCCGGGTGGAGAAATTGTGCACCGCCCCTCAGATCTTCAGTGATATCCATCCATACCCCACAGACCAGGAGTGCACGAGCCCGCACGTGCTTAGTGTGATAATTGCATTTAGGCCCCCATGAGTCTAAGTAATTACATCTAAGTCCCGTCGGCACATTTTTTATCAATTTTATTTCTGTAAATTGCATTTAGGCCCTTGTGTTTGAACCTTAATTTGAACATTCATTTAGCATCATTTCATTATTCTAAAAATTGCATATTGTTGAACAACTCGTGCTCTATCATTATGGACTACATTTTTATGAGCTGTGTTTTATTTAATATAAATATTTTGGTGGAAAAATGTTTAATTTACCCACAACGTGCTATTTAATTCATATTAAATTAATCGCTATTACAAAAATTCATAGTGGCTATATTTTAGTGTGTTCTAGATTGTACCAAAATTTCATGTCATTTGCACGTACACCGATGTCGGAATAAAATGAATGGTGATTTCATTAATCGATTTTTAGTAGACTAAAAACTCATGATTTTTAGGGTTTAGAATTTTTTCTGGATAGCTCTCACACAGAGTCATCTAGGATTATTTTATTTCCATGAAATAAATTGGTTTGATATTTATTAAAATTAATTTTTTCAAAATCACTTAGTCTGCATATTTTATTCGTAATTAGTTCATATACATCAAAAAATCCAAAAAAAATTTACAGTAGATTAATTTCATCATTATTCATCTTCTGGACAATGAGGTGAACTTGATTTGATCAAATTTGTATGTTAGTCCCCGAACTGTGCAAAATTTGCATTTCATTTATTAATTGTGTTTAAAAATACCAAAATTCCCTAAAAATCTAAGCTCTAGATTGCCTAATAATTAACTAAAGGAGACAGTGGCCTCCTTGAGTTCAACCTTGGGCTTGCCCAAGTAAAAAATTTGACTTCTTGCATTAATTGACACATTAATTAAGTGGTTTTTTATTAATCTGAATTGCCTGTCTACAACAAAAAATAATCGTTAATTCCACCAAATTAACAAGGGTAAATCCAGATTTTTCAAATAGCGTTGTTACCGAGGAGGCACGGCTTAGGTTAATTTTTTAAAAATCTAGAAATTAGGTTTTCCACCCCCGGGTAGTATGATCCCCAATTTTTCTTATGATTATTCCTTGCTTGTTTTTCTGCATTTTATTTATTTATTTATTTTGTTTGCTTTATTTTATTTTATTGAGTCTATCTCTCTGACCACCATCTTATTTTTATACGAGGAACCTGACGCGATGGCGGTCGCTTAGGTGGCCGAGAAACTCAGGAGCTTTGGAGGCCGGCCTTTCTAAAAATTAAGGTGACTAAAAGATCTACATTAAAATTAAGATAGAGTCGAGTTGTTATAGAGTGTAGAGTATAGGATTTTTTGTATTTAATATAATTTATAATAATTGCAAATTTACTGCGGATTCTGTTTGGGATCTCGTGTGTGTACACGAACTTGGACATTATTTTGTGGTGTCTCGAGACCTAGTTCATTCTCTGGTGAGGGTGAGGCTCGACTTGAGTGGTAAAATTAGGATAGGTACACGATAGTGTAATTTCAAATTTGTATGTGCCCTTCATAATTTGGGCCACACATCTTAGAAGATTCACCATCTTTTAAGATTCATAATGAGACGCACATAGACATGTACTACTTAGCCAAATTAAACTCAATTCTTCTCCGCTAATAGTATATTGTTTAGGTGTGATTTTCTCGATCTGTATGTAATTAGTGTAAATTTAAAAATTCAGTTCTGCATAATACATGGAGAGTGCTAGGATTCATTGTAAGTATACCTTCTTCTGAGCATGCATCATCATTTCACGTTTGCATTCTGATTTCTGATTCCTCCCTTATTTTACAACTTAGGATTAAAAAGGAAATTGGGACTGAACGGCAGACGTGCTTTGTTGTGCTCAGATTAATTTTCAAAGTGACAACCTAACTCTAAAATTGGGACTGAATTGAGCAGATTGATTAAACAGAAATCGAAATAAAAAGAACCTTGTTTTACGGGCGCATAAAACCCTCATTGTTTGAATTTACTTACAAGTGAGAGAGAGAGAGATAGACGAACACTAGGATAGATACAAGCCAGGATTTTTATATTGACTATGATTTTACAAAAATGGTTAGCTACTTCTCAGTGATGAAATACGAGTAGCCGGTAAACAGTCCAGATTTCCTTAGTAGAGTGGGTGGTTTAGAGGACACCGTGTAAGACTTCATCCTCAAGTAACGGGTAGCCGTATTTTTATGGTCCGTACTTACTCCCATACTGGCTCAAAGTGGGTGCAACTAGTCGTAAGAATTAGTCCAGTCCGTAGGGAAGGGACCTAACAGCTCGTTAACTCTTTCAAATCTTGCATTTATCACCAAATAAAATTTACCAGATAATTTGGTCAAACCTTTATGACCCTCACCATGTACAGTTGGTGAAATTGGGTTTTGTATTGTGTTTGCATTATGTGCTCATATCAAGACCAACATCAATGACTGTACATTTGTGCCTTCACCATCTTTCTTGAATCCATTACTCGTGATCTTTCTCTGAACTGCTAGACATCGAAAATGGAGGATTGGGGTGATGTTTGCTCGGACTTTGTGAGCCTCTCACTGACCACCTGATGAATCTCCATTCATCATTCTTTATTCTATCATTTTGGCCTTAAAAACCCCAGCAAATGCATGTAAATAGCCTCAATTTGTGCATAATAGCATTCATTATATATTGTATTATTTGCATATAAAATAAGGTTTTTAATGCCAAAATTATAGAATAAAGAGAAGAAAAGAAAAAGGAATAAAATATTGAAAATATATTATGACCCTAAACCCTGAGACCAAGTCAAGAATTGGGTTGGTCGACAAGGAATAAAGTAGGGGGAGATAAGGGCCAAAAATAGAATAAAATACCTCATTTTTCCATTCTTTTATTCATTTTGACACCTATTTTATATTCCCTTATTTATTCATGAAATAAAGAAATTTTGTACATGAAAGTTGTAGATAATAATGTAAATAAAAATACAAAATTGAGTTTGTACAAAAATAATACACTACGTACATTCTATGCATAAAATGAAAAGCCAGAAACCAAACTTCACATACCCATATCTTTCAAATAAAAACTCAAAATATATCAAAATCACCCCTAATTGTATATAATTTTCCACAAGCTATTTAATAGTGGTGGTTTTATGTTTTTTGGAGTTACTATATGAAAGTTAGGTTTTGACCCTCATTGTACATTCTACCGATTAAAATATTCATTTTATTCATCTCTTATTGTTTTTACAAATTTTTATTTTTATAATTTTGTAAATATTATCTATAACATATGTGTATATTAAAACTAGAATAAAACTAAAAGGCAAATGAAAAATAAAATAAGTCTATAGAAACATAGGCAAATAAATAAAAGAGCAAACTTATTCTTTATTCTTTTATAATATTCTAAATATTATTCATATTCTATTAAAAATATAAAGCCAAAATAAAATCTAATAAAATGCATTAAAATAAAAAGATGTTTATAAAACATATGTAAAATACCTGTAAATAGACCTATATAATATATTTACGTATTTATTTAAGTGTACAAATTACATCATAAAAATAAAATAAAAATATGTTTATGCTCACAAAATTAAGTTATAAATATATAAAATAAAATAATAAAATAATAAAATAAAATAAACAAAATAAAAATACACAAAACATAGATGATTATACCTATAAATACACTAATAAAAACGAACTGCTAATAAATA
The DNA here is from genome assembly GCA_037367405.1 of Ottelia alismoides. NCBI lineage: Eukaryota > Viridiplantae > Streptophyta > Magnoliopsida > Alismatales > Hydrocharitaceae > Ottelia > Ottelia alismoides. Next base: position 257,600 of record JAZKJV010006861.1, on the reverse strand, counting down.
AAGCCAAAAAACAAATAAAAATCATAATAAAATACTACATGGAATAATAAACATTTTTTATTTTATACACAAAAATTTATAAAATCATTTACTATTTTTAATTAATTATTTTTTAATTAAATTTCATGTTTTATCGTTTTGTGGCATGCATGGCCCAATGGTTCCGCAGGGATTGTTGACCTCTGGTCAACTGTCCCATCTACTACCTGGACCGTTAGAAGTATCTTGTCCCCACGATTTCCGCCATTTTTTTCGCGCATGATCCAGCCATCCATTGACTTCGATCTCTTCATGGGAATTACTCCCATATCCATCATCATCCACGCCCACACCTTGTAGACATTATACATAGCTTTAAATCATCTGCTTAGCCCGGTCAAATAAGGGTGCTCGTATTATTTATGAATAAGCACCTCCTTCTTCCTTCGCAAATTTGGTCATTTCTTCATCCCTGGACCCATGGATCTCGGTCTAGAGAGTATCCCCATGACAAGGGGGGTCCCCTAAGCATCCACGGCGGTCCGCGGAGGTGGAGGTGCACCCAAGGCTACCATGCCAGCGACCTCGGCTCCCTTCCCTCGTCGGTAGGTAAGAGTTGTGTCTTTTACTTATTTTAGATTATTCTTTGCATATGTATTTTAATTATATCATCAGGTTAGCCTTTAGGATAATATGTCACTGTGAATCACCCATTTTGTATGAACGATTCCGACGTATCTTGCCGTTCACCGCCTCTCCTTTCCATCCCATTCCATCCCCAACCATTTTCTCCACCTCCCAGCCACCTTGTAGCAACTAGAATCTCCCTGATTATATGAATCGAAGCTTCCATTCCACCATCCTGCTGGAAGTCTCACCATCAACCTCGCCTTTCATGCTAACAGCTTCAATTTTGGTCGAGGAGCTTCTCCTCGAGCTGTATTCCTTTCCTGTGCAGGACAGGCGTGCAAAGAAGCACCAGGAGACAGATTCGCAGTTGGCCGGAGGTTCCTGGACCCCTTCTTCCCCGACCTCGTGGAGGGCCTCCGGTCGACCTCGTACCATTTTGACACCTCCAAGAGATAGAGCATCTGCCAGGAAGCTTTTGGGACCCGTGGGAGCAACAAAGATCGACGGGGGAGGGAGATATCGTTGGAGGAAGTTCACCCAGGAGAACCTTCTTCCATGTTCTTCCTCAACCCATCCCTGTCGTTGGATGAAGAAGGTGGTTCTAGATGTAACAGCAGCCGTCGGATCACGCAAGCTTCAGTCGTCTGATCGCCTGAGGCGATCTAATCTCGAGCATCGATCCACGAACCGTCATCAGGCATGGGGAGGACGATATGTGTATTAGTGAAAGGATCTCAGCCATCCGCCAGCGCCTTATTAGGGGCAAATTGCATATCTAGCCCCTGCTTTTTTCGTATTTAATAATTAGTTCTGTAAATAAAAGTTTATGTTGTAAATAAATAGGGCATTTTGCATTTAAGCCCCTGAGTTTTATGTATTTGCACTTTGGTCCCTTCCAGCATCACGTGTAGTCCGCACGTGACGATGGAAATTTTGCAAAGTAGCTCTGATATTTTTGTTTATTGTAAATTAGTCTTTTCAAATTAAATAAATGTTTTATTATGTTGGGTAAATTGCATCTGTGCTCATGAAGTTTATTTTATTTGCAGTTATGCCCTACTAGGATATATATTTTTGTAGCTTTGATCTAATTATTAAAAATATCTAATGAGCTCCTAAAAATACGAAAAAAATATGATTACATGCTTCATGCTTTGTACTTACATGCCACATATCCACTTTGCAATTTTTGCATTTAATCTATTTAATAAAATTAAAAAGGAGCCTAAATAATCCTTGTCTATAAAAACTTTTTGAAAAAATCCAAAAAATATATATAGTACATTTTGGTATTTATTGAGTCCGAAAAACAAAAAAATCTAAAAATAAGAAAAAGAAAATTAAAAAAACAGAAAGTTCCAAAATCTAACAAAAATATAAAAATTCCACAGAAATACCAAAAATATGTTTTTCAATTTTATAATTATCTATAAATTATTATTTATCTACTAAAATTAATTTGGGTAATTTTGGTTTTATTTATCATTTTTAAAATCCAAATTAATTTCAGATTATGTATTAATCCCATATTTGGGATATTTTTTACTCTAAAATACATAAAAACTAGCAAAAATTCCAGAAAAATAACAAAAAATTAGAATATATATATATATATGATTCATAAAAATATCTTTTTTACTCTATTTTGACTATTTTCACATATTTTATCTATATAGTATTTATATATACCTTATATTGTACTTATACATATACATATATATATATTAATATTATGTTTAAATCAAAAAGAAAAATATAAATGTAAAAATATAAAAGAAAATAAAAATCAGATAATTAAAAAGAAATATATATATAATCAAAAAATAAATAAATAATATAAAATTAAAAACCCACAAAAACAATAAAATGGACAAGAGATACTTGACAGATTTTTTGTGCATTTACTTTGCCTCCTTCTCCCGTTTGCTCCCAGTGTTCGACCTCTACACATGCTTACACCTATACACATTTGCATGTAGAGTTATAATAAATTTTAAATCACATTTTTGAGAGTTTATTGCTTTATAAATATTGTGGGTTATATGTTGATTAAACCGAGGTTTTTGTCGGTCACCACAGCGACTGCATTCCCTCCTTGTGTGGAATGCACGGTCGATAATCATTTTTGTGTTTATCACCACCCCAAACCGACCATCCTCACAGGCTAGGGGTCACTCTCGCCCCCAGTCCTTGTTGTTTCATGGAGACTCTTCCCATGAGACCACGGTCAATAAGTCGATCTTTCTTTTGGAGGGTGGTAAGACCCAAGCCAATCCTCTCTTCTCTCACCACATCAAAGAAGACCCTCCCCTCAATGCATCTAGATCTAATTCTTTCATCTCTATTAATACCAATCCTCTTTATTCTGAAGGTGAAGAAGATGAATCGAAGACCAAGATGCCTCCTAAGAGAAACCTGAGGATGAGGACCATAGAGATGACCCCATGCAGCAAGTCCTTGGTCGTTTAGGTAGAGCTGAGCAGCTAAATACAGGTCTTATGTCTAGGATGGGACAGGTGATTGAGGTGGGTGGTATGGATAGAACTATGGTAGATGCTTATAATATAGCAGAGAATGAGATACATTATTGGCTCGTACTTGAGGTTCCACCAGAGGCATTTGAGTTAAAGCCCCATTTTCTTGGGTTGCTACTGAAGTTTAATGGGAATGCAACAGAAGAACCATATGTGTTCTTGAGATATTTCGAGTTGGTGTGTAACAACCTTAGCCATACTAGGGTTGGACAAGATTACATTAGGCTGAAGGGCACCCCGTTTGCCTTAGGAGATAAGGTTGACCATTAGTTGAAGAATCTCGGGGCTAGATGTACAACCTAGTTGCAATTCGAAGACCTATTTTTGAAGAAGTTCTACCCACTCAGTAGGACTAACCAGATGAGGACAAAGATCGCTAGTTTCTATCAGGGCCCCCATGAGCCATTTCATGAATCATGGGATAGATTCAATGATTTGACACAGAAATGCCCTTGCCATGGCATTACCAAGGTGATATTAGTCCAGACCTTGTTCTATGGCATGACCCATGAGATGTAGGGGTTAGTGAGTGTAGCTTGTGGAGGTAGCTATCTGAATAAGAATGAAGATGCCGTATGGAAGATCTTAGAGCAGATGGCAAAAACAGGCAAATCTCAGGCCACCAGGGCCAATCAGGTGTCTCCCTCATGCCTATCTCATGAGACACCTAGGAGTACTGTAGCAGATCTAACACATGACCTCATCCCTAGCATGGAGATAAGATCTGATAAGCTTACCATGGAAGAGCAGATCCACAAGAGGGACATTGACCTTGAGTCGCTTTCACGATTGTTGAAACAAGTGGAGGAATTATCTGTGAAGGTAGCCAAGATATGACTACATGCCCCTTCTACACCACCTACTCATGTACACCAAGTTCACCTCGTACAGAAGAAGGTACATGGGCCTCAGAGAAGCTAGGTTGAGGAGTAGTTGTACACTCAACAGGAGCAGCACGTACCTCCATAAATAGAGTCAGTTTACGAGAAGCCTCCACAGGTGTTTGAGATCAATGGGTTGTCGTACAGCCATGACCCCGTCGACAGATAATCAAGAATGGGGAGTGGTCAGCCACACCGACCCTCCCTAGCTTACCAGGACAACAGATCCATCCCTGCATCACGTTTTGTGCAGTCCCGACCAGGACTAGGATACCAGCCTCAAAAGCACTAGCAGCAGCGCACTTTCCACTCGGGCCATCAGGGTCCACCACCACCTTGCACCTCATAGTACAACCCACAACAGTAGTATTGGCAGGGCCAGCAGGGCCAGTATAGGCAACAGAATCAACCATCCTCCATTCAGTAACAGCAGCAGCAGACCCCGCCCATGAGTGATCTGGGGTCCCTCACCTTGGCCATTCAGTCTTTAACAAACAGGGTTCAGCAGATGCAGAATGATTATCATGACATAAGGACATATCTGAACCATGTCTCACGCCACCAGGATCAACAGATGGCACCAAGGACTCCAATTCATACCCAGGATCAGGTTAATCCCAATAGCCTGAATCAGGGTCAGCAGCGACCTCGAGATCAGGTATACTATTTAGATTATCCCTTATCTGAACATGAGATCCTTTCATATGATAATGTGAATCATATGTCCCTTAAGAGCGAAACGTGACCATACCTGATCGGGTATAGGAATATGAGGAGGACGACGCCAAGTCTCTACCTGAGGAGAACTTGGAGGCAGAGGAGAAGCATCACCACCACCATCACCATCATCTTCAGCAGAATAAAAGGGATTCGAAATCCCTAAAATATCAAAAAAAAATTAGAAAAAAAAATAACAAAAGATGGAGAGGAGCACCAGTAGTGAATCAAGCAAGCCTAATGAAGAGCTTGCACCTCCATCTGAGGAGGATGGGCCAGGAGCAGTAGTAGATGCACCACTTATTTCTTTTCATGAATATCTTTCCAAGCAGAGTCAGAGTCACAGTCTTGTACAGAACTCCTTTTCCCGTTTGAATGAACATATTTCAATTTTAGAATCGAAGTTGTCTTCAATAATCCCTTTCCCCCATACTCTTAAGGGCAGGAAGAAGAAATCGAAAAAAAAATCCAAAAAGATGACCCTGAGATGGTAGAGTTTTGCAAGAAGTACATCAAGGTCGCAATCCCTTTGTAAAAGTATGTGGATATGACACATGCATTTCAGAAGTACCTTAAGGCTAGATGCACACCTACAAGGGTCAACAGGAAAGCCAGAAGTCGTGTTGAGAAGCGCGTTATGTCAGTAGCCACTACTTGCGCCATTAAGAATGTATTTCCAAGGAAACGAAGGGACATGGGTGCCCATTATGTGTTGAGTCATGTTGATGACACTACATTTACATGCACTCTCTTGGATAACGGGTTCTCAATTAACCTGATGCCAACAGACCTTTAGGAGCGAAATCTAGGACCTCTTTGGAAATCCAGAGCCTTCCTCCAGTTTGTTGACAAATCCACTAAGACGTCCAAGAGAGAATTGAGGTACATTATCATCAATGTCGAGGGACGAGACTACATGGTGGACTTCATAGTCCTTGATATGGAGATCCCTCGGAATTTGAGAGATTCCCAAATTATACTTAGGAGGACCTTCCTAAGGATAGCGGGGGCCTTATTTGACTATAAGGTCAGGAAGATTCAGTTCCAAACACCATGTGGAGATGAGGAACTAGAGATGAAGCATACAAGGTGGCAGAGGCCAGATTCTGAATCCAGCAGCGATTACACTTTGTCAGAAGCAGTTTGTGTTCTTTTAGACACCGTTGGGCCACGGAGACAGATCCCAGCCAGCACAGATGAGTCCCACTCCTTGATGAATCTCGGATTCATCACTCTAAATCTCATTTATTAAGCTCAAATCCCTCAAAATCAACATCATATCTGCATCTATTTTGCATAATTAGCATTCATACATGTTTTCATAAGAATTGCATTTTATCCATTATTTTTGCACAAAATAAGAAGCCAAAAATCCAAGCCAAAATTGACATGTAAATAGCCTAATTTCTCAGATTTTTAACTCATTCATGCTAACTCCGAATGACACAAAACCACTTCCACTGTGTACATATCACTAACAAGAATAAGTGGAAAATACAAAAAAATAACTCAGCCAAATAAGTGGACCAAAAACCCAAACCCTAGTTTCAGGATTTCCGGACTAAAAACCCCATATCTTCCCCATCACGTGTCAGTTTTGATCCTACTCACTTTTGAACTAATGTACATTCAACTACCTTTAAAACAAGACCAAGTTCAAGTGAATCGGAGCTCATATGTGAAAGTTGGGTTTTGGGTCTCTTTTGTACATTTTGTATTTTAGTTGATTTTGACCTATTATTTTATGCATATAATTAACCTATTTTAGTTCATTTCTTTTTTATTTGTCTTCTTTGATAAAAGTTTTATTAAAATGCATAAAAATCCAAATCCAAATTGAGCTTGAAATCAAAGAAACAATTTGAGTCCAGATCTTCACAAACTACCTGTACAAAATTGGTATGTTTCATATTTTATTTTATTTTTTTTAATTAATAAAAATAAAAAAAATAGATTATTGTGTAATTATTTATCTATGATTCTATCATATTCTTTTGGATTTTTATCTGGTTTAAAAATGACATAAAAAATACAAAACCCAAAAATCAAGGTATTCTATGTACATGGGATACCCCAAAAAATCACCTTTTGCAATTGATCGATTTTGATTTTGATGTCTTCATGAAAGTTGTAGATCTCATCAAGACGAGCAATTTTTCTGAAAACACTTTTTTTTATTCGAGGCGATTTGCTATTTATTTTTGATTTTACAAAATGTTTATTTGTGGATTTTTCTACTGCTGACACGTGGCAGCCCCGGGGGCCGCCACGTGTCAGCCATTTTTGGCCTTTTCATTTACTTAGTTTTTATAAAAAAAAAATTAAAATTAAATAACCGCACGTGTAGGGTACGTGCCTCCCTCGCACGTGCCCAGCACGTGCCACGCCCCTTAGCGCCCCAAGCCACCACGCGTCAACATCGTGGCTGTCCGATCTTGGCTGATCGGATGGCCACTGCTCGTATTCCTCATCAAGCCCCACTTTCCCAAACCGTCGCCGCCCCTGATTTTGCGACTGCCCACTACGAATCTTGCCATCTCCACCGGAGATCTCTCGCCCTGCCACATCTCGCCCAGATCTCCTTCCATCTACGTATATGTTCAATCAAATCGAATCGCAATCTATCTCGCCCTCCATGATTTCGTTTCCCCTTCCGTCCTAACTCGTGCCATATTTAAGAACATCGTCGCCGCCCCATGCATCTTCATCCACCGTTAGCATCAACGAAGGGCGGTGGTGACAGCCCGCTTCTTCCCTCTCCGGCGAGATCCGGTCGATCCCTCTATGGTCGTCGCAGCTCGCAGCCTTGTGCTACTCTGCTCAAGCTCCGGCAACGATTCTCCATCGACACCGTCGAGCCTATGCCTCCCCTTACTCCACCGACGACCTTCATCTCCATCGCCTCTGACAACTCCCACGCATCTTCGACACCGACTACGATGCCAGTCCTCACTGCCACCGACGTGTCGGCACACACCGCCACTTCATCCACCGTCGCGGCTGGAGCATCCTCAGACGCACCCTGAAGCGCCAAGCGTCCACCGGAGCCCCGCCCCGTCACGGCCATCGCCCCTTGCCGCCGGGCATAGAGCCCGAGGCCCCCGCCTCATATGCGAGGCACGTGGCGGGGGAACGACGTCAGCAGCAGAAGTAACCCTAGGGTCACGTGCCTTACACGTGCCCTCTGGGAAATTTACAAAGAAGCCCCCCCATCCTCCTCTCGTTTGCACTTCAGTCCAGACACCCGACGCACGTGCTCCCTTGGGAATTTTGCAGAGTTACCCCTGGAGTTCAGGATAATTACAACTAGGTCCCCCTTTTGCTTATTTTATTTATATTTATTACATCTGTACCCCTTCCTTTTCCCCTTATTTCGAACAACTACAGTACATTATTTTATTATCAAAAAAATAGCATGATGTTTGTCATATAATTCTCTACACTTTGACATTGTAGACATTTTTGTGATTGATGGTTAACTAATAATTAAATGTTTTATGGAAATTTGCATATTTTTCCGATTTCATGCTCTGAAATTTGTATTTGATTAATTATTTCTCTAAAAATTCCCAAAAAATCATATATTGTATAGTTTATTATGCTTGACATTGTGCTCAAAAAGAATTGCATTTACATGCATAGATTGCCCTGTAAAATTCATTTTGCATATTTCAGTGTTTGATTTTTAATAGGTATTAGATCTCACATTTTCAAAGTTTAGGATTTTTTTGAGATCCATCACCTAGTGATGGATCTTAGATAATTTTATCCCTTGAAAATAAGTAGGTTTAGTATTTATTATAACTAAATATTGAAATTAATTTTATTTACATTTAAAAATCCATAAAAAAATTCATATTACATCCAAAAATTCCAAAAAAAATCATAGTGCATTCATTTTGTCATAACTATCATCTCGGCCAAGTTTCATATTTTTCGGACATCGTTTGAACATAATTTACATTTTAGTCCCTAAAATAGGCCGAAATTGCATTTTGCATCCTTTATTGCATTAAAAATTCCAAAAAAAAAGACCGCCTCGAAAACTACGTACGAATTTTGATAGACATAATTCTAGGTTGTTCCTTTGCCTCCTTGTGATCGACCTTGGGACTTATCCAAGTAAAATAAACATAAAACAGCATTGATTAAAATTGACGAATATTTTATGTGGTTATTTTCTTGACCAATTCCGATTGCCGCCTACAATGAACTACTAATCATTTTAGCACAAACAAATATAAGCATCTTCTTAACAAGCGAATATCGGACTCGTCAGATGGCGCCGTTGCCGGGGAGGCAAACGGCTTAGTTTTGTGTTTTGAAAAATTTCATTTGGTTTTCCGCATTCGGGTAGTCTGACCCCCGAATTTTTCATTGTAAATTCCATAATTTTTTTCCTGCATTTATTTTTCAGCATTTATTTTCTAGTTATTTTATTCACTCTCTTACATTATCTCTCTTATTTTTCTTGCGAGGTACACAGCATACGTGGAACGGTTTTTAAAGAAACTGAAGCATCTTCACCGACATCCGAAAAAGCCGCAATTAATTTAAGATCGAGTCGAGTCGTGAGAGAGAGTAGAGTCTAAGATTTTAATTTCTGCAATTTATTTTTGTAATTAATTGCTCATTTACAGCAGTGTCCATTTGGACTCTCGTGTGTGTAAAAAGATCTTAAACTATCTTCTGTGGTGTGTCGTGGCATGTTTCACTCTCCGGTGAGGGTGGGGCCCGACTTGAATGGCGATTAGGATAGACTTGCACATACGGCTCTCAGAGCATTTTTATTTTTGATTGTGCTCGTAGGACTTAAGCCATACTTCAATATTAATTGAGACGCACATATATCGTTCAATTTAGCCAAATTCAACTCAATTCTTCCCCGCTAATAGAGCTTTCTGCTTAGGTGCGGTTTTTCATCGGCTTGCATTCATTTAGAATAATTTTTTAATTCTGTATTACATCCCACATGAAGATTGCGAGGATTCACTATAAGTCTTCTAATTGAGCATACATCATTGTTTTCACGTTCATCGGCTTTTCCCGAACTCCCTTCTCTTGTTTTGTCACATAAATTTAAAAGGAAATTGGGACTAGACGGTAGACGTGCATTTGTGCTCATTTAATTCTTCAGTGATTACCTAATTAAAATTGGGACTGCTAAATATAGCCAACTTCAAATAACCCATAAAATCAAGAATTTTTGCGGGAGAGCAACCACGACCTTGGATGTTTTTATTTTTCTGAGTGAGCGAGAGACGACACTTAAGGATAGAGCCCAAATCTGGATTTTCATATTGACTACTGATTCTACCAAAAATGATTAACCACTTCTCAGTGAGGATCTACGGGTAGCCGGTAAACGGTCCGGATTTCCTTAGCAGAATGGGTGGTTTAGAGGACACTGTGTAAGGCTCTGCCTTCAAGTAACGGGTAGTCGTTCTACGGTCCGTACTTACTCCCATACCGGCTGAAAGTAGGTGCAACTAGTCGTAAGAATTCGGGCCAGTCATTACGAAAATTTCGGCACCTAACAGCTCGCTTAATTATTTTCCAAGATTGTTTTGTCACCATTAAAATTGAAAAGATAATAGCCGAACTCTTACGGCTTCATTGTGTGAGTTGGTGAACCTGAGGTTTGATTTGTGTTTGCTTTGGTGTGCGTGAACCGATAACGAAGATCAAAAGCTGCACATTTGATAAAATTTCTCTTGACTATCCCGTGCAATCATCTCTCTCCTTTCTTGATTCTCATCATGGAACTTTTTCCAAAACATTACAGACCCAATCCATCATTTCTTTCAGATCTTTAAAAATTGGCCAAACATTTATCTGAAAATCCATCAGAGCTATACTATGAAAATGAATTCCTCTCGGTTAGGCCCAAATTAACTACATCCTCTTCTTTCAATGATCCTCCAACATTTGCAGAAGACTTTCAACTACGGATGAATTCGGCCCCCTCATTGAATTCCTACTCGAATCATCCGACCGCACATGACCATCTACCATCTTGGACTGAACCGTCTTATTCTCGGTTTCTCGCTAATGAACCATTTCAAGATCAAAATACTTTTGAGTCCAAAGAGTGGTCGAGAAACCAAACCCAGATGGAAACGCCCGCACTTAATGATGATCAGCGTTGGATTTACCGCAACGATCAGATCCCTATTGACCAACCTGAATGTCACTCATTTGATCAGCCTATACATACATGGGAACACATGGATGAGATCAACACATACGCACCCTGTATGACCCCATTATTTGAGGATAAGATCAATCATGACCATGGAAGTAGACTCTACTCAAACCAGTATTATATGCCTGAGTCACGACATGTTGAGTACGAGACCTACACATTCTCGCAAAATCCTTCCACTGAGCAACCTTCTTCCATAATTTTTGAAGAGAAAATTTCAGAAAATAATGATCATATATTGGATATTCAAAGAAACTCTCCTCTCGGCACATATAGGAAAATGGAAGATGAAATTATTGAACACAAATCGACTGCTCCCATGATTGACCATGAATAGAATTTTGAGGATGATATTTCAAGGATAAATAAAAGATTCAAGTTGATGGAGGATAGATTTCAAAAATTTGCCGAACGACTAATTTCACTCTCTGGTGACTCGGACATAAAAAACGAATAAGGAAATGATTGGATCTAAGATTGAAAATTTTGAGGATATTCAGAAATATGGGGATGATTCTGACAATAGCACTTCTGCATATTATTCCCCTAAAAATGACTATGCCTCTGATTCTTACTCTGAACATCAAAGCCCCTTGTCATATGAGGAACACATCACATCACCACACCAAACATAAAATAACAAAAATGGGAATATTCAAAAACACCAAAAAATCGAAAATCCAGAAAATTTCATAAAAATAGACTGAAGAAGATTTGAAGAATTTGGATCCTGCTTTACGGGAAGCACTGGAGAGACTCTTGATTTTTGAACTTACCTTTATAAAGGCCATTGAACACTTCCTCGACCTTAAAGGATTTGTAATAAACAAATTAATGACCAAAAAGTCGGGCAGGATTAGAACAAAGACCGAAAAACATATTTTGTCAATGGCCTCCTCCTTGGTATTGAAGAGTAAAACCAAGAGCCACATAGTGAAGTGGTTGCCTAGATTTGACTGCGAAATCAAAAACACAATTTTCACCCATGCTCGAGTTGATGACAATTCACTGATCAATATCCTCCTGACCTCTATATTTCATGAACTCAAATTCGGACCGATTCGGAGGATACGAGAGATTGTTCAATTGGTTGACCGATCGATAAAATGGCCGAGAGGAATCATTTCTGTCATCATGAGATTCTAAGGTGCTCCGCTCAAAGTAGAATTCACGATTATTGATATTGAGCATCAAGGAGAATTCACCCAGTCTCCAATTATTCTCGAAAAACCATTCTTAGCATTGTCTAAGGCAATTATTGATTGTGAGACTCGAGAAATCAATTTCACAGCATTAGAAGCACTTAGATCTGACCATGTCTTTGAGGAATCACGATCTTCTGAGGCAACCCACGAAGTCCCCGACAACAGTAACCATGAAATGGTAGAAGAGCCCTACCCCGCTGCTACACCTGAGATAGCGGTTGTCGATGAGATTATTGGTTTAGAGAATGTCCCACCTGCTCCATTCCCCGCTGCTCTCACCATGGAGAATAAAGTACATGAATCATATGATCTGGAGACTTATGCATGGGCACACCCTGGGTCAACCTACTCTGACTACATGGATTACATCAACTCGACATAGGAATGCTCCAACATCGAATCAATTAGGAACGAACATGCAGAAACTCTACCCAGTATTTCAGTCCCCGCGGATCTCAAAATAGACAAATCCTTCTACTACGATCCTGAGACATATGCATGGTCATACCTTGGAGCAACCTTCTCTGAATATCTTGACCAAATAATCCCAAATCGAGAGTGCACCAACATTCAGGAGACTAAGAACAAACACACAGGACGAACACCGACCAAGGAGAAAAATTCCAATGGCTATTCATCTGGATACTCAAGTGAACCGACACCTTCACGAAGCAAGAAAAAGAGAGTCACCTTTGACCTTTCGGAAGAGGAATCAGTTGATGATCCCTCATCAGGTCCGGAAAAGGTAGTCTACATGGGTGAAGTGTGTTCGGCAGCTCTAAAGCCATATCTACGCAAGGATCCAAAATTCGATTCTCGTTGGACAACCCGTTCCTAACTACTATTCATCTAAAGCTGATGCTCCTACCCTCCTCAAGTACACTGGAATTATTTCTTATGAGCTGACTGAGACCGGTGCTTCTGAGTATTCATCTGAGGACAAACCGCTTGATCCCAAAAAGGAACGAATTTGGAGGAAACAACTGAAGAAACAAAAAGACCAGATTATTTGGAGTATGTCCACTTTCGAATACTACTCTTCTGAGGATAATTCTGATGATGGATATCTTTCATCTGACTCAAACGTTTCATCTATTATTCATCGTGATTTTTCTGAGGATGATACTGATAATAGTTGAGAATCATATGCTTCATCTCCGTCTCGTTATACCGATATCCCATCACATGCTCACAAAAAGATCAGCCGAAAACCTCCTTAATCATCGGCTACCCACCCTCCCTCCCGACCACATTGGTATCCTTGTACAGCTTCTTCCTCTACTTAGGCCAAGGCCTAAGTATAGGGGGGACCAATGCCATCTATATATTCCATTTCCCTTATCACTTTCTTTCTCCCGATCTCTCCATTTCCACCCTTCTCTTATACTTAGGCTGACCAGAGCCTAAGAATAGGGGGAACCGACACCCACCTGTATATACTCTCTTCATCCACATATCCCGACCACTTCATTTTTCCCGCTCTTCTTCTATACTTAGATTGTTCATAGTCTAAGTATAGGGGGGTGATCCTGTATATCTTTTTCTTTTCCTTTTTCACTCTCTTACGCTTAGCCCGAGCTATGTCTTCTTTACGCTTCTTGTGCTCTGAGGACACAGCAGTCGCTAAGTATAGGGTGGTCTGTATATATACTTTTTATATATTTTAGCCATATCCCGTACTTACGCGTAAGTCTATATGTATTTACAGGGTGGGTATTAATTCAAAAAAAACAAAACAAAAACAAAAAAAAGAAGAAGAAGAAAAGAGTTTTGCTACTAACATTGACTGTGCCCAAAATATTTTGAATAAAAATTGGCTTCTTATTCATTTTTGCATTAAAAAAACCAAAAATCCCTTGCATGAAAAAAAATTAAGAACAAATCACAAAAAAATGTGTCTGCATTTCACACACCTGCACTTCATCTAGCATCACATTCATTCGCATGAAAAGTCATTGGGTTCTGAACCGAGTTATGAGCCGAAATCGAGAGTGGTCTGGACTTGACCTTAATCCACCTAATTTTCAGAGAAACTTCACCGAGAAATAGGATTTTAGAAGCTTCAGGTCTATGACGTAATTCTTTGAGTTCCACATGACAATGTGCAGCGTTTGACTCTTAGTGTCTAACATGGTCTCTTCATTCTGGATACAACTTTGGAATATGGAATTAATTTGTACTCTCGCACTATGCACTTAGCTCAACTCAGACGGGATGTTGGAAGACTATTTGAGTTTCTTTTTTGGTAGCGTGGAAATCTAAAGACCGGAGTACGGGTTGAATTAAAGCTTCAGAAAAGGGATGGACGGCTGGGCACAATTTTTGTCCAAGACCCCAAAAAATGTACGGAAACAAAAAGATTCTATATCCGTAGGGGCACAACAAGATCCAAGCAGAATCATCAAAAATTCCAAATACAAAGAAGCAGTCTACCAAATAAATATCTGACCAAAGAGGTCCAAGCTTTAAGAAACCTGTAGATCTTGGTGGAGACTCGGCTACACTGGCCATCTTCACAAGGAGAGGTGACTACACTGGCCACCCTCCAGTTCTTTTCCCCTTCTTCTATCTTTTCCCCCAATTCGATTGTGAATACAGTGTGACAGACCTTAGAAGGAAATACCTGACTCCCCGAGGATGAGTTACTGGAGAGGAGAGGATCATGGTAGTCCGGCATTCTGGATGGAAAGAGCTAAAACCTTTCACGCACATGAGTCAGTTGTTCAATGTTCATAGGGTATACTTTGGGAAGAGGATTGATCTAAGATGATTTCTGAGTCGAAACTGTAGCAATGATGTGCAGAACTTGAGGGCTGTTGATTTTAAAATTCTAAGTCACAAAGAAGTTCCGCCACACTAATAATCCAAAGGTCGAGTCTAGTTTCACTTTCACCTTCAGCTCATCGTCTTGGTATGGAACCCAATCTCATTTCACCTCATGGCATTTCTTTTTGATGCTCAGGGACGAGCATGGTTTAAGTATAGAGGGATGATGAATCTCGGATTCATCACTCTAAATCTCATTTATTAAGCTCAAATCCCTCAAAATCAACAGCATATCTGCATATATTCTGCATAATTAGCATTCATGCATGTTTTCATAAGAATTGCATTTTATCCATTATTTTTGCACAAAATAAGAAGCCAAAAATCCAAGCCAAAATTGACCTATAAATAGCCTAACTTCTCAGATTTTTAACTCATTCATGCTAACTCCGAATGACACCAAACCATTCCATTGTGTACATATCACTAACAAGAATAAATGAAAAATACAAAAAAAAAACTAACCCAAATAAGTGGACCAAAAAGCCAAACCCTAGTTTCAGGATTTCCAGACTAAAAACCTCATATCTTCCCCCATCCAGTGTCCTTTTAATCCTACTCACGTTTGCGCTAATGTACATTCAATTATCTTTAAAACAAGACCAAGTTCAAGTGAATCGGAGCTCATATGTGAAAGTTGGGTTTTGGGTCTCTTTTGTACATTTTGTATTTTAGCTGATTTTGACCTATTATTTTATGTATATAATTAACCTATTTTAGTTCATTTCTTTTTTTATTTTTCTTCTTTGATAAAAGTTTTATTAAAATACGTAAAAATTCAAATCCAATTTGTGCTTGAAATCAAAGAAACAAATTGAGTCCAGATCTTCACTAACAACCTTTACAAAATTGGTATGTTTCATATTTTATTTTATTTTTTAATTTATAAAAATAAAAAAATAGATTATTGTGTAATTATTTATCTATGAGTTTATCATATTTTTCCGGATTTTTATCTAGTTTAAAAATGACATAAAAATTACAAAACCCAAAAATCAAGGTATTCTATATACATGGGATACCCCAAAAAATCACTTTTTGCAATTGATAGATTTTGGTTTTGATGTTTTAATGAAAGTTGTAGATCTCATCGAGACGAGCAATTTTCATGAAGAAGCTTTTTGGATCCGAGGTTATTTTCTATTTATTTTTGCTTTTACAAAATGTTTATTTGCGGATTTTTCTGGTGCTGACACGTGGCAGCCCCGGGGGCCGTCACGTGTCAGCCATTTTTGGCCTTTTCATTTACTTAGTATTTATTAAAAAAATAAAATTAAAAAACTACATGTGCAGGGCACGTGCCTCCCTCGCACGTGCCCAGCACGTGCCACGCCCCTTAGCGCCCCAAGCCACCACGTGTCAACATCGTGGTCGTCCAATCTCGACCGATCGGACGGCCACTGCTCGTTTTCCTCATCCAGTCCCGCTTTCCCAAACCACCGCCGCCCCCGATTTCGCGGCCGCCCACCGTGAATCTCGCCATCTCCACCGGAGATCTCTCGTGCCGCCGCATCTCGCCCAGATCTCCTTCCATCTGCGTACATGTTCAATCAAATCAAATCGCAATCTATCTCGCCCTCCGCGATTTCGTTTCCCCTTCTGGCCTAACTCGTGCCCTATTTAAGAACATCGTCGCCGCCCCATGCATTTCATCCGTCGTTAGCATCAATGAAGGGTGGTGGTGACAGCCCGCTTCTTCCCTCTCTGGCGAGATCCGGTCGATCCCTCTACGGTTGTCGCAGCTCGCAGCCTTGTGCTGCTCTGCTCAAGCTCCGGCAACGATTCTCCATCGACACCGTCGAGCCTATGCCTCCGCTTACTCCACCGACATCCTTTATCTCCATCGCCTCCGATAACTCCCACGCATCTTCGACACCGACTAGACGCCAGTCCTCACCGCCACCGATGCGTCGGCACCCTTCGCCACTTCATCCACCGTCGCGGCTAGAGCATCCTCAGACCCACCCTGAAGCGCCAAGCGTCCACCAAAGCCCCGCCCCGTCACGGCCAACGCCCCTCGCCACCAGGCACAGAGCCCGAGGCCCCTAACCTCACGTGCGAGGCACATGGCGGGGGAACGACGTCAGCAGCAGAAGTAACCCCGGGGTCACGTGCCTTGCACGTGTTCTCTGGGAAATTTACAAAGAAGACCCCCATCCTCCTCTCATTTGCACTTCAATCCAGACACCCAAGGAGCACGTGCGCCGCATGTGCTCCCTTGGGAATTTTGCATACATACCCCTGGAGTTCAGGGTAATTACAACTAGGTCCCCCTTCTGCTTATTTTATTTATATTTATTGCATCTGTACCCCTGCCTTTTTCCTTTATTTCGAACAACTACAGTACATTATTTTATTATCAAAAAAATAGCATGATGTTTATCATATAATTCTCTACACTTTGACATATTGTGGACATTTTTATGATTGATGGTTAATTAATAATTAAATGTTTTATGGAAATTTGCATATTTTGCCCATTTCATGCTCTGAAATTTGTATTTGATTAATCGTTGCTCTAAAAATTCCTGAAAATCGCATATTGTAGAGTTTATTATGCTTGACATTGTGCCCAAAAAGAATTGATTGGCATGCATAGATTGCCCTATAAAAATCATTTTGCATATTTTAGTGTTTAATGTCTAATAGGTATTAGATCTCACATTTTTGAGGTTTAAGATTTTTCTGAGATCCAACACCTAGTGATGGATCTTAGATAATTTTATCCCTTGAAAATAAGTTGGTTTAGTATTTATTATAACTAAATATTGAAATTCATTTTATTTACATTTAAAAATTCATAAAAAAATTCATATTGCATCCAAAAATTCCAAAACAATCATAGTGCATTCATTTTGTCATAATTATCATCTCGGCCAAGTTTCATATTTTTCGGACATCGTTTGAATGTAATTTATATTTTAGTCCCTAAAATAGGCTGAAATTGCATTTTGCATCCTTTATTGCATTAAAAATTCCAAAAAAAAAGATCGCCTCAAAAACCGCGTACGAATTTTGATAGACATAATTCTAGGTTGTTCCTTTGCCTCCTTATGATCGACCTTGTGACTTGACCAAGTAAAATAAACATAAAACTGCATTGATTAAAATTGATGAATATTTTGTGTGGTTATTTTCTTACTGATTCCGATTGCCGCCTACAACGAACGACTAATCATTTTAGCACAAACAAATATAAGCATCTTCTTAACAAGTGAATATCGGACTCGTCACTCCTCTTGAGAGAATCTTATATATGAGATAGTTTGTGAGATCCTTTGGAATGAACAACAAGGTGCACATCATACAGAGAGTGCGTCCCCCAACATCTTTGCTGACATAGAGGCCCTGTTGGTCCTGTCAGTCCTTTCCTCTTTAGTACAATCAGGAGATAATGATGATGAGTCGAATGTGGCTTTCTCCTATTGCTTGGATACTTTTGACGATCCGACTCTAGAGTCGAATTAGTTGGTAGCAAGTACTTCAATGACAGATCCATCCATTATCAGCACAGAGCCAGAGTTGATTGAGCCAGATTTCTTGATGATCACACCTTACCTGAGCTCAAACCATTACCCACAACACTTAAATATACCTTCCTTGTGGGACGAGAAGAAGTATCAGGTCATCATCAGTTCGTGATTGATCGTGGAGTAGGAATATCGCTTGCTAGAGATCATGTAGAAAAACCACAAGGCAATAGGCTGGGGATAAATCCTGCTCTATGTTACATCATATCTACCTTGAGAATGAAGCCAAACCCTCTCATGAAATCCAGTGTAGGTTGAATCCAAATTCACGAGAGGTCGTGAAGAAAGAAATTGAGAAATGGTGCGACGCAGGTTTTATTTATCCCATCTCCAATTCCAAGTGGGTGTCACCTATCCATGTTGTCCCGAAAAAGTCGACAATTCAGACAACTACCAATGAAGATGGAGAGGAGATCGTGACACGAGTACCCACGTCGTGGCATGTTTGTGTGGATTACAGGCGCTTGAATGCTGCGACGAAGAAGGATCATTTTCCCCTACCATTTATTCATCAGATCTTAGAAATATTAGCAGGAAAAGAATTATTATGCTTCTTAGACGGGTTATCGGGCTACAACCAAGTAGTTATTGCTTCTGAGGACCAGGAGAAAACAACATTCACATGCCCCTTTGGTACCTATGCTTTCAGGTGCATACCCTTTGGGTTATGCAACACTCCCGGTACATTTCAAAAGTGCATGATTGTTGTATTCGTTGAGATAGTCGGTGAATTCCTGAAAGTCTTCATGGATGACTTTTCGATCCACGGTGATTCCTTCAATTCCTGTCTTAGAAATTTGGACCGAGTCCTTAATATATGTTATGAGAACAATCTGGTGCTCTCCTGGGAGAAGAGTCACTTAATGGTGACGGAGGGCATTGTGTTGGGGCATGTCATCTCCAAGAGAGGAATGGAGGATGATTTTACCGAGGTGGGCATGATCAGACGACTCCAACCACCAACTAACATGAAATAGTTATGGTCTTTCCTCAGGCATGTTGGATTTTACATGAGATCTATAAAAGATTTTTTAGAATCGTCCGACTGCTAATTGAGCTTTTAGGCAAAGACATGGAGTTTATTGTTGATCACAAGTGTCTTGATGCCTTTAAGCTACTTCAAGGGATGATCATGTACGCCTCGTTCGTACAAGCCCTGTATTGGTATCTACCTTTTGAGATCATGACAGACGCCTCAGATTTTGTTATCGGCGTTGTGTTGATGGTTTCCCATTTGTTATACACTATGCAAGCAAATTGCTTAATCCTGGTCAACGTAACTATACAGTTACGGAAAAAGAGATTCTTGTGGTAATGTTTTCCTTGGATAAATTCAGATCTCATCTCATTGGATCTAAGTTTATTATGTTCACAAACCATACAGCACTATGGTACCTCATGGAAAAGAAGGTCGCAAAGGCGCATCTTCTTAGGTGGATTTTACTTATCGAGGAGTTTGACTTGGACATCAGAGATAAACTTGGAAAGAAGAATGTAGTGGATGGTCACCTCTCCCATCTTGAGATTCTTGGTGCTTTTGATGATACACCTATTTGAGACTCCTTCCCTAACGAGTTGGTTTTTGTTATCGACTCACTCCCATGGTACACCAATATAGTGAACTATCTTGTCTCCAAGAAAGTTCCCAAAGATTGGCCCAAGAGAAGCATAGATCGACTCAAGTCTAATTCGAGACACTACCATTAGAAGGATCCGATCTTTTTCTTTGAAGGATCGGATTGTATCTGGAGGAGGTGTATTCCTCGGAAGGAATACCAGAGTGTCCTTACTTACTGCCATAGTTTGGAGGTAGGAGGACACCACTCCGAGAAGAGGACTGCATGGAAGGTATTACAGTGAGGCTTATACTGGCCGACTTTGTTTTATGATGCTCTCACTTTTGTGAAGTCGTGCCCAGTATGCCAGCAAATGGGAGGAACCGTTGGTTCCAAAGATGAGATGTAGATTCATCATGTCATCATTTGTGATGTTTTGATGTTTAGGACATCGACTTCATGGGCCCATTTCCGGATAGACATGATTTTGAGTATATCCTTCTTGCGATGGATTATTTGTCAAGGTGGGTGGAGGCTATCCCGACCCTAGCCACAAATAGTAGTACTATTTGTAAGTTTATCAGAGAGCATATCATTTCTAGGTTTGGGGTCCCCAAAGTATTGATATCTGATGGGGGTAGCCATTTTGTGAATAGAGAGGTGAAGAAACTTGTGAAGGATTATGGCATCGAGCATCATATTACTAGTCCTTACCACCCACAAACCAATGGCATGGTAGAGGTGTCGAATAAGGAGTTAAGACCATATTGCAGAAGCTCGTCTGCCCAGACAGGAAGGACTGGTCCCAGATCTTGGACCAAGTCCCTTGGGCCTATTGGATGGCTTACAAGATACCATTAGGAACCTCCCCATTCAAGAGAGTATTTGGGAAACCGTGCCATTTGCCCGCAGAGTTAGTGCATCAATCAGAATGGGCAAATTAAAAGGTAAATTGGAACACACACCTAGGGCAAAAACAGAGAGAGATGGATTCGAATGAACTTGTGGAAATTAGAAATCAAGCATACGACAACAGTTTGGTGTACAAGGACAAGGTTAAGCATTGGCATGATAGATTTATCAGACGAAAGACCTTTGTTCCTGGACAAAAGGTATGGTTATTCAATGCGAGGCTGAAGGTTTTTCGAGGGAAGCTCAAATCCAAGTGGACGGGTATGTTTATTTTCTGTATGACAGTGGATGTGTAGAGATCTCAGATCTTACATATGGAGCACAAACATCCCTAGTGAATGGACAACTGCTGAAACACTTTGCCGGACCAAATGAACAGGTAGTTCGTGTTGAGGAGTTTGTTTTCACGTGCAAGGAAAATTCTGAAGACACATATAGAGCCATGCATGAGTCCTTGCAGCATTGATCTCTAGCCATCAGCATCATCAAAAAGATTCAGATTACGATCTCTTTGTATATACCATAACCCATCGGTTCTCACATTTACTTTTGTCCTATACTTAGGTTGTATGTAGCATAAGTGTAGGGGGGAACGATGCCCATCCATTATATATACTCATCCATTTCTCCTCTTGACCTCGTCCGCCCCATTTTTGCTCTTCTTCTACACTTAGGCTAACCAGTGCCTAAGTATAGGGGGGAGGGTTGACTTCTATACTTTTCATTCTTTTCACTCCCCTACACTTAGCACAAGCTATATCTTTTCCTCGTTTTCGTGCTCTGAGGACATAGCACGTGCTAAGTATAGGGGTGTGTATATATTACATATATACTTTACCCAACTCGTACTTTCGTGTATTTTTGTATATATTATGCAATAATTACGGGGTGGGTAAAATTGGTTAAAAAACTTTTTTTAAAGTACATGTATACTTATATTGTATATAAGATGTACAATTTGTATAATAATAATGTGTATAAATTTGTAAAATTCTTGTAAATAATAATTTTGTAAATTTTTTTGTAAAATAGGAGGTATACCAGGAAAAAACACCAAAAAGAGGCTTCCTATTTACTCCACATATCAACATTGCATTAAAAAAAGTGTATTGCACTTAATTCATATAAATTGCATGTCATCTTCATTTCATTTTGCATACCTAGCATATGCGAAGTGAAAAGTTAGTGGTTTCTGAACCAAGTTATGAATAGAAGTCAGAGATGGGTTTGATTTGACCTTAATCTACCTAATTTCAGAGGAATCTTATAGGAACTGGAGTTAAGATTATTCAGGTCGAGTGACTTAATCCTTCGAGTCTGCAAGACTATGTTCACATGTAATCTTGATTGATCTAAGTAGAATATTTCATACACATGCATGATTCTTTTAGACAATGACCTAACTTGGACAAGCACCGTGCATGTAGCTCTTCATCAATGAGGTGGTGAGGAGGTAGAATCCTTTGGCTTGGAGTAGCACATGGGTTGAAACATCCATCCTCCTTCGGGGAGGGTAGTACATCTCAACCTAGTCTAGTGGAGTCAACGTCTAACGATGGGATGCAGTGGGTTGCAATAAATCTTCAAGAAGAAAAACTCAATATGTACATGTTGCACCTTGTACATAAAAAAATGAAAAAAAAGGGGGGGAGAAAGAAAGGATAGGACTGATTGAAGATAAAATGATTGCGGAGTGTGTAAATGTATAGTCAAATAAGCAAGGTATATGCTTCAAAGTCTGATACCAAGGAAGCCTGCAGCTGGAGACTTGGCTACAATGGTCACGCACGGATATGTGACTACACTAGTCACAATCTATTCTCTTCTGTACCCCCTCTTCTTGAGTTGGTTGCACTTGAACTTAAAAGGGAATACCCCGCTCCTCGAGGAAAGAGTTGCTAGACCGGGGAATTAGAGTTACCTTGTTACAGGAAGTTGTTTCTTTGCTATTTTTGATGTGGAGAGCTATATTTCACTTACAAAATACAAGTAGGATTCATAGTCATCAAAATTTGTGTATGACGATTTGTTCTGACCTGACTATTGAGATGGCCTGACTAAAGACTTGTGGAACATAAAAGATGTTAGATCTTAAATTCAATACCCAATAAGGTTCCGCCACATTATAAATCCAAAAGTCGAGTTGAGCTCCATTTTCACCTTTGTTGAGCTCTCAGGAAATCAAGGTTAAGTGATATCAAAGGTCGTTGCGACCTCAATCACCCGAACTAACTCAAGAAGAAAATTCAAGACCACAATTAAAACAATCAAGCACAAAATCAATGTAGCAGTCCCTGCTATTTATTTAACCTGGTATAGCAACCAGGGTCGAACACAAGGAACACAGAAATTTACGAAGCAGTCAGTAATAAGAAAATAAAAGGAATTTTTTTGGTTTTTAATTTTGCAATTTTTTTTATATTTTCCAATGAGAAAACTAATAGGAAAATTTAGGCAAAACAAGTTCTAACCATTTTTATTATACCGAAAAATACTCCAAAATTAGAAATAAAAAATATTTTCATATTTTTCAAATATGCAAGTGTTTTTAATGATTTTATATTTTTCTGATTTTTATATGATTTTATAAAAATGAAAGATCAACAAAATAAGAAACAATGTATAACCTGGACCAAAGGGTAGATTTAAAATACTAAAAATACCCAAATGCCCTGGTTTCGATTTTTATGATAAAACAAATAAAAAGGACTAATTACAGAAAATGAAATCTTGTTTTTTTATTTTTTAGAATTTTATATGATTTTTATAAGATTTTTTATCTTTTGTGATTTTTAGGGATTTTATAAATGATAATGAAACAAAAATTGTATTGAAGTGAAAACACACAAACATATGCAAATTTTTATAGAATTTTTCAAACAATTTATATATTTTTTTTGGTATTTTATAAAATAGACGTGCATATTTTTAAGGGTTTTTTATTTTTAGAAAATAAAATACTAAACAAAAATAATCCCAAAAATCATAGTAATTTCTATGAGCTAGCAGGAGCTCATAGATTTTTTTTGCAAATTTTTTGGAATTAAAATGATATTTATTTAATGCAAAATCAAACATATAGGGTGTAGGGACCTAATCATAATTATCCTAAAGTTTCCAGACCAAACATTAACGCATGAAAAAAGTCCAGGGGCCTTAGTGTAAAAAGTCCACAATATTCGCGCACATGCTCATTAAATCACGCACAGGGGTATTTTTGCAATTAACAGAAACATTTCATTTAAAAGATGACAGTCAGAAAATGCAAGACATGATATGCAAATCACTCACAAAAGCACGTGAGCAGGCACGTGTATCCAGACTCAAAGGACTAAAGTGTAAATACTGGAAACATGAAAGACCGAACTGCAAAATGTTTAAACTACAACTTTATTTAACAAACTAAAAAGTAAAGCATGACAACTGCAGGGAGGAAAGTGCAATATACCCTCGCAGGGCACGTACGAAGCGTGTAGGGGACACGTAGCATGCTCTGGTGGCGCAAGGACGTGCAGTGCGGATCTTCTGTTATGTCATATCTGACGCCTCAGGGAATGTTGGGGTCATGGGGCTCAGATGCGTCAGGCATCAAATCCAACAGCCCAAAGGCTGATCCGGTTGGCGGCTAGGATCAGATCTGGCAGAGGTGGGCCAATCCAACGGTAGAGAGGGGACCTGGAAGAACAGGACCCGACGAACTTCACCTGAGTCTCAGATGTGCTCCGCGACTCCGATGAGCTATCGGAAGGATCCAGCACGATGGTGGAAGTCACTTGCGTCGAATGGATGGGTCTGATGGGGAAGCTACTGGCCGGATAGGCTTGGTGATGAAGATGAACCTGGAGCTACTCTGGAGGCTGAAAATGGAATCCCTGCATGCGCAAACACCTGCGAAAGCAAGCTCGACTCGGGTCGAAGCTCCGGTCGTGGTTATTTGAGAAAAAACGGGAAGAAGCGATGGCAGGGCAGGGTTCGATCTCCGACAAAGATGAGGGAGGAGATCCCGACCTTAATCTCGACATGATAGTCAAGCCTAAGGATGATCAGAATACGGGGAATGATGGAGGGTGATATTGTGTGTCGATTGGAACGGATAGGTGTGGATATCGGGGCTCCGACCGGCTGGTCTGAGCATGTGGATGGGCGGCGACGATAAATGGGAAGAATGGATTGAACAGGGAAATGAAGTGGATATGATGGATACCTGAGGTTCTAGATGAACTCTAGAGCTTCAAGCAAAGGTGGCGAAGGTTCTATATGCACCTTTCGGACCAGGTATGGTCCTTTCCACTTGCTCTGCAACTTCCCTGAAAATAATCTAAGCCTAACATCAAACAACCATACTTTCTGATATGGCTCAAACTGCTTATGGTTGATATGAGAATCATGCCATATCTTTACTCACTCCGTATACTATAGGCTGCTTGAAAAGGATGTATCTCTAAGCTCCTCCAGGGCTGTCAAATCTGCCTTCCTTTGATCTCCTATACTCTCTCGATCCAATAATATATCAGTGACAGCCCAAAGTGACTTATGCTTAATCTCAGCAGGTAAATGGCAGGGCTTGCCATAAACGAGACAAAAGGGAAACGTGCCAAAAGGGGTCTTGAAGGAAGTCCGATATGCACACAAGACTGAGTCCAAAAGCATGATCGATCCTTTCAGTCTGGGCGGACTACCTTCTGCAATATCGTCTTGATCTTCCTATTCGATACTTCAGCAAGACCATTGGTATGAGGATGATATGGAGTGGCAACTCGATGGTCTATACTGAACTCGTTAGCAAGGGCCTTTACCTTATCGTTGATAAAGTGAGACCCCCTGTCAGATATCAATACTCTAGGTACCCCGAACCATGAAATTATATTCTTCCTTAAAAATTTGCAAATAGTCTTAGCATCTGTAGTTCGGGAGGGAATAGCCTCAACCCAACGACTCACATAATCAACAGCCAACAGAATGTATTCAAATCCCTGACTCTTAGGGAATGGACCCATGAAATCAATGGCCCTTGCATCAAAAACCTCACAGAAGTGAATGGGTTGCATCGGCATCATATCACGTTGTCCACAAGTGCCCATCCTCTAATAGTCAGTACACCTCTTCACGAATTCATCAGAATCCTTGAAGAGGGTAGGCCACCATAGGATGGATTGGAGCACTTTCTGTGATGTTCTCCTCCCAGAATGATGTCATCATGCCTCAAGCTTGTGGCAGTATGTGAGGACGCTATGGTGCTCCTCCTTAGGAATGCACCGACACCAGACGATATCCCCTCCTTCATGATAAAGGATGGGATCCTCCCAATTGTAGGACTTGGCCCTCGCAAGGAAGGTCTCAAGTCGCTGCCTGGGCCAACCTTGTGGAACTTTCTTGGCAACAAGATAGTTCACAATGTCAGCGTACCACGGGAGCGAGGCAATAGCAAGGATTGCCTCATCTGGGAAGGTCTCTGAAATTGGATTAATCTGCTTGGATTCCTCAAGATTCTTTAATTGGGAGAGATGATCCGCCATCACATTCTTGACTCCAGGTTTATCCTTAATCGCAATATCAAACCCCTGGAGTAGAAGGATCCATGTAGTCAGACTCGCTTTGGCATCCTTATTTGCCATGAGGTACCTGATGGCAGTAGGATCAGTA
The DNA here is from genome assembly GCA_037367405.1 of Ottelia alismoides. Taxonomy (NCBI): domain Eukaryota; kingdom Viridiplantae; phylum Streptophyta; class Magnoliopsida; order Alismatales; family Hydrocharitaceae; genus Ottelia; species Ottelia alismoides. The sequence continues at coordinate 230,982 of JAZKJV010006861.1, read as the reverse complement.
AAGATAGTCGCTTTGGATCCAAGAAAATAAGATCAAAACTTGTCCAAGGCAAAGACTACGGCTAGCATCTCTTTCTCTGTGACGGTATAGTTCTGCTGTGCGGCTGACGAGTCGCTGAATACGTGATGTAATTTATGTATGTTGTAGTACGTGTACTTAGCGAATCAGTCAGAACCAAGAGAAGATCTCCGTGAAGAGTGTCTTGGCTTTAATTTATATCCCGGGCAAGTCCGAGGTCGAACACAGGGAGGCAAAGGAACAACTTCGAGGTAATTCAGAATAATTAGATCTAGGTTTCCAATGTGATTTTTTTAATTTTTTTAAGGCAAAATCAAATGAGAATGCAAAATGCAGGTGGATTAAGAAACTAAGAAAATACACAACAAGGCCAAATTAATTTTAATATGAAATAAGTCCAATTTACACTAATTATATTTTTCCTACAACCCTAATCCAGAAATGAGTCAAAACACATTTTTGGGGAATTTTAGGAATTAAAATGCAATAATTAAAAATACACACTTTTTATGGGTTTTTTCACAATTTTTGACACAAACAGAATGCAAAAATTATGAAAATTTTACTAGAATTAAAACATGATGCAAGGATACTGAATAATTTTTTGGGAATTTTCTAACAAAATGTGATTTTTTATGGAATTTTTGATGGAAACAGAGTGACAGTGAGTAATTAATTCCTAGTAAATCTACGTTATCGAATTAATCAGAGTGCAAATTGTCTCAAAAAGGTATTTTCATATGCAATCTAGGAGATTTGAAATTTTGCAAAAATGATGCACTTGGATTTAATTAAAAATCAAATATCCAAATCACTCTATAATTTATTTCAGGCACAGGATAACTATTTTTGGATGAAATTTAGACTGTAATTTAAGCACAATTCAAGGCATCATTTTTTATTTTTGTAGAATTTTTAGAGCAACCATGAGTTAGATATGAGTTTATGGGTCTAGATTGGGTAAAATATGAAATATATTAGTTAGACAATTTTAACTAATTACCCACAACTCATAACAAATACAAATAAATATTCAAATGGTAGACAACTAGTTGCTCAACACAGTCACATTTTTCATTAAACAAAATGATGCAAAACAAGTGTCCAAATTAAAACATGAACAGAGGGTTATACGTGCAAATTACAAAATCAACTTTAAACATAAAACAACCACAAGGACTTATTTGTAATTAATGAAAACTAATAGGATAGAAATGAAATTTTTACAAAACAAATAAATAAACAAAAAGTTCTTCGTGGGTTAGGGCGTAGGTGGACCACGAAAGGGGGAGCGGCGGGTGGTGCTCCGCACCACGGGAGATCGCGGTGGAGGTGAGGGGGCAGAGCGGCATGGCCTGTACGGGGAGGTGGTGGGAGACGTGGGCTGCGGCGGTAGGGGAAAGGCGGTGCTGGTGCGCGGGTTGTGGGCGCACGGCATGGGGACGCGCGGCGAGGCTGCGGCCACGCAAAGGAACCGTGGGGGCGAGGGCATGAGGCGGCGCCGCCTGGGCTACACGGCTTGGCGATGGCCACACGCAGGCGCGGTAGAGGAAGAAGGGGGTGGGAGGCTGCAGCTCCTCTTGCTTATTTTTTACTTTTTATTGTATTTTATTTTTTTGATGTGCATTCTTTTTGTAATTAAGTTTTTATATTTTTTTTGTTTTTCTTAAACAGGGAATAAATAAAAGAAAATGAAGGTGGGAAGATAATTTGGTGGTGAAGGTGGTGGTAGTATTTTAAAGGTGGTGGTGATGGTGATGTTATAATGTGATATAAAATGATGGTGTCGTGAGAATAACACGGAAATAAAATGTGAGATAAACAAAATAAAAAGGGATATGAGAGGAAATACTTACCTGAATCTTCACCGGATTTGCGGAGCAGCTATGCTGGACTCCTGTCGTCGCCTCGATCCGATTGGCGAAATAAAAATCAGAGAAGCTGCGCGAGCTCAATGGAGAACTCGTGACGCAGAGCGGAGCTCTGCGGATCTCTCCTGAAGGAGGTCATCGCTTGAGGAAGACTCTTCGCCGCTGTCACCAACAAAATACTCCAAGCTCTCTCCTTTTTCTATTAGAATGACGGATGCGAAAAAATGTGGATGTAGAGATGAATATAAAGAAAAGAGAAATGGAGGTTAGAATGGAGGTGGTGTTGAATGGGAAGTTAGATTATTGTGGAGTTGAATGGGAGGTTAGATGAAGAACATGGGGTGGAATGGAAGTTGGTGGTAGAATAGAAGTTATTGTAGAGAATGGAGAAAAATAAAAGGAAAATAAAATAAAATAAAATAAAGTAGGCTACTTTAAATACAATAAAATAAAAGAGAAGAAAAAGAGTGGGGAATTTACAAAAGAAGACAAACAACATGTACATGTTTCTTTTTACTTTTATAATTGTATTTTTTTGTATTTTTAATACAATATATTTACAACAAAAATATACAATAAAATTTCAGGAATAAAATACAGCACAAAAGAGAATTTTTTGGATTTTTTAGTAATTAAGAAGAGTAAATAAAAAATGAAGAAAGAAAAATATATACCTTGGTCCCAAAATCCAAATTTTGTAAACGAGCTCTGATTTAAATGAAATCACTTTCATTGGATAGATAATTTTCTAACTTGAACTCTAAAAGTGAGTTTGATGAACTTGGAGTTCATACGGAGCGGGAATTTGGCTGGGAAGTTAGACTTTACGGCTTTTTGTCTTTGGAATCTAGTAGCATTTATTTGAATTCAAATTTATTTTATATTTTTGTATTTTTATATACATTTTTATGAACATGATGACGAAGAATTAGCTAAAAATGAGTTGAAATAAAATTATTAAAAATACATGAAGTTTAGGATATTTACAGGTGAGAAACTCCTTTATTTTGCATCTTTTTATTGTTAATTTATTTAGTACAATCTAATATACAATAATAATGTGTTTTATTTACAAGAGTTATTTTGTTAATTTATTGATTTTATGGACATTTATTTGGGACTTTACTCGAGGATTTTGCTAAGATCAAGATATTGAGATGATGAATCGTGGATTCATCACCCCCTATACTTAACTTTGCTAGTCCTCGAGCAAATAAAGAAGGAATAAGTTAGAATAACCCTTGACTGTGCATATGAATACAAGACTTGATCCGTTCAGAACTCTCGATTTTATAGATCCTAAAATTCTAAGTTGAACTAAGCTCTAGTCAAAAGGTATCCAATTTCCCTAATCATCGGACTCTCTATGTATACATATATAGTAGGGATATGACTTAAGTGTAGACTGCAGTTACAAGAGTAGAGTCGCAACGTCACCCAAGGTTCCAGTCCAAGAGACTCTCCTAAGAACCCAATCCTCAACACTAGGGAATAAACCATTTCTTGCATCCAATCCACTGTCTCTTTAGTTGTCAGACTTGAAAGTGTAGATGGAAGGCCAGATGATGGAAAGCATAGGATTGTGTCATTTCTTCTCTCCTTCTCATTGGAACAAGGATTCTCTCAAGTGCATTATTACTCAACATATTTTTTTGGTGTTGATCAGTGTGTCCGTCAAGAGAAGTTGGAGTCGTCTGCACTTGTTTTCCTAGGAGTACACCGAGGTGTACCTTTTTTGAGTATCTATCATACCTTCTACACCCATACTTGTAGCATTTATGATGCAAAGCCCTTTTTTGGTGCAAGCCCGACTCCTGGTCCTAATAACGGTGGTCCAAGTGGACACTTTGAAATGGTTGGGAGCGCTCGCCTTTGGTGGAAGCTCTTTTGATAGTTGACTTTATGGAATGAGAGCTTTTCTTTAACATTTCATTGCTTTGTAATATTTTTGGCTAGCTCCACTGCTTTTACCAAGAGTTGGTGTACACTGATCAATATTTTTTTATTTTATCACACCCTGGCACTTAGGTAAATATCAAGAGATAGTACGAGAATCATGTTCTCATACTGGCTAAAGGTGCTGACACTCAGGTTTCATGAAGCCTTCATTGATTTTATCACATCCTCGAGTATCATCAAATCAGGTCCAAACTCAAATCTCTCATCCCAGTTCCTCAAGTGAAATTTCAACTCATCTCATCATAACTGCAGTTGTGTATGTGAGGTGTTGATTATATTCTTAAGGTAGAGACTAAGCATGTAATATAGCATACAGATCTTTCAAACTAGGGAAATGTGAATAATTAAGTCAAAGACCCTAATGAATAATGTTGGTTAACTTAAAATCTCAAGACCTCATAAACCAAGTGTTCTTGAACATCACTAGTCTTGTGTGAAAGTGTAAGTGTCAGGGATTAAATTAACTTATTAGTTAGTTTTTTTGTTGTTGTTTTTTATTTTTTTATTATACCTCTTATTTACAACATTTTACCCATAACCCCTTATTTTAATTGCAAACAAGTCAAAGTACGAGCTATAGGTAAAGTATATATGTAATATATACAAACCCCCCTATACTTAGCATGTGATATGTCCTCATGGCAATAGGTGACAAAAAGCCATAGCTCTTACTAAGTATAAGTGGGTGAAAAGAATAAAAGTGAAAAAGAATATAAGAGTGTGGATAATACACAACGGGCATTGACCCCCCTATACTTAGGCTCTGGTCAGCCTAAGTATTGAAAAGAACACAAGAATAGGGGATCGATGAGAATGGGAAAGAAAATACAAAAAGAAAATAAAAAGAAGAGACGGAGCAAATCGGGTCACTCACCCCCCTATACTTAGGATCTAATAATCCTAAGTATAGACACAAAATAAAAATGATACGGAACTGGGGCGAGTGATGCGAATCACAGGGGAGGGAGGGCAATAAAGGAAGGAAAATCTATACAAGGAGGAGTGAGGATGTACAAGGATCAAGAAGGTTTGTGACGGACCTTCTTACGTGAGCGAGGGGGTGGGTAGTATACGTATGTGTCGCTGTCAGAATCGTCCTCAGAAGAATAATAGTGAGGTGTAGGGAACGTCCAACGAGGGTCGACACATGGTTACTTGCTTAAATATGGCTTCAGAACAGCTGAACTGAGCTCACTCATATAGATCACCTCATCCGGACCTGATGAGGACTCCTTAGAAAGTTCCTTCTCTGGTAAGTCGAAGGCAACTTTCTTAGACAGTTTTCTAGAACCTGAAGCATCAAGAGGAAGAGGAGATTGATACATCTTAAGGAGTTCGGGGGAACACCTCGAGGAATCAATACCCGTCTTCTTCTTACTAGATGACCGACTAGAGGTTGGAGCAACCGATTTATCAAGATTGGTCAATTTGGTCCCAGTTGTCCCTTTTGGTGTAGGTCTTGGATGTGGTGTGTGTGAGGTACTGACCAGAGGTTCATCATCAGATGAGTCACCATATGCATTGTAATACTCCTGCAGGGTCAGCACACGTCTCTGGTAAGGCATAATGTTCTCAGTTGGCTTGGCATTGATCGGCTCATGTGTCGGATCATCTAAAAGTCAAGGAAATCAGAAATGATCATGTCCGACTCAGGGGCAGCTTCTGGTTGTGAGTCCTCTCTAGAAGCAGTCGCGGTGGTGGTGATGCAAGCATTGGTCAGTGTGGAGGTGTAGGGAGTCTCTGAACCAATGGTCGTCTAGACAGTTGGTATCTTAGGTGTAGTAGAGAGACGGGACTTGACTGTCTCTCGAAGGTCACGACTGTCTGCGACTTTACAGGTTACCTTGGAATATCGTATGTCCTCAAAGATCGGGTGAGGTCGGAGTGCTCCCAATGCAGAGAAATCGATCTCCCGAGTCTCACAATCTATAGTTGCCTTAGCCAAGGCTAAGAATGGCTTCCCAAGAATGATCGGAGACTGGGTGAACCCTCCTCGGTGCTCAATGTCAATGATCGTGAAGTCTATCTGCAATAGAGCACCTTGGAAAGTAACGATGACTGAAATGGTTCCTTCGACTGTTTAATGGATCGATCAACCAACTTAATGATCTCTCTTGACTTCTTGGCAAATCCGAATTTGAGCTTGGCAAACACGAAGGTCGGAAGGATATTAATCGGTGAGTCATCATCGATTCTTGCATGGGTGAATGTGGTATCTTTAATTTCACAATCAAAACTAGGCAACCGGCAATCGCTTTACTTTGCGGCTCTTGGTTTTTCTCCCTATCATCAAAGATGTGACCATAGACACTATATGTCTCTCAGTCCTTGTTCTCTTATTGCCCGACCTTTTAGGCATCAATTTACTTCTCATTAATCTTTTAAGGTCGGGAAAGTGTTCAATGGCCATTATTAAGGGAAGCTTAAAAACCAACTTTCTATCCAATGCTTCCCTAATTGCAGGATCCAATTTTTGTAAGTCTTTTCCATTTTCAATTTTTATGGTATTTTCTAGTTTTTCCATTTTTTTGGTCTTTTTGATGGGTTAAGGAGGACTAGGAGAATGTACAGACTCTGGTTTGGAGGGAAAGTGGTTAGTAGAAGAGGGAGGTAGAAGGGACTCCAGTTGTACATGACATGTGGTCAATCCGGTGTCTTTCAAGTTTTCAAGATTCAATCCGCGAAATCCATGATCCACATTCCTACCTGGACTCTTGATTGGTCTACAAATGTCATCCTCCAATAAGTTCTCATGACACCTCATGAGAGAAGTCTACGCAATTGGAGGATATTGCTGAGAACTCGGGCTCTTATACTTAACACACCTTAACTTAGGCGTGTAATACTGGGTTGAGTATGGCCCATCTGTATGGCAGATGTTGGACTGAACCTCATCAGGTGGAGTTAGTGGATAGGGGGTCTGTAAATCAGTCGCATGAATCTAATCCCTTGTATATGTCGGCTCTCCGAATGGGTGATATGAATGTTGGTCAATATGGACTTGATCACTCAGGTCAATCAAGTTAGGAAGATCATGTAGTGTATAGGGATGTGTATAGGTCAATTGTTGTTCGGTCCCAACTCGAGGTGAGAATGATGTCCATGGGGGCAACTGATTCTGCCAATCATTCATCTCAGCAGTCGCTTTCTCTTCGATTTGTTCCTTGATTCCATCAAGCGGACGAGAATATGGTGAGTCAATCTAGGGTGGATGTGGGTCAGGGATGTACGAATGTGAGGTAGGTGAGAAGGACGAAGAAGTGGGGAAGTCAGTTGGAGTTCTGACTTCGCGGTCGAGGTGTGGGTATGAGGAGGAATAAAAGGGTGGAGATTATCGGAATAAGGTCGAGGAAGAGTGACATGGATATGGTGACCAATATTCTGACATCTTGGAAGGGAAATGGGAGAATGAAGCGGATCGAGGAAGAAAGTGTGCAAGTGCACCGAATAACACACAAAACAAACAAACACAAACAAACCCTGAGTTCACCTAATCAACACAATGATGGTCGCAAGAGTCCAACCGTTTATCTTTTCAATTTTAATTAGGTGATAAATCAAGATATAAGTCCAATTACGCAAGGCTTAAAAGTAGGTTTTTGGCACTATCCTTGGGATGCGTCCTCACCTCACAACAATCACAATAGCCAAGCATACAATGAGGGTTTTGTTCTCCCAAAACAAGTGTTATTTTAGTCAATTTTATTTTTTTTGGTGAACTCTGATTAGCAGTCCCGATTTTAAGTTAGGTTATCACTTGATTAGTCCACCAAACAAAGCACGCCTAATAATCAGTCCTGATTTCCTTTTAACCTAAGTTTCAAAATCCAAGGGGGAGGGAGTCGAGAAAAACCGAGGCAAATATTGAAACCAATGATGCATGCCCAGTTCAGGAGACTTACAGTGATCCTCGTGCTCTACATGCGGGATGCAAGGCAGAATTGAAATTTTATACTATATGATGCAAACGAGAAAACCATTCCTATACAGGGAGTTCTATTAGCGAGTGAGGAACGAATTAAATTTGACTAATATCCCTATGATCGAAGTGTGTCTTGTTAAATGTAATGTGCAGTTCTAAAAAATTACGAGCACAAGCAATACAGATATTCTAATAAAAATGCACTAAGAGCCGTGAGTGCAAGTCCTATTCTACGTCAATCAACCACACAATCACGAGCGGGTCCAATGTCCAATCCGGATACAAGCGCGAGCTCTCAAACAAGAGTTGTTGTAAAGAGAAAATTATCTAAATTATTACAACAATAATTACATAAAATTTCTCAAAAATAAATTAATTCCCCTTGATCTTCAGCAGTTGACGCGCATTACTTCCGTCGACCTCCGATGCACTCCAAGTCCACCGGGCCCTCGTAAGGAAAAGAAAATTTATATTAGAGAGATCAACAATAAAATATATAAAAAATAAGAAGAAAAAATAATTAAGAGAGAAAAAATGATTAATTACAAGATGGCTCGGGGATCAGACTACCCGAGTGAGAGAAAACCTAAATCGAATTTTCTAAATTAAACCCTAAGTCGTTTGCCTCCCCGGCAACAGCGCCATCTGACAAGTCATTGAATGCGTGATGTAATTTGTGTAATTGTTGTAGTATGTGTACTTAGCGAATCAGTCAGAACTGAGAGAAGATCTCCATGAAGAGTGTCTCAGGTTTAATTTATATCTCGGGCAAGTCTGGGGTCAAATACAGGGAGACAAAGGAACAACTTCGGGGTAATTCAGAATAATTAGATCTAGGTTTCCAATGTAATTTTTTTATTTTTTTAATGCAAAAACAAATGAGAATGCAAAATGCAGGCGGATTAAGAAAGTAAGAAAACACATAATAAGGCCAAATTAATTTTAATAGGAAATAAGTCCAATTTACACTAATTGTATTTTTCCTACAATCCTAATCCAGAGATGAGTCAAAACACATTTTTTTGGAATTTTAGGAATTAAAATGCAATAATTAAAAATACACACTTTTTATGGGTTTTTTCATAATTTTTCACACAAACAGAATGCAAAACTTATGAAAATTTTACTAGAATTAAAACATGATGCAAGGATATTATTTTTTGGAATTTTCTGACAAAAGGTGAATTTTTTATGGATTTTTTGATGGAAACAGAGTGACAGTGAGTAATTAATTCCTAGTAAATCCATGTTATCAAATTAATCAGAATAAAAATTATCTCAAAAAGGTATTTTCATATGCAATCCAGGAGATTTGAAATTTTGCAAAAATGATGCATGTGGATTTAATTAAAAATCAAATATCCAAATCACTCTATAATTTATTTCAAGCACAGGAGAACTCTATTTTGGATGAAATTTGGAAGTAATTTAAGCACAATTCAAGGCGTCATTTCTGATTTTTGTGGAATTTTTAGAGCAACCATGAGTTAGATATGAATTTATGGGTCCAGATTGGGCAAAATATGAAATATTTTAGTTAAACAATTTTAATTAATTACCCACAACTTGTATAAATGCAAATAAATATTCATATGGTAGACAACTAGTTGCTCAACACAGTTACATTTTTCATTAAAAAATTAAGCAAAACAAGTGTCCCAATTAAAACATGAATAGAGGGTTATACATGCAAATTACAAAATCAACTTTAAACATAAAACACCCACAAGGACTTGTTTGTAATTAAAGAAAACTAACGGGACAGAAATGAATTTTTTACAAAAAAAATAAACAAAAAGCACCTTCTTCTTCGTAGGTTAGGGCACAGGTGGACCACGGAAGGGGGAGCGGAGGGTGGCGCTCTGCACCACGGGAGCTCGCAGTGGAGGTGAGGGGGCAGAGCGGCGCCGCCCACGTAGGGAGGTGGTGGGAGGCGTGGGCTGCGGCAGCAGGGGGAAGGCGGCGCTGGCACGCGGGCTGTAAGCGCGCGGCGTGGGGATGCGCGGTGGGGTCGCGACCACGCAAAGGAACCACAAAATCGCCTGGGCTGTGTGGCCTGGCGGTGGCCCCACGCAGGCGCGATGGAGGAAGAAGGAGGGCAGCGGCGGGCAGCTGCAGCTCCTCCTGCTTATTTTTTTTATTTTATTTTTTTGCTGTGAATTCTTTTTATGATTAAGTTTTTATGTTTTTTTGTCTTTCTTAAACAGGGAATAAATAAAAGAAAATGAAGGTCGGAAGATAATTTGGTGGTGAAGGTGGTAGTAGTATGATGAAGGTGGTGGTGATGGTGATGGTATGATGTGATATAAAATGATGGTGTGGTGAGAATAACACGGAAATAAAATGTGAGATAAACAAAATAAAAAGGGATATGAGAGGAAATACTTACCTGAATCTTCGCCGGATTTGCAGAGTAGCTACGCTGGACTCCTCTCGTCACCTCGATCCGATTGGTGAAATAAAAATCAGAGAAGCTACGCGAGCTCGACGGAGAACTCGTGACACGGAGCGGAGCTCCACGGATCTCGCCTGAATGAGGTCGTCGCTTGAGGAAGACGCTTTGCCGCTGTCACCAACAAAACAATCCAAGCTCTCTCTCTTTTCTATTAGAATGGTGGATGTGAAAAAATGTGGATGTAGAGATGAATATAAAGAAAAGAGTAAAGGTGGTTAGAATGGAGGTGGTGTTGAGTGGGAGGTTAGATTATTGGTGGAATTGAATGGGAGGTTAGATGAAGAATATGGAGTGGAATGGAAGTTGGTGGTAGTATAGATGTTATTGTAGAGAATGGAGAAAAAATAAAAGGAAAAATAAAATAAAATAAAGTAGGTTACTTTAAATACAATAAAATAAAAGATAAGAAAAAGAGTGGGGAATTTACAAAATAAGACAAACAACATATACATGTTTCTTTTTACTTTTCTAATTTTAATTTTTTTGTATTTTAAATAAAAGATATTTAAAACAAAAAAATACAATAAAATACCAGGAATATAATACAACACAAAAGAGATGTTTTTGGATTTTTTAGTAATTAAGAAGAGTAAATAAAAAATGAAAAAAAAATATATATACAATATATACAACACACGAGCTCCGATTTTAATGAAATCACTTTCATTAGATAGATAATTTTCTAACTTGAACTTTAAAAGTGAGTTTGGTGAATTTGGAGTTCATACGAAGCGGAAATTTGACCGGGAATTTAGACTTTACGGCTTTTTATCTTTGGGATCTAAGAGCATTTATTTGAGATAAATTTTATTTTATATTTTTTTGTTTTTATATACATTTTTATGAACATGATAGAAAAGGATTAGCCAAAAAGGAGTTGAAATAAAATTATTTCAAATACATGAAGTTTTGGGATATTTACAGGTGACAAACTCCTTTATTTTGCAGCTTTTTATTGTTAATTTATTTTATACAATAATTAATGTGTTTTATTTACAAGATTTATTTTGTTAATTTATTGATTTTATGGACATTTATTTGGGACTTTACTCGGGGATTTTGCTAAGATCAAGATATTGAGATGATGAATTGTGGATTCATCACATCCAATGTACGACTAGCGTAGTGAATGGAAAATGTTATTCCATCCCTCCTTTGTTCCAGCATGGCCCCTACAGCAAAATCGAAGGCATCTATCATGATCTCGAATGGGAGAGACCAATCAGGCATCTGGAGGGCAGGAGCCTAAACAACCAAGCTCTTGAGAGTCTCAAATGATGCAAAACACTTATCATCTGCAATGAACTCGATGTCTTTTGTCAGCAAATCAGTCAATGGTTGGGCAATCATGCTGAAGTCATGAATGAACCATCGGTAGAAACCGACATGCCCTGGAAAAGACCGTAACTGTCGTAGGTTGGACGGTGGATTGAGTTTCCTGATGATATTCACCTTGGCCGGATCAACCTCCATGCCCTTGTTGGAGATGATATGACCAAGCACCGTCCCCTGAGTCACCATGAAGCGACTCTTCTCCCAAGATTGAACAAGATGGACCTCGATGCAGTGCTGAAGAACACAGTCTAGGCAGTCAATACAGGCATCAAACTTGTTATTGTAGACCGAAAAGTCATCCACGAAGACATCTAAACAGTCACCCACCATGTTCGCATGCACCTTTGGAATGTCGTCGGGGTGTTACATAAACCAAAGGGCATCCGTCTGAAAGCATAAGTCCCAAATGGACAGGTGAATGTCGTCTTGTCCTGGTCTTCGGGCGCTATGGCCACCTGATTGTATCCGGAGTACCTGTCAAGAAGGCAGTAGTGACTCTTCCCAGCTAGCCTCTCTATGATCTGATCAATGAATGGCAGTGGGAAATGATCCTTCTTGGTGGCCTGATTCAATCATCTGTAGTAGACACAGACCCTCTAAGAAATGGGTACCCGGGTAGCTATCTCTTCTCCGGACTCACTCACAACTGTAGTGATGCCTGTCTTCTTGGGCACTACATGTAATGGACTAACCCACTTGGAGTCGGAGCTGGGGTAGATAAAATCGGTGCTCCACCATTTCAATATTTCCTTCATGACTACCTCTCGAAGATTCGAGTTCAGCCGTCGTTGGAACTCATACGACGGCTTTGCGTCCTCCTCGAGATAGATATGGTGGGAGCACAGAGCTGGACCTATCCCCGAGAGATCAGCTATGCTCCATCCTATTGCCTTGTGGTTCTTTTCAAGAACCTCCATCAATCGAGATTCTTGCTCTCCAGTCAAGTCTGCTGAGATAATGATTGGGTACATCTCATGTTCACCAGCAAGGAACCTATACTTCAGCGACTACGACAAAGGCTTCAGTTCTGGGCAACTGGGAGCTGGCAAATCTGGCTTCTGAAAGGTCTGAGTGAATGCAACCAGATCTGAATGAGAAAACTCTCACTGATCATGCAAAACTGGTGAAGGCGGTCCTATTGGTGTATCTATACTTGGTGTTGGCACAGCCTCTACCCTATTTGCTGGCTCGGTGGAAATCAGATAAGGTAATAAATCATCAAACTATGTCCAGTCTATGTCTGAATCTGAGGGATCTGAATCTGAATCACAAGAAATATACTCTGCCTCGTTGTCCTGAACATGTTCTTTAGCCTCGAATGTGTCCTCTACTAAGAGTGTGCTCTCCGAACTCTCCTATGCTGGAAACTGTGGATCTGTAGCATCTGAAGGTGAGAGAAGGGCTCGTGAAATGGGATCGGACCAAGCGGATTCATCATTAGTGATCACAAAGTCGCACTCCTGGTGGACGTCTCGCTCTGCCTCTGTCATCTGCCATGTGTCACTAAACGGCTCTGAGCAAGCTGAGTCTCATGCTCTGGTCTCATCGATCATCTCTATTTGTATACTCTCACCCTCGACACGAAAGTACACCTTCCCATTATCATGGTCGGACACCGCCTTGGTTGTGGCCAAGAATGGATATCCTAGAATGATGGGGATATCGGTCACAGATTTCGGGACCTCCATGTCCAACATGACGAAGTCCACGGAGAATTTCAGGTCATGAATTGTGAAGACCACGTCCTTCAACAACCCCTTCGGTCTCTTGACAGATCTATCAGCAAACTGAAGGATTGTTCTACTCTGTCGAAGAGGGCCAAACTTGAATTGGTCGAGTAAGGCTGCCGGAAGGAGGTTGATAGAAGAGTCGTTGTCTAATAGAGTACGGTCGAACCTCTGCTCATGAATATGGCATCTGACATAGGGAGCTCTTGCATCTGGCCTCTTGGTTGGCAGACGGTTCTGAATAGCGAAGCAAGTGGCACGGGTCAGCACATGGATCTCTTCTTGATGGTTTCTCTTCTTCCTGTGGATGGTGGTCTTCTCTCTCAAGTTCTTCTGGAAGAGAGGGATGTGCTCGAGTGCCTCCTGTAGAGTCAGGTGGATATTGAATCTATCAATCATCTGCTTGCTAAACTCTAGCTATTGATCTTTTTTTGGATTTTCTATTTTCTTCCCCTTCACCGAGCAGAGTGCTTGAGGGAAGAGGATGGTTGGGCCGTCCTCAGATAGAGGGCTAGGAATAGGTTCCTGCTGCTGAGAAGGAATAGAATCCATACAAGTATCATCATGCATCACATATAGATCCGAAGATGAAGAACCCTTTCCTTTATTAATTTTTTTGGTATTTTTCGCATAGTCCCAGGGTACAGAAACTGGAGAAAACACTACTGGAATATAAGGGGTGGCTTTAGTACCACCCACAGCATCGGGAACTGCGGCATCAGCACCGCACTCTGGCTCAGCATTTGGAACTCCAGTGGCATCAGTACCACCCTTTGCATCTGGGGAAACGACAGCCTCAGTACCGTCGGCCGGATCAACGTCCTTAGTGGCGTCAGCACCACCGTCATCATCATCTTGAGCGGCATCAGCACCAATATCCTCCTCGTCTGGCGCTCCTGCATCCTCGTGGTGTCGTCGCTCAGAAGAGGCACCGTCGGCTGGCATCCTAGCACTCCTAAGTGTAATAAAGTCAGCATCAAAGGTATATGAAGCAATGTCACCCAATAAAATCACTAGGAGTGGTAGTCTCTGTGAATTGTACCTGCTCAGATTTTCTTTGTAGGTTATTCGGGTTGGGCTCGATCTAAGCAGTATGGTGACCTTTCGTTTGATGATCTCCCTCATCTCCTGTCGGAACTCGTCCATCTCCCTCCTGAATGTGGCATGCTGGTCTGAGAGTAGGTGAGCTAGATCATCAAGAGCAGGGTTCTCATAGGCTGGCCCATGAAACCAGACGGGTTGCCTCGCTGAAAGCGAGGCTGCTATTGGAACCGGTGAGGGGGAGCTTGAGAATACTACTGAGGTTGCTGCTGGTGTTGCCTCCACTGTTGTCCCTGCTGGTAGGGACGAGGACCTGGCGGGAAGTGTTGCTGTTGTGGTTGGTGAGAAAACTGGGGTTGTTATTGTGACTGCTAGCTAAACTGTCCACCCTAAGCTGGAGGCTGCTGCTGGGATGAGGCGCCTCCAGTCGACCACCTGAATCCGGGATGATCTCGGCAGATCCTGGGCTGTTGCCGGTCATACCAAATCTCGTTGACTTCCATCAACGACTCCTGCTCGAAGGGGGATGGAGGAAGAACCTGCCAATGGCTGATCCTGTTGATACACCACCATATGAGTGTCCTGAGATGGTGATGGTTGAAGGTACAGGTGTTGCGGCTGCTGGAATGGCTCTGCCTGGATGTGGTGAACCTGTCTGTACTAGGCGGAGTGCTAGGTCAAGTTGTTGCTGCTAGGATCAGCTCATGGCCTGAGATGGGGCTGAGAAGCCGTCTGTGCCTCCTGGAGACACATGATATGGGTCTTCAGGTCACTCAAAGTCTGTGCCAGCTGATCGATCTGAGTCATGCCCTAGCACCACTTCTTTCGATGATCTCGATGCAGTCCAGCTTCTTATTGATGATGCCCATATCAGCGACCGATGACTTTGCCTGTGCTGCGGCTGCTGAAGAGGTGGATGGACCTGCATCAACCCGTGATATCCTGTGATAGGTCACGGCCTGGGGTGGAGGCTTCCCCTGAGTGTATAGCCTGGTCTGAGACATCACTGTGTAGTTCTCGGCCATTTCCTCATAATGAACTAGACCTGGTCTTCATCTTTGGCGAAATATGAGCCTCCACAAGAAGCATTCACCAGCTCCTACAGCTCCGGCATCAGCCAACAAAAGAAACTATGTACTAAGTTGGGCTTGGAGATATCATGATGTGGACACCGGTCAATGAGCTCATGGAAACGATCCCACGCCTCAAAGAGTTGCTCGTTGGGGTTCATGGAGAAATTGTTGATCATAGCCCGTGCTACATTCGTACGAGCGAGTGGATAGTACTAGTTCAAGTACTTGGTCCGGAGTTGCTACCACGAAGTGACATATCTCCCTAAATGCTTCAGCCAGTAGGCTACTCTATCTACCAGGGAGAATGGGAAAGCCATCATATTGATGGTATCCTCGTCCATGTATCTATCATAGACAGTGTTGCAGATCACCTCAAATTCCTGCAAATGAAGATGCGGCTCCTCGGTGGCAAGCCCATGGAACTTGGGCAAAAGCTGAATAGTTTGAGGGGGGAGATTGAAATCCCCCAGAATTACCGGAAGCTAAATCCAACGATGTGTAAGAGTAGCACCAGGGTTGTGCAACTCCCTCATCAATCTATTTGGTCGGACGGGCTCCTATGGCTCCTCTAGTTGTCTTCCATCTCCTCCTCCAAACTTTGGTATATCTCCACCGCCTGCTCTGTTCGGCTCTCCTCAGTCGGCTCGCATATGTTCCATCTCTCTGCGCACCTCTGCCATGAAGGCTCCCTGCTCTCTAATCTGTCTCAACATCGTCTCCAGAGAGGCTAACAGTGTGTTGTTGATGGCACCCTAGTCTAGAACATATGTGGTACTCTGGGGCTGCCCATCGGTGCGCTCCTCGCTGCTGGCCATCTCTTAGGTCTCTGCAAATGCAAAAGACCCAAACTCAGGTGCCGTCAAATGAACAAATATCTATGTTGGTCTCTTCTCGGGCAACTCGGGACTAGAAGAAGGTTGATCGAGGGAGAATAGGGTGGAATCGAACTCAGGTTCGGAGAGCGGGTCTGTGCTCTCTCGAACCTGCCTAGATGAGTGGGGCGAAGTGCTCGAAAGCGATGGAGCCAAGGGCTGCCTAAGGGACCTCTGCCCATCATCGTGATGTAGAGAAAGGCGGTTGGGATCTGGAAACAAACAAGATCGGTAATCAAACCCTCAATTCACCTACGCAACACGGAGTTGATGACCGTGAAAGTTTGGTCTCGGTATTTTATCTTGTCAATTTTATTTAGGTGATAATTCAGTCTAGTAGAGCGATTAAGCGAGCTGGTAGGAACCCAATGCTCCCAGGAGACTGGCCCAATTCCAAAGCTAGATCTTTCCCAGCCAGTATAAGTTGCGGACCATTTACCGACTACCCGATCAATTCGCTCTTTTAAGGATATCGCGACATGCTCTACCGGAGACAGGAGCGATCCTCACTGGAGAATGACTAACCCCAAGACCAGTAGTCTAATGAGAGTTCATGTATGGCTCTAGCCTATTGTGCGGCTCACTCTCTCGTGCAAGCAAACCAAACAATGAGGGGATTGCTCTCCCAAGACAAATTTTTAGGTGAGGTGTCTTTTAGGGTCAAGTTTGTTTAGCAGTCCCAATTTTATGATTATCACTTTTTATGGTTTTTTTCAATATGCAAGAAAACACCTAATGAATTTTTCGATCTCCTGATTATTTTAAGTCCAAAATCGGGGGAGAAGTCAAAAAAGTCGATGCGCGATCAAACACGATGATGCATGCAAAGTAATAGATGCATACCTGTCACCAGCACTCTACATGCAGGGAGATCCGCGCATAAATTAAAAGACTGAAATAAACTAACCTAAATGATGCAAGAATAAAACGGCCTTAGATGAGCAATTTCTAATCGTGAGGAACTGCAGTTAACTGGTCAGAGAGAGAGGTCGGAGACCTGTCTCTAATGCCGATCGATGTCCACCACAACGGATCCTGCACGTGTTGTATACGACCTCTAGCGGCACGTGACCTCTCAAGCAACCAAGTTAACTTTTTATTAGTGATTTATTAAGTAGGTCCAATTACAAACTATAGGTGCAAGCAAATAGTTAGGGATTGGTCCTTAAGCAGTTACGTCACAATCAAAGAAATTCCTAGATCTAGGGGCCAAATTCTTCAAGAATCAAAGAAAAGAACATGCGAAAAAAATCAAAACCGACGAAAAACCATGGTGAGGTCCCCCGAGCACACTGGTGCTCGGCGAAACAGACCCCGATATAAGCTAAGTGTCCACAAAGTATGAGGTCATGTATTATTACAACAATGATAAGTCTGGAAAATAAACTAATCTACTGCTACTCTATCGGCTACAACTAATTCTGCTCCTACTCCTGCTTCTCCTCGAGTATGGGTATCCTCCAAAGCATCCTCGAACGGTTCCCCTCGCACCAAAAAGTGAAATAGAAATGGGTTAGAAAGCAGTTATAAAAATAAAGGTGAAAATGGTAAAAATAAAAGTAAAAAGAAAAAGGAAACTGAAAAGCGACTGCAAAGCCGTGCTCTCCGGCAACAGCGCCATTCTGTTGATCACTCGGGCGATCAAGGTTAAGTGATATCAAAGGTCATTGCGACCTCAATCACCCGAACCAAATCAACAAGAAAATTCAAGACTACGATTAAAACAATCAAGTACAAAATTCAATGTAGCGGTCTCCGCTATTTATTTAACCTGGTATAGTGACCAGTGTCGAACATAAGGAGCACAGAAATGTACGAAGTAGTCGGTAATCAGAAAATAAAAGGCATATTTTTGTGATTTTTAATTTTGCAAAAAAAAATTATATTTTCCAATGAGAAAACAAATAAGAAAAACTAGGCAAAACATGATCTAACAATTATTATTAGGCCTAAAATACTCCAAATTAGAAATAAAAATATTGTTATATTTTACGAATATGCAAGTGTTTTTAATGATTTTATGATATTTTTCTGATTTTTATATGATTTTATAAAAATGAAAGATCAACAAAACAGGAAAACAATATATAACCTTGACTAAAGGGTAGATTTAAAATACTAAAAATACCCAAATACTTTGGTAATGATTTTTATGATAAAATAAATAACAAGGACTAATTACAAAAACTGAAATCTCATTTTTTTTGTTTTTTTATAATTTTATATGATTTTTATAAAATTTTTAATCTATTGTGATTTTTAGGGTTTTTATAAAAGATAATAAATAAAAATTGTACTGAAGTGAAAACAAACAAAGACAAACACATATAAATTTTTATACAATTTTTCAGACAATTTTTTTAATTTTTCGGTATTTTTATAAAATAGATAGGCATGTTTTAAAGGGTTTTTTATTTTTAAAAATAAAATACTAAACAAAAATAATCCCAAAAATCAAAGTAATTTCTATGAGCTAGTAGGAGCTCATAAAATTTTTTGCAAAATTTTTGGAACTAAAATGATATTTATTTAATGCAAAATCAAACACATAGATTGTAGGGACCTAATCGCAATTATCCTAAAGTTTCCAGACCAAACATTAATGCATGCAAAAAGTCCAGGGGCCTTAGTATAAAAAGTCCACAATATTCGCACACATGCTCATTAAATCGCGTATAGGGGTATTTTTGCAATTAACAGAAACATTTCATTCAAAAGATGACAGTCAGAAAATGTAGGACATGATATGCAAATCACTCACAAAAGCACGTGAGCAGGCACATGTATCCAAACTCAGAGGACTAAAGTGTAAATACTGGAAGGACCGAACTGCAAAATGTTTAAACTACAACTTTATTTAATAGACTAAAAAGTAAAGGATGACAACTACAGGGAGGAAAGTGCAATATACCCTCGCAGGGTGCGTGCGAAGCATGTGGGGGATGGGTGGCATTCTCTGGTGGCACGAGGACTTGCAGTGCAGATCTTATGTTGTGTCAAATCTAGCGCCTCATGGAATGTTGGGGTCATGGGGCTCAGATGCGTTAGGCGTCAGATCCAACGGCCCAAAGGCTACTCCAGTTGGCGGCTAGGATCAGATCTGACAGAGGCGGGCGAATTCAATGGTGGAGAGGGGACCTGGAAGAACAGGACCCCAGCAAACTTCATCCGAGTCTCAGATGTGCTCTGCGACTCCGATGAGCGATCGGAAGGGTCCAGTACGATCGTGGAAGTCACTCGCGTCGAATGGACAGATCCGATGGGGAAGCTACTGGCCAAATAAGCGTGGCGGTGAAGATGGACCTGGAGCTACTCTAACGGGTCCTCTGAAGGCTGGAAATGGAATCCATGCATGTGAAAACACCTACGAAGGCAAGCTCGACTCGGGGCGAAGCTCCGGTCGGGGTTATTTGAGCAAAAATGGAAAGAAGCGACAGTGGGGCGGGGTTCGATCTCCAACGAAGATGAGGGAGGAGATCCCGACCTTAATCTCGACCTGATGGTCAAGCCTAAGGATGATCATATTGCGGGGAAAGATGGAGGGTGATATTATGTGTCGATCGGAACGGATAGGTGTGGATATCGGGGCTCCGACTGGTTGGTCGGAGCAGGTGGATGGGCGGTGACGATAAATGGGAAGAATGGATTGAACAGGGAAATGAAGTGGAAATGATAGATACCTGAGGTTCTAGATGAACTCTAGAGCTTCAAGAAAAGGTGGCGAGCGAGGTTATGGCCTCAACCAAGCTGTGGAAGGCCGGGAGGCTTGTCGCGGTGGCGCATGCTAGCCACAAGGCTGAGTTGCGTCTCCTGGCCGCTAAACACCAATCCATGGGAAGCCTCTGGTAGTTGTCACTCAACCTGAGGTCGTTGGGGTGGAATAAGAGGCGAGGAGAAAGCTTGGGCACTGTGGAGGCAAAAGAGAAACTATATAGGCAGCTCGAGGGTTTGGAAGGATCAGCAAGAACCGCGAGACCCGAGAGAGATTCGGATCATCCAAGGAATCCGCGAGGATCACAGAGGTTTGAGGAATTCAGGGTCCAAGATTCGAGGAGAGAGGATCTCGGATTCGGGCGAGAGAAATTGGAGAAAAGGCTCCGACGATGGGTTTTTGACTCGACCCGAGCTAGGAGGGGGTGTTGACTGGGGTCAACAAATCCCTCTTGGACCAATCAGAAAATAGGAATATACAAAATACTTACAAATTCAATAAAAAATAACAAATGATTTTAAATCAAAAAGTGTACAAAATGAGAAATATTTATTATTTTTCAAGCTATTTTTCTATGATTTTTATTTTTTTATGAAAAATAAATTAGTCCATATATAGTATAATGTATTATATACAGGTAAAATATACCTATGTATTTTGTACAATTATTTTTATTTTGTTAATTTTACATAGATACCCTAATTTTTATATTTTATTTATTTACAACATAATTTTTGGAGTATAAAATGATTTTTATTTTATTTTTATTACTTATTTACAGGTATATAATAAATAGGGGATACACATATATACATGTGTTTTGTACAAGGGAGAGAGGATTTTATTTTTATTTTTATTTTATTTTTCTGATTTTTGTTTTATTTTTAGGACTATATACAAGGAGGTAAAAAGAACATTTTATTTTTATTTTGTCAACAATAATTATTTATTTGCACAGGTAATATGTACAATATAGAGTAGGCCCTATCTCTCTACTTATTTTATTTGGCGATCAGGTCAATGCCTGACCTTCTCTTGGGGTTCGGATCACTCTCTATTTATTCTAAATACCTCCTTCCTTTTTCTTTTCCTTTATTCTTTTATTTTTGCACAAATACATGCTAAATATGTACTGCTAACATATGCATGCCAAATGCTAACTTATTGTATTTACACATATTTACATGATGATTTGCCAAGATAAATAGCTAAAATAAAAGAATAGAGAATTAGGGATTCATCAACCTTGTGTTCATGACTTTGGTATGGAAACCAAAATCATTTCACTGTTGCATCTCATTTTAGTTGCTCGGGGACAAGCAAGGTTTAAGTATATGGGGTTGATGAATCTGTGATTCATCACTCTAAAAGTTGAAAACAGAGCTTTGTTCTCATGTAATTATCTGCATTTCCCCATTTATTCTGCATTATTATCATTCATGCACTTGTAGCTAATATTCGTATTTTATCACTCATATTTGCATTAAATAAGAAGCCAAATTCACTTGTAAATATCACATGTATATTCACCACATTTCCCTTATTTTTATCTATTTTTCACTAACTCATAATTGAATAAAATCAACTCTATAGTTTACATATTATTAACACTAATAAAGGGAAAATATCAAAAAATAATAACTTGTAAATTGACCAATAAAACACAAACCCTAGTTTGAGACAAAGAGCCTTAAAACATGAATTTCTCTCTCATATAGACTTTTATGGATCCCTACTCAATTTTTGAATTATTGTACATTCAATTACCTTCGAACCAAGACTTAATTCAAAAGAATCGGAGTTTGTATGTGAAACTTAGGTTTTGGGAACCCCTTTGAATATTGAACATATGTTATTTTTTATTAATTTATTTTATTTCTTTATTTTTATTAATTATTAAAAATAAAAAAATAAAATAAATTGCAAATATTTATTTTATATTTTATCTAACTTTATTTTGATTTTAATCATATTTTAAACTGCCAAAGTCTAGAAAAGACAAAAATGCGATATTTTATACCTATAAGATACCACCCAAAAATACTTTTTATATATATGATTTATTTTGGTTTTTTATCCTTCACAATAGTTGTAGATATCATCGAAACGAGCAACTTTCATGTTAGATACTTTTTTATTTGACCCATTTTGTTATTTCTTTTTTGTTTCTCTTTACACTTACTTTCTGATTTTTTTGGGAGCGACATGTGGCAGCTTTTGGAGCTGCCAAGTGTCATCCCAATTTTTATTATTTATTTGTTTATATTTTCGTAAATTTATTTTATTTATTTATTTTATTTTATTTTATTTATCTTTATTAATTTTTTAACTATTTATTTTATTTTACATTATTTTTATTTTAATTATTTTAATTATTATTATTATTATTTAATTTAAATTTTAACTTAATTCATTTTCTTTATCACTACATGGTAGCCTCAGGCATGCCACATAGCCCCAACCTCCTTCCTTTTCCTGCGAAATTGCCCACCCTCACGCGTGTCTTCCAACCGCGAGTTGTACAACCATCCCCCGTTGCTCGCCAACGCTCTCCCTATCCACACACAATTGTTGCGCAATCGCACCCTCCGCAGATGAGCCCCCGATCACCTGCAAGTTGTGCAACCGCCCGACTCCTCCTTTCCCTCTCCCACCACCCTCTCTCCCCATGATCTCCGTCAACCGCCCATAAATGGGGCACCATCACCTCCTTGCAAATCATATGCCATTACGTGAGAGGAACTCCGGCTCTATTTATGGTCTGAGGTGACAGCTTACCCTTTTTTGGCATCGAGCGACGACGAGGTTGCACATCTTCTCTGGCGAGATCCGGTGGTTATTGACCACCGTTGCAGCAAGGTCGTTCTCCGCTGCTTGAGTTTCCCAGTGTTTGCCACACTGGTCGAGGCGACGACAAGGAGAAGCTCCTCTGAGAAGTTCCATCTCAGGTAGGCATCCTCAAGTAAAATCCCTGTCTCTTTTCCATTCTCTCTCCCTTTTTCTTCACTACTTACTCCAAACAAATCTTGGGTATCTTGTTCTCTACTGTTATCATCCATACTCCTTCCCCCAAACACATCATTAATCTCGACGACCATCTTCATCGCAAGTCCCCTCATCTTTTGTCCTTCCTTCACATACATGGAGCACTCCACCACACCGAAGCACCCTCTGCAAACCCTCAGGCGTGTTTCCCATGCAACTGGAAACAGTAGCATGACATGTCCCCTCCGCCAGCCCGTGTGCGAGACGCGGCATCCTCATCGACGTGCAGCCGCCTTCCATGTACAGCACTTGCGGTCAGGCGCAACCATATCCAAAGATGATCCTTCTCCATCGGAGTAGCTGCACCTCTTTCCTTTACCAGAACCACCATCAACCCCTCATGCCCACCTCTCCCCTTGATAACCACTAGCTGCAACCACCTTCAACCACCCCCAGGGCCTGAGCCCTCGGAGCACTCCATCACTCGACCACTGCTTCTCTGCCTATGCATCAACTGGCCTGCTCTGCCTCGCTTCAGTTGTGCCATCGAGCTCTGAGTGTCTATCACCTTGAGAAGTACTCCATCGCTAAACTGCACCGCCCAGCTGTAGTCGACCACCTCGCACACGACTTCGCTCCCTCTGCCGCCTCGAGTGGGACGCACCACCTCCGCCTTGGCTCTATAGAAAGGGAAGAAGAAAAGGGGGCAAATCACCCCCTCATGTGATGATAAGCACCCATGTTGGGGTTTTTGCATAAAAACCCCCTGCAGTCTTTGGATATTGCAAGCACACCCCCTTCAAGTAGGCACCTGGTTGAGAAATTGTGACGTGACCCTCCGATCTTCAGTGATTTCCATCCATAGCCCTGTTGACCAAGAGCACACGAGCATGCATTGCTCGATGTGATAATTGCATTCAGGCCCCCATGAGTTTAGGTAATTGCATCTAAGTCCCGTCAGCAACTTTTTTATCAATTTTATTTCTGTAAATTGTATTTATGCCTTATATTTGAACCTTAATTTGAACCTTCATTTAGCATCATTTCATTATTCTAAAAATTGCATATTGTTGAACAACTCATGCTCTATCATTGTGGATATTGAATATATTTTTATGAGTTGTGCTTTATTTAATATAATTACTTTGATGGAAAATTGTATAATTTACCCACTATATGATATTTAATTCATATTAAATTAATCACTACTCAAAAAATTCTCAAAATTTCACAGTAGCTAGATTTTAATGTGTTCTACATTGTGCCCAAAATTTATGCCATTTGCATGTATATAGAGGTTATAATAAAATGAATGTTGATTTCATTTATCGATTTTTAATAGATTGAAAACTCATGATTTTTAGGGTTTAGAATTTTTCCTCGATAGCTCTCAAATAGACTTATCTAGGATAATTTTATTTCCAAGAAAAAATTGGTTTGATATTTATTAAAATTAATTTTCTCAACATCACCTAAACTGCATATTGTATTTGTAATTAATACATATTACATCAGAAAAATCCAAAAAATTACAGTAGCTTAATTTCATCATTACTCATCTTATGGACAAATTTTTGGTCTTGATTTGATCGAAAGTTATATTTGAGTCCCCAAACTTTACCAAATTTGCATTTCATCCATTAATTGTGTTTAAAAATACTAAAAAATATTCCCTGAAAAACTAAGCTCTAGATCGCCTAATAATTAACCTAAGGAGACAGTGGACTCCCTGAGTTCGACCTTGGACTTACCCAAGTAAAAAAATTGACCGCTTGCATTAATTGACACATTAATTAAGTGGTTTTTGATTAATCTGAATTGCCCACTTGCAATGAAAATTAACGTTAATTCCATCAAATTAACAAGGGCAAATCTGTGTTTTTCATAAAGCACTTTGTGTAATCCAAAGAATGACTGACTCCTGTTGAGGTTATTCACTTTATGCTGATTGAATCATTTGCAGACATTTCAGATACAACATAAAGTTGTAGCTTGAAGATTCACATCAGTCAGATTCAACATCACACTGATTTTGATTCTTTCTTACTCTATTCTTTTAGGGATTAGTTTCTCTTATCTATAGACTCTTACTCCTAACTTAGGCTATTTTCATCCTAAGTATAGGTGAAAACCTAACCCTATCTTGCTTATTCTTTAGTTTCCTTTCTGTTAGTCTCTTTACTTTATTTTTCTCTTTTTCTTCATACTTAGGCTATGTTCAACCTAAGTATAGGGAGTTTATTCCATTCTATTCTTTGTTGACTTATTCTTTTTGCTCTTCCATACACCTTACTTCTTGATCCAATTCTTGTAAATTATGTTATATTTAGCATGAGCTATGGCTTCGTATCACTTTATGTTATGAGGATATAGAAAAAGCTAAGCATATGGGGTGTACTATATATATATATATTTCATAAATACTTTAGCCATAGCTCATAGTTTTAACTTTTTCAAATTTTTGGGGCTAAGGGTATCGTATTGTTTTTTAACTGAGTTTTGTACAATTTTTTTTGAATAGTATTTGAAAATTTTTATATACCTATTTGACATGGTTTTCAAAATTATTTTACATGAATTTGTGAAAATACGACTTGACTTGTTTTGAAAATCTTTGTGAAATGTTTTGGAAACCCTATACTTATGTGACATGGTTTGTAAAAAGTTTACAAAAATTGTTTTCAAACTTTAAGGGTATACATGGAATTAACTTGTAAATAAAGACTAATCCTTGTGTCTCTTCAGTTTCTACCTAGTGTCATGGGTTTCTGAAAGGGTGTGGCCGTTCACTGAACTTTTAGGGTTTTAGTCTATATAAGGTTGTCTAGTCTTAGGTCTCATGGAAGCGAGATTGGATTTAACCTCTATATTTTGGAAGGTCAAGTCAATAAGGAGATCTTTGAAAAGAGTGATGTTGCTTGAGGAAG
Source organism: Ottelia alismoides (assembly GCA_037367405.1). NCBI lineage: Eukaryota > Viridiplantae > Streptophyta > Magnoliopsida > Alismatales > Hydrocharitaceae > Ottelia > Ottelia alismoides. The sequence goes on along the minus strand of JAZKJV010006861.1, from coordinate 205,085 downwards.
ATAATATTTTGTTAGAAAAGTTGGATATGGAGGAGCCTACACCTTTTCTTGAGGATATTTAGTTATCTGATTGCCATCTTACTTGTGAATTAGGTTGCCCTCTTGTGTCTAGTTTTTCTCTTTTAAGAAAAACCCATAAATCTGTTGCAGGAATCAATGGTTGGATATGTCTTCCCTTTATTCTGGAGAATTTTAGGTCTTCCCATGTTGATATGGATATTACCTTTGAGGAAGAATGTCATCATTCTAGGTGAGTCATTGTCCAAGTTAATGAAGATCTTTCTTATTCAGATTCTGAGGTTTACTCTCTGAGTAAAAAGCAAGTGAACCATAAGGCAGCATGTGATTTCAATCCCTGAAGATTCAAGTCAAATTTTTTATATCGAGGAACTGAAGTTGAGTTGTGTTGTGTTTGGGTATCCTTGTGTTATCAGTCTTGTTTCTGTCTGTTATGGTTATGTCTTAAGGGCACTTGTTCTTATTAATAAAAAGTCTTCAAATAATTTCTAACTTATTAACCTATTAACTTTTGATTTGGTGCCCCCTGATAGTTACACTTTTCACTCAAGGCTTGAGAAGTTCTTTAACACTTGGTTTATGAGGTCCAAAGACTTAGAGTTAACATGTCATAATCATTGGGGTCTTAGACTTAATAATTCACACTTCCCTAGTTTGAAAGAGTTGTGTCCTATATTGCACACTTAATTTTGCCTTAAAAGAATATGATTTTCATTCACATGCACAATTGTATTCATGATTGAGATGAGTTGAGGTTTCACTTGAGGAACTGGGATTTGAGATTTAAGTTTGGATCAGATTTTATGATATTCAAGGATGATAAAAGATTAATGAAGGCTTCATGAAACTTGAGTGTCAGCATCTTATCCAGTATGGGGCATGGTTCTCATACTAATCTCTTGACCAAAACCTAAGTGCCAGGGTGTGTATATAATTAAATTAATTTGCCGATCAGTGTGTGTAAATCCTTGGTAAAAGCATTGGAGCTAGCTAAAAAGAAAAAATGAATTTAAAAATAATGATAAAAAAAAGCTCAAAGCATTACAAAGTTGCATACATATGAGCTTACACCAATGGTGAGCGCTCCCAATCTTTAAGTATCCATTTGGACCAAATCATTAGGCTTTTATGAGTCGGGCTAGTACTTCAAAAAGGGCTCTGCATCGTTAGCACTACAAGTTTAGGTGCAAATATATTAGATACTTTAAAAAGATGCCCCCGAGTGTACTCTTAGGAAAACAAGTACATACAACTCAATCTCTTTGATGGAAGCACTGACTGATTGACAATAAAAATACATTGTGGTGAGTAAAGGTACTTGAGAGATACCTTGTTCCAATGAGAGGGAGAAAAGAAATGACAAAATCCTATTACCTCCATTATCTATCCTGCCATCTACACTTTGAAGTCTGACGAACTAAAGAGACGGTGGATTGAAGCAAGAATAGATTTAATCCCTAATATTGAGGGTTGGGTCCTTAGAAGAAACTCTAGTATTGGAACTTTATGTGACATCTTGACTCTACTCTTGTGAATGCAATCAACACATTAAGTCATACATCCTTCTATATATGTATATATTGAGAGTCTGATAATTAGAGGAGTTGAATTCCTTTTGATTAGGACAAGTTCATCTTAGAATCTTAGGAGATCTAAAAGCAAATGTTCTAGTTTTCTTAAGCCTTGTCCTTGCCAAGCACATGTCAGGGGAGTTCACTAATATCACTAACTTTCTAATTATTCTTTATTTATTAGCTCGAGAATGAGCTTAGCTTAAGTATATGGGGTGATGAATCCCATATTCATCTACATTATTCTTGATTATTATCTCTCTTTCTTAAGAAAACCCTAATTAACTAAGTGTGTGTTGCAAATAAATACCCCTAATAATTGTATATTATCTACCATATTATAGTGTTAAATTTTATGTATTTATTTTTTTAAAAAATCCTATAAAAATTAGTGTAAATTGTACATAATTATTTTTACCCACAAATAAATTAAATATCCAAAAATAAAGAAAATAATTAAAAATAAGTAATTTAATACTTTAAATTACTTGCAAAAATAATAACTTTATATAGTTTGTTTTTATTTCTTTTTGAGTTCTACATGAAAGTAGTATATCTCATCAAGATCTACAACTTTCGTGTTAAATAGTTTTTTTAATTTCTACTCCTTTTATTTCTCTTCTATTTTACATAATTTTGTATTTATATGCATTCCTATTGGGCCATGTGGCATCATCTGGATGCACCACGTGGCCTACCTCTTCTATTCAATATGCCTTATCCCTGGCCGTTGGATCTCAAGATCCAAGGGGTGAGGTGCATCTTTAATCTCTAGATGTAGCTCTGAACAGATGCGACCCTTTGCGTTTTCTCCCCTTATTCAAATTTTCCTGTGCATCCACTGCAATCTCCATTCTAACCCCCGCCATATATCTCTTCTCCGATCTTCAACCGGCTTTGCCCAACCTCCAGGCACCTCTTCCTCTTCACATGATTCTTCCATTGGTGGTTGAAACCACCATGATCACTACTGGAACTGCCTAACTCCTCCACCTCAGAACTCCCTCCCCGTCCATCTGTAATCGTATCCACCACTTCGGAGAAACTCGCCCAACCTTGAGCTCCACTTGTGATAGAATGTGAGATCCTTCCAAGAGTGATTATTGTGCTTTCTTCTCTGGCAAGATCCTTGGTGCTTATACCAAGTTGCAGGTCATCAAACAACTGCTCGAGCTGCGATTCAGCCATGATAGTTAAGCAAAGACCGATGGAGCTTCTAAGCTTCTATTTTGTCTCAAGATTCAGCCAAAATCATCTTCTTCATCTTCATCTAATCCCAGGTAAGATATATGAACTCCATTTACTTTGTGTTTCTCTGACTTACAACTAGTGTTTTTCAATACATGTTGTACTTCTGAACCTTAGAAAAGCATCATTGATCATCCATCATCCACACGTTCATTCTAGTCAATCTCCTCCATTTCCACATCATTGTGACCACCCGATCATACTCTTCTTCTTGCGAAGAAACATTTGGGGCTTCTTATTCACTCACGATCAGCCCTTCATTTCATCCCCTAAATATCCTAGAAGATTTGCATAATCTTGGGTTTATTTTATCTAATACATGCATGTAACATCAAGCCTTGAATGATCGAAATCTCTTACAATTGCCAATCTTGACCATATTTACCTCGTCGAGAGGGCCTTTTAGCACAAGTTTGAGTATTTGCATGTCTTCATCTCCTTCACCATGATGTCAGGAAGGTTTAGCGACCTTCAATCCTTGTGGAGACGTACGAAGGAGGACTAGGCCTACCGGAGCTCTTGTCAGAACTCAGTTGACTATAGAGGAGGGGGAATAACGTGGACAACAACCACCATCTGATCTGATCCCCTTAATCAGATCCAATGGTTGAAGTTGATTTCCAAGCCTTCACTCGAAGCAGTTGTTCAAGTCTGAGGTTTGGACTGTCGAGCCTGAGCCAAGTAACCTGCAAGTGGCACGTGTGCCTGAGTCGCTGCCCGAACCTTAGTCTTCCCACGTGCAATGCACGTGTTGGTGGAGAAATTGCAACGAAGCCCAAATATTTGTCAAAAATTATAGATAAGTCCCCGCAACTCTGGAAAAAAATGCAAAATCACCCTAGCAGGTTCTTGTATTTGCATATTAGTCCATTTTGGACTCTTTTTTAATAAAATAAACATGTTTCTTTTCATTTATGCCCCTACAATGTTTTATCAATAACTTGTGAACCTTAAATCCGATTTGAATGAAATTGGTGTCATTGGAAAGCTTGTTTAATGCTCTTTAATTTGGTGCATTTAGAATGCGTGCTTTATATCTATTTCACGTATTGAATTTTAGAGGATCTATTTGACTATTCAGTCTAAAGATTAAGATTACATTAAATTACAAATATGTTGAATTGTCTTTGCTTGACATTAAGTTATCATCAATTAATTTAATCTAAATCACAAGTAGTTCTTTCTTTAATCAAGAGCATAATTTGTTCTATATGTCCTTGTTTGTTCATTGCATGAGTGTTTTTCATTTTAAATAAATGCATAAAAAATGATTTGAAAAAATTGCATTGTTTTTGTGTGTATTCGTATTATTCTTAACTTAAGATCTATAGATCACTGAAATAATTAATTGGTATTTAAGTTTAATAAAATAATTGTTTGCAGGTGTTTGTTCGACCCTGGAGTTACCCAGGTTTAAATTAAAGCCGATAACTCTTCATGGGGATTTTCTCTCGATTTTGTTGATAGCCATTTCGATCGTGCTACAATGAGAACATTTTAATATTGCCTTTTGACAATTCATCATATAGTAAATATACAATATAGACAATGTATATAGAAAAGATGTTTTTGGATTTTTTTAAAATATATCAAATAAAACTAAAAGTGATAAAATGAAATATTTTTGGGTTTTAAATTTTTTTCTCTGTGTTTAGTGATTTTTGGATAATTTTATAGATGTTTAAATGAAGAAATGTGTAAAATAAAACAAACATAAAATCCAGGAGATTGAAGTGGGTCTAAGGAACATTTATTAAGTCGGATTGTGTCCCAAATCAATTTCCCTAGAGATTAGAAAATACAAGGAAAATTTAGAAACTTAAAACGTATTTTTACAATTTTTCTACGATTTTATAGAATTTTTATAATATATTTTATGTTTTGTAGTTTTTAGGTTTTTATTTTATATTTTTGATTGATTTTTGGACATGTGATAGAATAAACTAAAATACATATAAATAGGAAAATAATTTTGTTGGAAACGTATTTTATATTTTCTTGGACATATAAATAGGAAAATAAACTTAAAATGTATTTTATATTTTCTTGGAAAATTTTCAAAGTGTTTTGATTTTTTATAATTTCTCTAATTAAAATTAGGGAAAATAAACGTGTTTTTATGTCTTTATAAATAGGAAAATAATTTTGTTTGCCTTGCAAATAATATATATACGATAAAATAGGTTTCCGGGCACTTAAGATAATTTTTCTAAGATTTTTAGATGCAAAATAGTATTTTTTTAATATTAAAATACAAACAAAAAATAAATTAGCAATACAAGGACCTAATCACCTCCACTCTCGCCATGCCCTTAACTCCTCAAGACATATCCTCTAGGGAAGCTGGCAGGCATTACAAGCATTGCTTCCATCTCTTCTGAAACCATCCCTCTTCTCCGTAAAACTGCCTCTTCCCCTATCGATTCAAAGCGTCAACCATTTCATGGGCCAAGACCAAGCCCCTCTCCTTCCTCATGTGACAGGGGAGCGAAGGATTGAGGTGGCGAAGACCCCTCTTCACCCAGGTGTAGACCTATGGTCTTCTCCGATCACGTGACGACAACCTAGATCTCGTTGAGCTTCCTGGGGCAGCTGCCCAGGTCAAGCGAAGACCTGAGCCCCTAGTCAGCTCAGCCCAAGCCACCTTCGAACATCTTTGTGTCTTCTTTAATTTTAGGTAAGATCCTCGACCTTTGTCTTCTTCCTTATTTCTTCCTATTTATTCACAGCATCCAGAGCACCTAACCTTCAATTGATCTCCATCTGAGCTCCGCCGAGCATCCCTCACCTTCGCGAAAGGCTCAAATCACCATCTTCCTTCCTCCACAACCTTCACCACCACAATCCTTCTTCTCCAGTGGAGCCGGAGGATAACCCATCTAGGGCACCCTCTTCTTCATCCCAATTTCCCTCCATTTCATCCCCCCTACTTTAGCTATCCCCCACTAACACTTTTTACGCATGCCATCTTTAATTGTCGGACTTCGGGCGGAGCTCCATTCTAGAGCTTGGCCTCTGATGTGGGTTCATCGACGGCCAGACAGAGGGCTTCTCTTCTCTATAGCAGCTTGATCTTCATCAATGTATCTCAGGATCCTTCTGAGATCCTTATCGGCCACTGAAGAGAATGGAGGAGCTTAGGCATCCTTGTTGGAGCTCCATTCGTGTTGCCACACCTCGACAGAGGAGGAGGCACCAGAACCTACCTCCGATGTCCATTCAACGGCTCAGGAGCTGCCACGCCACCCACACCAAAGCATTGAGGCTCGGTGGGGCCAAGCCTCCACCCATGTACCCAGCACGTGAAGCTTGGACAATTTGCAAAGACGCCCTACAAATTTCTTCAATTTACAATCAGTGCCTCCCCAAGTGTGAGTACCTTACATGCCGCACCTGGGTAAATTGCAAAGGGACATCATCGAGTCTTGGTAATTACACAATGGTACCTCTACTTTGGTTACAAAGATGCCCTCCCATATTTCCATAACCACAAAATGCCCCTCTAGGGACATGTTTGAGTACTTTTATCTGTTTATTTTGCATATTTTTCTTTTATTTTTGCCCTAGAATGCTTTTGTTGATATATTGATCATACGAACTCTAATTCTAGTTATTTCAATTTCATTATGTTCCCTATCATCTGCAAGATGCCATGCTTTATTTCTTATTTTAGCACTTAGATTATTGGGTCACTTGCTCATTAATCTTTCATTCTATTTTCTTATTAATAGATAAAATTTAGGTATTTTTACCTGGCAGACCCTATAAACTTTTTAAATTACCTCTACGACCATGTGCACAACGTAATTACCCCCATCGACCCTATAAATTACCCCAAGAACCCCCACAGGCTTCAAACAGATTACCTGGAGGGTTCATGGGGTAAGAGTTGAAAAGTTTACGGGGTCGAAGGGGAATTAGGTTATTTCAAAGGTTGTCGAGGTGATTGGCAAAGTTTATAGGGTCTGTCGAGTAAAAATCCCTAAAATTTATGCATCAATTAACAGTGAAATTTTATTCTAGGGCATATTTGCGCATGTATTTATGTTTGCATTACACTTCATTTTGTGGCATTTTATTCTCCTTAGTGTGCATGAAAATCAACCAAAAATATCATTTTGTACCATACATCATTGTCTTGCATAATGTTTAGCATTATTTTATGCATATTCTATTTGTTGACTTAGTTTTGAAGTATGCTTAATTTGAACATCAATTTCTGATTAATCATCGTAGAGGCTCGTGTCCCTCTTTTCGACCTTGGTATACTTATCAAGTTAAAAATACACCACCTATTCAAAAGTATGGTATTCTGCTTGTTCCATTTTCGCCTCATGTACTATTATAATATATCATTATTATTAGAGGTGAAAGCACGTTCAATAAATGGTGTCGTTGTTGGGGACACGACTCATCTTCATGATTAGATTTTTAATGTTTTAATTAAGTTGGTTATTTTTTATGGTTAGTCCTACTTGTTGTGCCTATTTCTGCATTGCTTTATTGTCCATTAAAATTATTGATATATATCTAATGGTTCTTTTTATGGCAGGGCTCGTGGAGATCAGGGACGCTCGAGAAACATGGAGGTGTGGAGTTGGAATCTCTCTCTACAAAGAGACACAGAAGAACCTCTAAAGCGATCAAGAAATTTTTAACATAATTGCATTCATTTGTGTATAATGTCTGTAATAATTGCATTTCTAGCAGTTCTTGATTGAGGACTTGATAATCGATATTTTGCGAAGGTCGTGCTAGTCCACAAGGCAGATCAACAATCGTTGAGATGACCTCACACGAAACCCCAATTAATCAACAATTAACCCACAATAGATGATCAAACAATGAAAAGCAGATGCAAAGTAAGAATTTATTATAACTCGACAACAAAGATGTGTATAGATGTAAGTATGTGTAGAGTGTCGAACACAAGGAACAAGCAGGATATATTAGGGCAAAAATGATCACAAAAGCGACAATGATGTATTTGTCTATATATGTGTTATTTTTTATGTGTTTTTATTTTTTATTTTATTTTTGTTTTATATTTTTATATTTTGATTTTTAAATTTTCTGATTTTGTATTTTCTTTTTTATATTTTATATTTTTATATTTTACTTTTAATATATAAAATAAAGTATATATAGGATATATATATACAATGTAAACTAGGGTTAATATAAAAATTAACAAACAATAACTCAAAAATAAGAAAATAAAGTATTATTAGGGATTTTTTATTGTTTTATGATTTTTCAGAAATTTTTGCTAATTTTTATATATTTTTAATTTCAAAAATATCCAAAAACAAAGAATAATTAATTATTAGATATTAAAATGGAGATTAAAAATATAAAATAGAGTCAAAAATTCTCCAAATTAATTTTTATGTAAAGATAATAATATAGAGAAAATTCAGAAATGGAAATTATATTTTTTTATTTTTTAAGGATTTTTTATATTTTATAAAGGTTTTAGGGGTTTTTCTCTTTTTTAGAGTTTTCTAATATAGTTTTTTGTGATTTTTGGTCTAAAGTTGCAAAATAAGTAAATAAATATAAAATATATTTTTTTGAAATTTTCAAAAAGGTTTTATATTTTATATGTATTTTCTAGTGCAAATAGGGACAAAAATGCAAGTTTTCGATTTTTTATAAATAATAAAAAGATTCAAAATCCAAATTAAAAATGGGATTTTTACCCAGCAGACCCTATAAACTTTTTAAATTACCTCTACGACCTTTTGCATAATGTAATTACCCCATCAACCCTTAAAATTACCCCAAGAACCCCCACAAGCTTCAAACAGATTACCCGGGGGGTTCATGGGGGTAAGAGTTGTCAAGTTTACGGGGTCAAGGAGGAATTTTGTTGTTTCAAAGGTCGTAGAGGTAATTGATAAAGTTTACAGGGTCTGTCAGGTAAAAATCCCATTAAAAGTATGCCCATGAAAGATCAATGCTCTAGGAAGCTAGGCCTATTTTTGGGGATTTTTTCAAATTTTATAGATGCATACAACAAATACAAGAAATAAAGAGAAAATTCAACACTAGCAGGGGTATTTTTGTAAATATCAATAAATGTCGGGGCTTGAATGCTATTTTCCCAAAAATTTATAACTGAATATTAAATTTCTGGACCATTTAGCCATAACTAAAGCCGCGAGAGCCTTCCTGGAAATGCACCAAAACTCACGTGACAGACACGTGCTCCCCTGGCGGGGACCTATTTGCAATTACCAAAAAAATAAAGGGCTAAACTACAAAATGTCCAAACATAATATAACATTACAAAAATGTTTCTGGACTAAACTTGAATATCTAAAAGCCCGAGGTCCTGGCTGTAAAATCGCCACCTCACATAATGTGTTACGTGAGGTGACGTGGTGAGGACCTAAACACAATTATCTAAAGTCGAGGGGGTTGAATGTAAATTATACCGAAATTGTAAAATGACAAAGGAAAGATTATAGACTAATATTTAAATACAAAAAGCATCGGGGAAAGATTGCAAAATCCCCAAGCATAAGGCACGATCGGACGGTAGTTCTTCGTCGACTTGCCACGCGTCATGCTCCAATGGCTCGATGCCGCTTTGGATTCGACAGCTGCAATTAGATATGGCTGGAAGATCAAACGGTGTTGGACGACCTAGATCCAATGGCAGCTGAAGCCCTAAGAAGAACAGGCCGAATCCAACGACGTTGACGGGCGAAGGACGAACTGGGAAGCAGCCCCGGCGAGGCGAGCTTCCCCAGGCTCAATCCACCATCTTCGACACTCCGGCATGCTCCAAAATGGCCCTATACATTCCTGGGAGGTCCCTCTAGCGACTGGACACTCTAAAATGCTCCAGCATCGACCGGAGGGCACGCATGTTATCACCGAAGCTATGAAGCTCTCGGTACTTCGGTGAACCTTCAAAACGATCTCCAGCAGAAGTTGAAATCCTTTGACCTACAAAAAAAGGGTGAAAGGGATAGAGGGCAAAATGCCTCGACCCTGTGGCGGGGTGATGGAAGGCGGAGGGCGGCGAAATGGAAGCTCGCCAGAGCAAGCTCCGAAGAGGGGTGGACTGGGTCGAAGGATGGTTAAGAAGCGAAGGGAATTGGACGAAAAGGATCCTATGACTACATGGAAACTAAAAGTGCAAAAAAATAGATAAAATGCAAAAGAGGGCAACTGGCTGAGATGGCAGGGAGATGTACCTCGACGGCTTATGGCCGGAGATGTGGGTGGAGCCACTCCTTGGCCCTCGCCTGAGCTCCCCTCACCTAGCCGGGGATGCCCCTGTCACCGGCGTCAATCTTGGCAGGATGCGGGAGTCAAAACAAGGTCCAAAAGGGGGTTCGAAATGAGGAGGGAAGCTCGAGGGGTGTTTTGTACAGGTTAACAAAGTGGCTCAAAGATCGATGGGCAACGGGCACTGCGAAGATCCAATCCTCGAGGTAATCCCAGGGCGTGTAATAGGGGTAATCGAGGAGGAAAAGGTCTCAAAGCATCAACATCAAATGGTGCAAGAATCGGTGGGGAAAATGTCTAGAAAAAGAGACAAAACATAGGTCTGAAAACTTGTAGGGGGGGGGGGGGGTCAGACAGTTGACCGGCGGCCAACTGTCTGAGCCACCTGGTTGGTCCATATGGACCAACCAGGAAAAACCTCCTGAAAAAGAATTCAAAATTCATTTAAAAATAATAATTAATTTTATTAATTTTAGGTTGTAAAATAAAAAAAAATTATTATTATATAAAGTATTTTATTATGATTTTTTATTATTGCTTAGAGCTTTAAAATTACAAGTTACTTTTTAAGGGCTATGTATAGGTATATTTGTCTATGTATTTTAGTATTTTATTTTTATTTTGTATTTTTGATTTTATTAATTAGGTTTATTATTTTATATATTTATAACTTATTTTTATACACTTAACTTTATTTTTATTTTATTTTTATGATATATTATATACAATTAAATAAATAGAAGTATTAATTCTATAGGTATAGATATAGGTATTTTACCTACGTATTTTATACAAGTATTTTATTTTTATTATTTATTGATGCTTTTATTCTTGTTTTAATATGTATATATATTATAAATAATATTTACAAAATTATAAAACATAAAATTATAAATTTTTTGAATAATAAATAAAATGAATATTTTAATCGATACAAGTATACAATAGGGGTCCAAAATCTAACTTTCACATCGTAACTCCAAAAAATATGAAACCACATTCATTAAATATCTTATTAAAAGTTATATATAATTAAAGTGATTTTGATATATTTTGAATTTTTATTTGAGAGATATGGGTCTGGGAAGTTAGAATTTCTGAAACTTGTTCTGAGTATATCTTTTTATTTGTATATTATTTTTGTATGAAATCAATTTTGTATTTTTATATATTTTATTATCTACAACTTTCATGTTCAAAGTTTCTTTATTTGAGGTATAAAAAGTGAAAATAAAAATAGGTCTTAAAAATGAATAAAAATGAATTAAATAAAAGGGATTTTCATTGGATTTTGGCCCTTATCTCCCCCTACTTTATTCCTTATCGACCTAGTCATTGTGATGCCTAGGTCTCGAGGTTTAGGGTCATAAAATATCTTCAATGTTTTATTCTTTTTCTTTTCTTTTCTTTATTCTATAATTTTGGCTTTAAAAATCGTATCTTATTCAATATTTACACACAAATGCATGAATGCTAAAATGCATGAATTAATGGTATTTACACGCATTTACTAGGTTTTAAATGCCAAAATAATAGAATAAAGATGATGAAATGGAGATTCATCATCCCCCTATACTTGCCTTTGCCAATCCCTAGCAAACATTTATGCAATAAGTGCAGAAAAGAAAAACAAAGAAAAGATAAAGAAGAAAATGGATTTCGTTTAATTATCAAACTTGTCTTTACAAAATCAAAGTTCGGAGCTTAAGTCGGACCTTTGAAATTTTAGTACGGTCGAAACCTTATTAGGAATCAGATTTGTAATCCAACAACCTTCGAGAATCCCAAAACTCTGCTCAAATCTCCTCAATAGCTAGGTCAGAATACTTCAACTCTTACGCAAACCCTTACAACTATGAATCTGACTCGTACACTGCAAGTGATGGTGGCTCTCCCCAACTGAAATGACAAAGAGACTAACTTCTCCAGCATGACAACCCAATGATTCCCCAATCAGGTAACTCCTTCCTCGAGGAGCGGGGTATTCCCTTCTAAGTTCAAGTAACAACCAGCTCAAGTGGAGGGGGTGAAGAGAAGAATGGACGGTAGCCAGTGTAGCTACATACCCCAGGATGCAAGACCAGTGTAGTAAAGTCATCTAGCTGCAGGCTCACATGATTTGACTTTGAAGCTCAAGCTTGCTTATTTTCTACACAACATATACACTCTAGCAGGAATTTTATTTTCAATCAGGCCTGTCCACTTTTTTGGAGTTTTTTTTCCTTTTTTTTGAAATACTATGTACAGCAGCATTTACATAAGGAGTTTTTCCTCTTGAGCTAGTAGATTATCCCTCTTTTGAAGCATTATTGCAACCCATACTCTCTTGTCTTCAAAACTCATCATCACTGGACGAGTTGGGGTGCATTTCCCTCCCTAGAGGAGGACAAATGTTTCCACTTGTGTGCGTCTCATACCGGCAAATCCAATCCCCTCACCACTTCAACTAAGTTGAGCCAAGTGAAAGGTCCAGGTGTCCAAGTTAGGTCATTATCAACAAGAGTCGTGTGTGTGCTTCGAAATACTTTACTTAGGCAGTCAAGAATCCATTGAACCAAGTCTCACAATCCTCGAAGAATTAAGTCAACTAGACCTGAAGTACCTCAATTCCAGCTCCTATAAGATTCCTGTTATTAGGTAGATTTAAGGTCCAACTAAGCTCCAATCTTCGGATATTACTTAGACTTGTTCAACTATCCAACTCAATCCGAAGAATGAGAATGCTGCGCAAATGCTATGCGGAATGCAGAAAATATTTTTGTGATGCAATTTTTCAAAGATTTTGAACTTTTTATGGATTTTTGAAAAGATGATGCATATGTATTTTTTTGTTTTTTTTTTGTTTTTTTCAAAAAGGTTTTTAAAATGTTTTTGTTTAGGTTTTTGCAAATGTTTTAGAAGTTTTGAAAAATAAAAGATTTTTGGCTAAAAAATAGGTAAAATATTTACACGAGAATACATCTTATTTTAACAAGAGTTAGGTTTTAAGAATTTACAAGGCTAAGTGATCAATTTTATAAGTATATATATACAAGTAATAAAGAATTGTAAGGTGATGTGTATATATATATTCCTCAAATTTATTTGAAAATGGTTTTTCAAACAAAATTTGAAAACTATAGTCCAAAATAATTTTTACAAAAAGATTTTACAAACATGTACGCACATTTGAAGATCATTTTGCAAAGGTTTTTCAAACAGTATATATATAAATATATATATATATATATATATTTTTTCAAAATTTTTGCAACCATTTTTCAAACCATTTGCAAATAATTTTTCAAACAATTTTATTTCACATAAAGAAAATAAAATTTTCAAAACAAAACATTTTCACAAAGGTTGAAAATATTGAAAAAATCATTTTCAAATAGTTTTACAAAGATTTTTCAAAAATATTTTCAAACTATTTTTCAAATATTTTGCAAAAAAACATTTTCACCTGATTTATTAATCAGTAGATACAAAAATAATTTGAGGAATAATATACATCTATTTATTAAGTGATTTTAATGAATTTAATTAGTATTTTAGCCATAATTATTAATAAAAATACGAAAGTACGAGTTATGGCTAAAGTATATATGGAGTATATACGACCCTCCCCCTATACTTAGCTTGAGCTATGTCCTCATAGATCAGAGAGAAAAAGAGAAGATAGAACTCGTACTGAGTATACGAAAATCTAAAGAATGAATGAACGAAGAAATGAATGAATTAGAAGTTGACCGTCCTCCCTATACTTAGGATCAAATAATCCTAAGTATAGCAGACTGTACACAAAGCATTGAGGGTCAAGGGTGGGAATGAATAGATCGTACTCATACTGTCTCTCCCTATATTTAGGGTAAGATATCCCTAAGGATAGACAAGAAGAGGAGACGGTGGAAAGGACCAAAGAATAAAAATAATCGGGGTGCATACCCCCATACTTAGGACAAAGTACGTAATAAGTATAGAAGACTGACAAAAAGGGGTAACACCTTTTTGGTAGATAAAGAAAATAGAAAAGGAAAAGAAGAAAAGAATAAAAGAGATGAAGATGGAAGAAGATAGATCGGAGAGAATGTACACACCACTCCCCCTATACTTAGGGTAAAACAAGCCTTAAATATAGGCAACAACAGAAGTGATGAAATGGAACGAAGACTGAACACTTGGCTCATCCACCCCCCTATACTTAGGACAAAGTGTGTCCTAAGCAAGTCACCCACGAGAATTGGGTGGATGAGCAATACAGGAGATGGACAGAGGAAGACGAAGGTGAATAGACAACAAAGGTGGATATACAGAGGATCAAGAAGGTTGAAAGCGAACCTTATTGTGAGACCGCTGAGGGATAGATCTGATATGGTACAGGTCGACATCAGGGTCCACAGATGACACAAGTCGGTCAGGGTCGACACAGTGAAGGTCCTCAGTGGTCCTAGGGGGTGAAGGCACAGACAGAGTAGTGGAACAAGTACATCTAGATCTGGCCTTGGGAGTCTCGTTGATATCAAAGTGAAATGGGAAAAACTCATCATCGGAAGAAGTGTAGTCAGTGTCATCCTGTGAGGTTTCATCTAGGTCAAAACCAAAAGGAATGAACTCATCGGTAGAAGTAGTCTCAACTAGGTCATCATGTTCATCAAAAGGCCTGAATTCATGAATATAAGCAACAAGATCAAATTCAGCCTTAGTCTCATCAATATCTACCCTCTGCTCAATGATGTCAATTGTGTACATCCCGCGGATGTCATCAACGCATTGCCGATCACAGGAAGAAGAAACTACAAGGTCTATGCTTTCTGAATCTTCCTCCTTGGAGAGGAATTCTCGGGTCTCATCATCGGTCATAAAGAAAGTCTCTCTGATATCTGCATATAGATCATAGGCCTCGGGGTCGGCTAACACAAGCACACTCTCGTGGGATGCAGGTCTCTAGTTGGTGGTAGGTGTGGTGATCAACACATCGCTCCCAACATCAGAACGGAAGCGAATCTCTCCAGATCCATAGTCAATAACGGCTCTGGCAGAGGTGAGAAAGGGTCGTCCCAGGATGATTAGAGGATACTCCACATGGGTAGAGGTCTCCATGGGCAAGACAACGAAGTCTGTCGTGAAGCTCATGCCTTGAATCAGAATGATGACATTCTCAAGAGTACCCTTCGGCTTCTTTATTGATCCATCAGCAAATTCTACTATCATCTTGGTTTTCTTGAGAGGCCCAAGATGAATAGACTGTACCAACGATAAGGGTATTATATTGATCGATGAACCATCGTCAAGGAGAGTGTTATGACATAAATGGTCAGAGATGGTGCAACTCACAAAAGAATGTTCCTTTTCCTATAATATGGACGATGGGCGATGGCGTGGGCAGTGGCCATGGTCAAGATATGATGCTCAGATCTGCTCCTCTGCTTTCTCTTCTTATGATGAGGAGAAGATAGGGATGAGCATGGGTCGGGCCTGGGCCGGGCCCTACAGGGCCCAGGCCCATTTATGTTTGTGGGCTTTGGGCTGGGCCTAGGCCCACTAAAAAATTTTTTGAAGGCCCAAGCCCAGCCCAATTATTATGGGTCGGGCCTGGGCCGGGTCGGCCCATGATGTCTCAAAAATCGATAGGGCTTGGACCGGCCCAAAACTTATGAGTCAAGACTTGGTGGGCCCATAAACTTGGCGCACCCTCATTTGGTTATTTTGATTGTAATCTTCGTTATGAAATATATATTAGTTATTTAGGTCTTTATTATTTAGTTATCCTACTGTTTTGCACGGATTTAGTCATATCTATGATTCTACAGTATCTAATGGAAAGAGTTTCATAGAGATATTATAGAAACATGTGCAAATAATAGTAAACAAACAGATTGAAAATGTACCTCAAGTGGATTAATCTGTCGACGTCGTCAACTCCCTCATTCAATCCAGATGAATATATCAAAGTGAGAGATAAAAGTCTAGACACATATGGGCTCTATGCGGGCTAGGCTATTGGGCCTAACGGGCCTAATTTTGGGCTTCTATGCGGGCTGGGCTATCAAGCCTAACGGGCTGGGCTGGGCTAAGCCCGAGCCTGGCCCAATTATTAAATGGGCCTACATCTTTGGCCCAAGCCTGGCCCATATATAATTCGGTCTCGGGCTAGGCTTCGGGCTAGGCTTGGCCGGCCCAGCCCAATGCTTATCCCTAGGAGCAGATAATTGGGTCATGGCCTAGCGAAGTGGGGCATCAATGATCTCATGAATAGAGGCCACCACTTCAGGTTCAGTCAATATTTTTTTATTTTTTGGATCTCCTCCATACAAGGGAGGAGATCGAAATCATCATATACATGAGTAATGCCAAGAGCAGTCTGTACCGTGGCATCCTCGGGGTCAAAGGTGGGACTAGAAGTGAGTGAATGTGTGGGTGAAGGGTCTGGTAGATGAGCACTCTCCTCACTGTCTGACTCAACCAAAGGTCTCCCAAATTATTTTGGATTTTTACATTTTTTCTCATTTTTTTGTATTTTTGGTGATTGTAAGCTCTCATGATCATCCTCAAATGAATCCATATCTTCAGATTGTGAAGCATCCGTATGGCTCTTATTTAGGCAGGTGAGGTTATCAATCCTCGAATTCATATGCTCCATGAACTGGCTCATGTGTGGAGATCGCGAGAGGTGACTCCAACAGATCAGTCTCAGGTGGATGTGATGGTGGAAAATATGGAGTTGGGAGTGGGTGTGGATAGAGATCAGAGGGCTGATACTGTGGCTGAGGCGGGTATGTACAAAAATCAGAAAAAATGGGAGGGGTCCTCCTGATAAAAGGGAGGTGGATCGGCTGGAGGGTACGAGGGATCCGCAAAGTCCGGATAAAAATCGCTCCAGGGGTCCATCTTGAAAACAAAAGGAAAGGATAGTCAGGAGAGCATGATGGTCAAGCCAAGAGAAGTGAAGAAAAGGCGCAAATGTGCAGAGGCGATCTACAATACACACAAACAATCACAAACAAACTCACACAAATCAAACCCTCAATTCACCTACTCAACTCGGTAGAGATCAAAAAAGTCGATCTTTTTATCTTGTCTATTTTAGAGTTAGGTGAGAAGTCCAAAGGTTACACAAACACTTAGGGGGCTGAATGGGATTTTGGCACCAATCCTTAGTGTGTGTGCGCGAGCAATGTAAAACGAAGACAATGAGGGGATTACTCACCCCAAGATAAGGTTTTTCTTTTTGGTTGATTTTAGGGTCGAGTAATGTTAGCAGTCTAATGAATCCACATTTCATCATCTTTATTCTATCATTTTGGCCTCAAAAACCGTGGCAGATGCACGTAAATACTATTAATTCCTGCATCTTAGCATTCATGCATGTGTATGTAAATAGTATATAAAATATTGGTTTTAAAGCCAAAATTATAGAATAAAGAAAAAAAGAAAAAGAATAAAATATTGTAAATATTTTATGACCCGAAACCTCGAGACCTAGGCATCTAGATGAATAGGTCGACAAGGAATAAAGTAGGGGGAGATGAGGGCCAAAATACAATGAAAATTCCTTTTTATTTATTCATTCTTTATTTATTTTGGGACCTATTTTTAGTTCCACTTTTTATACTTCAAATAAAGAAACTTTGAACATAAAAGTTGTAGACAATTAAATAAAGAAAAATACAAAATTAATTTCATACAAAAATATTGTACAGATAAAAAGTTATGGTCTGAATAAAATCCCAGAATCCCAACTTCCCAGACATGTATCTCCCTAATAAAAACTCGAAATGCATCAAAATCATCAAAATAACCTTTAATTGTGTATAATTTCAAATAATCTATTTAATGAAGGTAGTTTCGCATTTGGCGGAGCTACGGTTTGAAAGTTGACTTTTGGAACCCTATTGTATACTTGTACAGATTAAAATATTCAATTTATCATTTATTCATTATTTTCATAATTTTATATTTTTATAATTTTGTAAACACTATTTATAATATATGTGTATATCAAAATCAGAATAAAAACTCAAAGAAAACATAAAATAAAATACATGTATATAATACATAGGTAAAATACCTATACTTATACCTATACTATACATACTCTTAATTTATTAAGTGTACAAAACACATCAGAAAAATAAAATAAAAATATATTTACATCCCTAAAAATAAGTTGTATATTTATAAAATAATAAACAAAATTAATAAAATTAAATAAACAAAAATAAAAATAAAATATTAAAATGCATAGATACATGTACCTATATAGGCCTAAAAAGGTAACTCGTATTTTTATACCTCAGAAAAATAAATAAAAATCACCATAAAATTCTTTATAGAATAAGGAATATTTTTATTTTATAACCTAAAATTAATAAATTCATTTACTATTTTATTTCGAATTTTCAAATAATTTTGACCAGCATTTTCCTAGTTGGTCCACGTGGACCAACCATAGCCGGTCATTGGTTGACCTCAGTCAACTCCCTGACCGAGGCCTGCCAGCCTTCTGACACCCGATATTTTGCCCGATTTCTCCCCTTTGTGGAGCTCGATCCATTCTCCCTCGGGCCTCGATTCCTTCTTGGAACTTCTTCCCCGATCTTCACTGTTCCACGCCAAGCACCTAAATCTTCCAAAATCCACATCATTCGCGGGTGGCCCTCGCTTGAAGGAGACGCCATCACCAGGTACATATCAGACCCGCCACCTTCAAGCTCCAGTTTGAACCCCTTGCGTGCAGCTTTCTCCCCACCTATTGTGCTCCAGAGATAGAGGGAGGTGACAGCTCCCCATTCCAAGCTTCAGGAGGGTTGAGGAAGGGCCGAGGCGGCTCCACCATCTCCGCTGACCACCGGCATTGAGATACCCTTCCTCTGGCTTCCGGCCATTGAGGTCTTCCCTTTTCTCCCATTTTTCTTTTCACTTTTTATTCCCCATAGTTGTAGGATCATTTCCCCCTTTAGATCTTTGAGTTTCGTTAGCTATCTCGCCCAATCGCACTCCATCACTGGTGTGCACCGCCGGCCGAATCTCCTCCGCTTCCATAGCCCATCTCCGATGCCCACTTCACCTCTGCGAGGTCCAGGAAGTTTGCCCTGGACCCTCATCCCTTTTTGCAGGTACTTGGAGCATAACATCGCCCGGGGACTCGGATTCGTACTCCGTCGGAGATACCTGGAGCTCCAAGCTCCGTCGCCTTCGCGACAGCGCCACAGTACCTCTCCGACGATTTTGAGGGACCTAGCAGCCAGAGCATCACCGCAGGAGTCTCCCTGACCTTTTTGTTGTGGCACAGACCACCGGAGTCGTGCCATCTCGCCGGAGGAACTTCGCCTCGGTGAAGCTCTTCCCCGTTCTTCCTCCGGGTGCCTCTACCGTCCGATCAGAGGCCCGCTCTGCATCAATAGTCGATCTCCTCGCCAGATCTGATCTCAGCCGATCATCGTCGAACCGTCATCGGCCGTCCACGAAGCGCCACGTGGATAAGTGAAGAACTCCAGCCGTTGGATCGCCAGGCCGTGGTTATTTTGCAACTTTTACCCCGGCTATTTTGCATTTTATTTTTAGTCCTAAAATTTTCAAGCTTAGTTTAAATATTTTTGTAATATTTGCATTTAGACCCTCGTCCTTTAAATATTTGCATTTAGTTCATGTCCATGTCACCTCACGTGACTCACGTACGTGGGGTGGTGGGTATTTTGCAGAAGACCCCCCTAAGATTTGTTTATTTCATTCTAGTACATGAACTTTTGATTTAAGTTGTAATATTTTGGTAAAATTGCATGTTAGCCCCTAGAGCTTTGTAAAATTGCAAAAATAACCCTGCGAGGTCGCGTGCCCCATGCGCGTGAGTTTGGACATTTGGCAAAGACCCCCCTCCGGGTTTGGGTATTTATTTTTAGTCCAAAAAATTGTGTTTAACGTTATATATTTTTGGAAAAATTGCAAGTAGGCCCTTGGACTTCTATGTATTTACATTTATGCTCTTGCTAGTATTGTGATTTTGTGTGGATTTTTGCATTTATTTCATGCTTCATTTTAACTCGAAAAATTACCAAAAAATAACATAAGCTCATGTTGCATTGTAGTTTAATGCCATTTTTTTAGTTTGCATTTTTTTTGCATTTGCATATTTATTAAAAATCAAAAATATGCATTTTCATCCATGTCTGCATTAGAAAATACATAAAAATTCTAAAAAGTCTTTGAAAAATTCCAAATATATATATATATATATATATTTGTGTGCTTCATCTAATTTTATTTTTTTACCAAAAATCCCAAAAAATTACAAAAGAAAACCCCTAAAAATAGCAAAATTCTCAAAATCTTCATAAAAATCTAAAAAATTCATAAAGACTCCAAAAATTATGTTTTCTGTCTCTGAAATTTCCTTATCTTATTATCTATCTATAAAAATTAATTTAAAAACTTTCACTCATGTTTGCTATTTTATTTCTATATTTTTGTCTCGAATATATATATTGCATTCATTGTTTACTAGTATCTTTGATTTTAAAAATACCAAAAAATTAGGAAAAATCTAGAAAAATTACAAAAACATTAAAAAAATATAAAAATCACAAAAATATTTTTTTCCTATATTTTGAATATTTCTCCATATTTTTACCTCTCTCTTATCTCTAGAATATATATATTCCTTATATATTATATCTTTCTTAAAAAAGTATAAATTATATAAAGAAAATAGAAAATCAGAAATTAAAAACCAAAATATAAAATTATAAATTAAAAAAGAAAAAATATATATAACTAAAAACCCACCAAAAATAGCACTTAGAGGCATTTAATCACTTTCTTATTTTTCTTTGAGCATTATTGCCTTGTCTATCATGTTTGCTCCCTGAGTTCGACATTCTACACATACTTGCACCTATACACAATTATTGTAGAGTTATAATAAATTTTAACACCACATTTACATTCATTGCTTGATTTGATTGTCGTGGGTTACTTGTTGATTGTAGTCAGGATTTACCGAGGGTCGCCACAGCGACTTTGCCTCCGTCTTGTGTGAGGCATCTTAGACCCTCGTGATTTCCGCTTCATCAAATGGCGCCGTTGCCGGGGAGCAACAGCGTTTAGATTGAGATTCATTATTGATAGTGATTATTTGCCTATTTTTGAGCTCTACTCATTTGATATTATTGCTTGACTTGTCTAATCACCCTCTCTTTGTACTTTGTGTGAGGTACCGTGGATCGAGGGAGGCACTATATCCAAGGCACATGTGCACCCACGTTAAGGCGGAGAATGACTACTAACCTTGCATCAAAGGAGTTTGGGAGGATCTGAGAAGACAGTCGCCATCTTGAGCATTTTGTTCATTTGATTATTTATGTAATTTGAAGTGAGAGAGAGACTTTAACTTGTAATAACTTGGACTCTCCAGGACACTTGGGCCCAATTTCCGAGGGATTGTTCCCTTGGGGACCTCTTCTATTTTTGTGGTTTTATCGCCGATTTTGTTTTCTTCGCTTTTCTTTTATTTTGATTCACGTGGATTTTGGCCCCTAGACTTAGGATTTTATTGTGATTGTGACGTAATTGATTAAGACCGCACACCTAATATTTTTCTGTACCTATAGATCGTAAGTGGACTTAATTAATAACTCACAAAAGAAAAAGCTATCTTGGTCACCTGAGGAGTCACGTGCCGCTAGAGGTCGTATGCGGCGCTGGCAAGATCCATTATGGCGAACATCGATCGGCATCAGAGACCGGACTCCGACTCCTCTTGTTGACCATTTAGCTATTGTTCTTCTCATGTAGAAATTCTTGTCTAAGGTTGATTTCTCCTTGCATCATATAGGTAGTTTAATTTTTGTCTTTAATTTATGCACGGATCACCATGCATGTAGAGTGTTGGAGCAAGGTACGCATTTCTATCTCTACATGCATCATTGTGTTTGATCGTGCATCGGCTTTTTCGACTTCCTCCCCCATTTTGGACTTAAATTAACCATGAGATCGAAAAGTTCATTAGGCATTGTCTTTATTTCAGAAAAATACTAAAAAAGAGAAAATCATAAAATTGGGACTGTTAATGCAAATTTGACCTTAAAACTCATCCCATCGAAAAAAATTTTTGGGGGAGAGTAACCCCCTCCTTGTTTGATTTATCTGTTGCGAGAGAGTGACCCGACTCTAGGATAGAGCCACGCCTAAAATTCTGGTTGACTACTAATCGTGGTTAGTCGTTCTCCAGTGAGGATCTCTCTGTTAATCGGTAAAACGGATCGCGACGTCCTTAGAAAAGTGAATTAGCGGGAACAACCGGGTTACAGTCTGCAATTCATACTGGCTGGGAAAGATCTAACGTGGATCGGGACAGTCGGCTAGGAAAGTAGGTTCCTAACAGCTCGCTCTAACGCTCTGATAGATTGACTGATCACCTAATAAAATTTGACAAGATAACAGACCGAACCTTCACGGTCATCAACTCAAGAGTTGCGTAGGTGAACAGGGGGTTTGTTTTTCACATCTTGTTTGCATTCCAGATCTCATCCGCCCTTTTCCAAGATCAAAATGATGGGAAGGAGATCCCTTATGCCACGTCTGGTGGCACCGCTATCAGGCACTTCTCCCTATTCATCTAGGTCGGCTTCGGGGAGTCCAGACCCACTCTCCGAGCCCGACTATACGTCCACCATGTTCCCCCTCGACCACCCTTCTTCTTCTATCAGTCCAGTGGTGTCAGAATTTAGTGCAGAACAGAGTCCAGAGCATTTGACGCCACCTAAGATGGATTCTTTTGACTTTTCAGAAACCCCAGAATTGGAAGGCAAAGAGGAAAAACCAGATGAGCAGAGACCACCTCCATACATATATGATCAAGCTGCCATCAACAATTCACTATTAGCCTCCCTGGAAACCATGCAGAGACAGATCAGAGACCAGGGATTGTTCATGGGTGAAATCATGAGGGAGATGCGTGAGGGACGAGAAGAACGAAATGAGGGCGGTGATATACCAGACGCAGCAGGCGAAGGAGGAGAACCTAACCAGAAGAGGCCGCCTCCGAGGACCATGAGGCAATTACACAACCCTGGTGCAACCCTCACACATCGATGGATCCGACTCCCTCCCATCTATGGTGACTTCGAGCTTCCCCCACATACCATTTAGCTACTGCCCAAGTTTCACGGGCTGGCCACTGAAGAGACTCACCTCCATCTACAAGAATTTGAAATGATATGCAGTACAATCCATGACAGGTTTGTGACTGAGGATACCATCAAAATGATAGCCTTCTCGTTTTCTTTGGTTGATAGAGCCGCGTATTGGCTGAAACATTTGGGGAGGTACATCGACACTTGGGAGCAACTCCGGAAAGAGTACTTGAACAAATACTATACACTCGGTCGGACAAATGCAGCAAGAGCAATGATCAGCAATTTCACAATGATCCCCAACGAACAATTCCATGAAGCGTGGGATTGCTTTAGAGAGCTCATTGACCGATGTCCACACCACGAGATATCACAGCCTAATCTGGTTCAAAGTTTCTTTTGCGGGCTGACATCGGAGCTGCAGGGGCTTGTAAATGCCTCTTGTGGGGGATCTTATTTTTCCAAGGATGCAGAAGCGGTCTGGGCCATCTATGAGCAGATGGCAGAAAATTCTACAGTGATGTCCCAGGGCCGAATCTACACAAACTCCAAGGTCCCGCCACAAGCTACTTCTTATCACCGCATTGCCAGGATCGATGCTGGGAACCATACTTCGTCAGCAGCAGTAGCACAATATGAATCATCAGCTGTTGACATGGGCATAATCAATGAAAAATTGGACCACATTGAGATTTTGGAGAAGAAGCAAGGCCAAGGTCTGGCACAGATAGACCAGTTGGCAAAGACCATGAGTGACCTGAAGACTCACATCTTAAGTATTCAGGAGGCACAATCAGCTTCACATCCGCCTCCCAGGTTACTGGCTGAGTCCAGAGTAGCCATTCTACCCCACCCTCCCCCCCGCATATAGATAAGTTCACCATGTCCAGGAGTTGCCGGTACAGCAGTTACTACACTATTCACAGCACACTCAGATGGCGGTCTATCAGCCGGATCAGCTATTGACAGTACTACCACCTCCACCCTTTGAGCAACCCGTTGATGGAAGTCAACGGGATATGGTACGACCGGTACCCTCAGCAGCTTGGGATTCGTCGTGATCACCCAGGATTCCATTGGACCACCGGAGGTGCCTCATCTCAACAACAGCCTCCAACTCAGAGCAGTCATAGTAGCCAACACTAGCAGCCCCAATACTCCCAACAACAGCAGCAATATCAGTAGAATCCTCATCCCGCCTATCAGGGACAGCAGTGGAGGCAGCGGCAGCAGCCTTACCAGCAGCAGTACTCCCAGACTCACTAGCAACCTTAGTTCCAGCAAGGGAACACTCCCGGTTCTCCCGCACATGCCTTGGAGAACCTAGCACTTGACGATCTTGCATGCCTGCTCTCCGAACAATAGGCATCCTTCCGACGAGAAATGGACGAGTTCCAGCAAGAAATGAGGGACATCATGAAAGGAAAAGCTGCCATACCTGCACAGAGCGAGCCGAACCCAAATAACTTGAAGAGAAAGTCTGAGCAGGTACAGTCTACAGAGGATACCACTCCTAGTGCTTATTTGAATGACATGCATTCTATGTTTGATACTCACTTCTTGTCACTTAAGAGCGGTAGGGAACCAGTCGGCGGTGCCTCATCTGAGGGACAACATCATGGAGAATCTAGAGCCCCAGATGAGGAGAGAAGAGGTGTTGATGCCGCTAACAATGATGATGATGAAGGTGGTGCTGACGCCACTAAGGATGACCTTCCAGACGATGGTGCTGAGGCCGTCGAAAAACCAGATGAAGACGGTGGTGCTGAAGCCATCATTTTTGATGAAGAACCAGAATGCGGTGTTGAGGCCGCAAAGGAGAATATTTTGGGTGGTGCTGATGCCCCCATTTTGGTTCCGAATGTATTCCAACCCTCTGTATTGCCATTTTCTGTATCCTTGGACACTAAGAAAAAGACCAAAAATGAATAAACGAAAGGTTTCTCCATCAATTCCGAGTCCATGTGTGTTGAATGATGATGTTTGCATGGATTTCAGTCCTTCATATGGCCAGAAACCTTCTCCTAGCCCTCTGTCTGAGGAGAGCCCATCCATCCCCTTCCCTCAAGCACTCCGCTCGGCGAAGGGGAATAAAACAGAAAGTCCCAAAAAGAAGGAACAGTTAGAGTTCAGCCAGCAAATGATAAACAGATTTCAGATACAACTGACTCTACAGGAGGCACTTGAGAACATCTCTCTTTTCCAAAAGAACCTGAGAGAAAGACCACCGTACTTAGGAGGAGGCGGAACACTAGAGGAGAAATCCATGTGCTGACCCGTGCCACATGTTGTGCCATTCAGAACCAACTGCCAGCCAAAAGACCTGATGCAGGAGTTCCATAATGCCAGATTAGTGAGCAGACATTCGATCATACTCTATTAGACAGCGGCTCTTCTATCAACCTCCTTCCGGCAGCCTTACTCGATCGATTCAAGTTCGACCCGCTCCATCGAAGTCGGACGGTCCTTCAGTTTGCTGATAGTTCTATCAAGAGGCCGAATGGGTTGTTGAGAGACGTGGTCGTCACCATTCAGGGCCTGAAATTCCTCGTGGACTTTGTTGTATTGGACATGGAGATCCCTGAATCGGTGACTGATACCCCCATCATACTAGGACGCCCATTCTTGGCCACAGCCAAGGCGTTGACCGACCATGATAGTGGGAAGGTGTACTTTTGCGTAGAGGGCGAGAGTATACAAATATAGACGATTGATAAGACGCAAGCAAGAGATTCAACCTGCTCAGAACCATGCAATGACACAGTACAGATGACAGATGCAGAGTTAGACGTCCACCAGGAGTGTGATTTCGTGATGACCGATGATGAAGCAGTTTGGGAAGACCCAGAAGCACGAGCCCTCACCTTGTCTACAGACTCAGAGAACATGCCTTTTCCGGCATACGAGAGTTCGGAGAGCATACCCTTGGCAGAGGACACTATAGAGGCTGATATTTGTGTGATGAGTGGAGATACTGATGTTTGTTCAGATTCAGATCCCTCGGAAGCAGACTTTGATTGGAAGGATTTTGATACATATTTGCCATGTCTGTTTCCCGATGAGCCGACAGAGAGGATGGAGAGCGAGCCAGCACAGATGATAGACACACCAGCAGGGTTCCCTTCGTCAGAGTCACAGGCACAGTGAGAGTTCTCACATGCAGACCTGGTTGTTTTCACACAGACATATCAGAAGCCATATTTGCCAGCTCCCACCAAGCCAGAATTGAAGCCTTTACCGCAGTCGCTCAAGTATAGATTCCTTGCAGGAGAACCAGATATGCACCCAGTCATTATCTCAGCAGATTTGTCTGAAGAACAAGAATCTCGTTTGATGGAGGTTCTTGAACGCAACCGCAAGGCAATAGGATGGAGTGTGGCTGATCTCAAGGGGATAAGTCCGGCCATGTGCTCCCACCGTATCTACCTCGAAGAGGACGCTAAGCCATCGCGTGAGTTCCAGCGACGGCTGAACCCGAATCTTCGAGATGTTGTAATGAAGGAAATATCTAAATGGTGGAGCGCCGATTTTATCTACCCCATATCCGACTCCAAGTGGTTTAGTCCTTTACATGTGGTACCCAAGAAGACGGGTGTCACTACAGTTGTGAATGAGTTTGGAGAGGAGATCACCACCCGGATGCCCACTTCTTGGAGGGTCTGTGTGGACTACAAACGATTGAATGAGGCCACCAAGAAGGATCATTTCCCGCTACCATTTATTGATCAGATTATCGAGAGGCTAGCTAGGAAGAGTCATTATTGTTTCCTTGATGGGTATTCCGGATACAATCAAGTGGCTATTGCGCCCGAAGATCGGGATAAAACGACGTTCACTTGTCCATTTAGTACATATGCTTTCAAAAGGATGCCCTTTGGCCTATGTAACGCTCCGGCGACATTCTAGAGGTGCATGTTGTCCATCTTTTCGGACATTGTAGGTGACTGCTTCGAGGTCTTCATGGATGATTTCTCGGTCTACGGTGACAGGTTTGATGCTTGTCGTGGCTGCCTAGACCGAGTACTTCAACGCTGCATAGAAGTAAACCTTGTACTATCTTGGGGGAAGAGTAACTTCATGGTGACTTAGGGGATGGTACTTGGTCACGTCATCTCCAACAGAGGCATGGAGGTTGATCCGGCCAAGGTGGATATCATTAGAAAACTCAATCCACCGTCCAATTTGAGACAGTTGCGATCTTTTCTAGGGCATGTCGGTTTCTACCGACGGTTCATTCAGGACTTCAGTCAAATTGCCCGACCGCGTACAGATTTATTGACTAAAGACACCGAGTTCCTCGTAGATGATAAGTGTCTTAAGTCCTTCAAGACTCTCAAGAATTTAGTTATCGAGGCTCCTGTCCTTAAGCCACCCGATTGGTCTCTCCCATTTGAGATCACGACGGATGCTTCTGATTATGCCATTGGGGCTGTGCTTGGACAGAGGAGGGATGGATTACCCTATCCCATACACTACGCTAGCCGGACGTTGGATGCAGCTCAAAGGAATTATACAGTGACTGAGAAAGAGATGCTAGCGGTAGTCTTTGCTTTGGATAAGTACAGATCTTACATTCTTGGATCTAGAGTGACCATTTTCACAGATCACACTACCATTCGGTACTTGATGTCGAAGAACGATGCTAAAGCTAGATTGACCAGATGGATCCTTCTCCTCCAGGAATTTGATATCGAGATTAAGGATAAACCTGGAGTTAAGAATGTTGTGGCAGATCACCTCTCCTGCCTAGAGAACCTTGAAGAATCTAAGCCCATAGCACCTATTACTGAGACTTTTCCAGATGAGGCGATCCTTGCTATCACCTCTCTTCCATGGTATGCTGACATTGTGAATTACCTTGTTGCCAAATCGATTCCACAAGGTTGGCCCAGACAGCGGCTTGAGACCTTCCTTGCGAAGTCAAAGTCGTACCATTGGAAGGACCCTGTCCTTTATCATGAAGGAGGGGACAGCATCTGGAGACGCTGCATTCCTCAAGATGAGCAACATAGTGTCCTCACCTACTGCCACAAGCTTGAGGCAGGAGGACATCATTCTGGGAGACGGGCAACACAGAAGGTGCTCCAATCCAGCCTTTGGTGGCTTACCCTTTTCAAGGATTCTGATGAGTTCGTGAGATGGTGTACTGACTATCAGAAGATGGGTACTTGCGGACAAAGAGACATGATGCCCATGCAGCCCATTCACTTTTGTGAGGTTTTTGACGCATGGGGGATTGATTTCATGGGCCCATTTCCTAAAAGTCAGGGGTTTGAGTATATTCTCCTTGTTGTGGATTATGTGAGTCGTTGGGTTGAGGCCATCCCCGCTCGAGCCGCAGATGCTAAAATCATATGTCATTTCTTGAGGAAAAATATCATTTCACGGTTCGGGGTACCTAGAGTCTTGACTTCAGATGGGGGGTCTCACTTTATTAATGACAAGGTAAAGGCCCTTGCAGACGAGTTCAGTATTGACCATCGTGTTGCCATGCCATATCATCCTCAGACTAATGGTCTTGCTGAAGTATCGAATAGGGAGATTAAGACAATTTTACAGAAGGTAGTCCGCCCAGACCGAACGGATTGGTCACAACTTTTGGACTCGGTCTTGTGGGCCTATCGGACTTCCTTCAAGACACCATCAGGGACATCTCCCTTTCGTCATATCTATGGCAAGCCATGCCATTTACTAGTGGAGATAAAGCAAAAGTCACTTTGGGCGGTTACAGAGCTATTATTGGATCCTAAGAGTGTAAGAGAACAGAGGAAAGCAGAGTTGGCAGCCCTGGAAGAACTAAGAGATACAGCCTTCTCAAGTGGCCTACAGTATAAGGAGAAAGTGAAAGTATGGCACGATTCCCGAATCAGCCATAAACAATTTGAGCCAGATCAGCAAGTATGGTTATTTGATGCTAGGTTAAAATTATTCCCAGGGAAACTACAAAGTAAATGGAAAGGAACATATGTGGTCCGGAAGGTGCATGATAATGGTAGCATTGATATATCTGAACCTTCATCATATTCCACTTTTAGAGTCAATGGTCAGCGCTTGAAATCATATCTAGATAATGACCCGCCGACCGTTGATGTTGCCCCGATTCATCTGGTATGAGATGTGCTCTTTGACTCACAACTTATGCGTCTCATACATGATTATCACTTCTATCTTCCTCTGTATAGATCTATTTGTCTATATCATTCGTTCCTCCATTATGTCTGTCACCCCGTCTTCATCCTATGATTTTGTTGTACTTAGGGCACGCCTTGTCCTAAGTATAGGGGGTGCACACACTGAGCTATGATCTATTTGTCTCTTTTCTTCTTTTCTTCTTTTCCTTTTTTATCTTCTTTATTCTTTGATCATCTCCATTGTCCCCTCTTCTTGTCTATACTTAGGGATATCTTACCCTAAGTATAGGGGGAGACAATCGGAGTACGATTTGTTCTTTCCCACCCTTGACCCTCCCTGCATTGTGTACAGTCTGCTATACTTAGGATTATTTGATCCTAAGTATAGGGGGGACGGTCAACTTCTCATTCGTTCATTCCTTCATGTATTTATTTATTCATTCTTTCTTTAGACTTGTCTATACTCAGTACTAGTTATGTCTTCTCTTTTCTCTCCGATCTATGAGGACATAGCTCAAGCTAAGTATAGGGGGTCGTATATACCCCGTACATACTTTAGACATAACTCCTACTTTCGTATTTTCTTAATACATATGGCTAATTATACTTATAAAAATTCATCAAAAACCTTAATAAAAGATGTTTTATTCCTCAAATTCTTTTTGTATTTATTGATTAATAAAACAGGTGGAAATATTCTCTGCAAAATGTTTGAAAAATAGTTTGAAAATCTTTGTGAAAATCTTTTGAAAACTATTTGGAAAATGTTTTATTACATGTTTTCAACCTTTGTAAAATTTGTGTGTTTTGTAAAGTTTACTTTCTTTATGTGAAATAAAATGTTTGAAAATGATTTGCAAATGGTTTGAAAAATGGTTGCAAAAATATTTTGAAAAATCTATATATATTGTTTAAAAAACCTTTGCAAAATGATTTTCAAATGTGTGTACATGTTTGTAAATTGTTTGTAAAAATTTATTTTGGACTATCATTTTTCAAATTGTTTGTAAAATGATTTTCAAATAAGTTTGAGGAATACATACATCACACCAGAATTCAATATGTATATACCTATAAAATTGACCACTTACCCCTGTAAATTCTCAAAATCCACTTCTTGTAAATATAAGATGCGTTCCCGTGTAAATATTTGTACCTAGCTTTTAGCCAAAATCTTTGTTTTCAAAAATCCCAAAAACATTTGCAAAATTAAAATCCAAAAACATTTGAAAAATATCTTTGAAAAATACAAAAAAATGCATATGCATCATCATCTTTTCAAAAATCCATAAAAAGTTCAAAACCTTTGAAAATTGCATCACAAAAATATTTTCTGCATTCTGCATAGCATGAGCATTTTTCGGATTGAGTTTGATAGTTGAACAAGTCTAAATAAAATCTGGAGATTGGAGCTTGATTGGACCTTAAAATCTACCTAATAACAGGAATCTTATAGGAACCGGGTTTGAGGTACTTCATGTCTAGTTGACTTAATTCTTTGAGGATCACGGGACTTGGTTCAATGTATTCTTGACCGCCTAAGTAGAGTATTTCAGAGCACACGCACGACTCTTGTTGATAATGACCTAACTTGGACACCTGCACCTTTCACATGGCCCAACTCAGTTGGAGTGGTGAGGGGATTGGATTTGCCGGTATGAGACACACATAATTGGAAACACTTGTCCTCCTTTAGGGAGGGAAGAGCACCCCAACCCGTCCAGTGATGAGGAATTCTAAAGACAGGAGAGCGTGGGTTGCAATAAAGCTTCAAAAGAGGGATAGTCTACTGGCTCGAGAGGAAAAACTCCCTATGTAAATGCTGTTATATATAGTATTCAAAAAAAATGGACAGGCCTGTACAAAAATAAAATGCATGTAAAGTATGTGAATATGTTGTATAGAAAATAAGCAAGCTTGAGCATCAAAGTCAAATCATGAGAGCCTGCAGCTGGATGACTTGACTACACTGGTTTGGCATCCTAGGATAGGTTGCTACACTGGCTACCGTCCATTCTTCTCTTCACCCCCACCTCTTGAGTTTGGTTGCCACTTGAACTTAGAAGGGAATACCCCGCTCCTCGAGGAAGGAGTCATTGTATTGGGGAATCATTGGGTTATCATGCTGGAGAAGTCAGACTCTGTCATTCTAGTTGGGGAGAGCCACTATCACTTACATTGTACGAGTCAGCTTCATAGTCGTAAGGGTTTGCGTATGAGTTGAGATATTTCTGACCTGGCTATTGAGGAGACTTGAGCAGAGTTTTGGGATTCCCAAGGGCTGATGGATTTCAAATCCGGTTCTCATTAAGGTTCCGCCCGCACTAAAATTCCAAAGATCTAACTTAAGCTCCAAACTTTGATTTTGTAAAGACAAGTTTGATAATTAAACTAAATCCACTTTCTTATTTTTTTTCTTTTCTTTGTTTTCCTTTTCTGCACTTATTGCATAAGTGTTTGCTAGGGACTAGTAAAGGCAAAGTATAGGGGGATGATGAATCCACATTTCATCATCTTTATTCTATCATTTTGGCCTCAAAAACCCTGGCAAATGCATGTAAATACTATTAATTCCCGCATCTTAGCATTCATGCATGTGTATGTAAATAGTATATAAAATACTGCTATTAAAGCTAAAATTATATAATAAATAAAAGAAAAGAAAAAGAATAAAATATTGTAAATACTTTATGACCCCAAACCCCGAGACCTAGGCATCTAGATGAATAGGTCGACAAGGAATAAAGTAGGGGGAGATAAGGGCCAAAATACAATAAAAATTCCTTTTTATTTATTCATTCTTTATTCATTTTGGGACCTATTTTTGGTTCCACTTTTTATACTTCAAATAAAGAAACTTTGAACATGAAAGTTGTAGACAATTAAATAAAGAAAAATACAAAATTAATTTCATACAAAAATATTGCACAGATAAAAAGTTATGGTCTGAATAAAATCCCAGAATCCCAACATCCCAGACCTGTATCTCCCTAATAAAAACTCGAAATGCATCAAAATCACCTTTAATTGTATATAATTTTAAATAATCTATTTAATGAAGGTGGTTTCGCATTTGGCAGAGCTACGATTTAAAAGTTGAGTTTTGGAACCCTATTGTATACTAGTAGAGATTAAAATATTCACTTTATCATTTATTCATTATTTTCATAATTTTATATTTTTATAATTTTGTAAATATTATTTATAATATATGTGTATATCAAAATCAGAATAAAAACTCAAAGAAGACATAAAATAAAATACATGTATATAATACATAGGTAAAATACCGATACTTATACCTATACTATACATACCCTTAATTTATTAAGTGTACAAAACACATCAGAAAAATAAAATAAAAAAATATTTACATCCCTAAAAATAAGTTGTAAATTTATAAAATAATAAACAAAATTAATAAAATCAAATAAACAAAAATAAAAATAAAATATTAAAATACATAGATACATGTACCTATATAGAACTAAAAAGGTAACTTATATTTTTATACCTCAAAAAAATAAATAAAAATCACCATAAAATTCTTTATAAAATAAGAAATATTTTTTATTTTATAACCTAAAATTAATAAATTCATTTACTATTTTATTTCGAATTTTCAAATAATTTTGACCAGCATTTTCCTGGTTGGTCCACGTGGACCAACCAGAGCCGGTTGTTGGTTGACCTCGGTCAACTCCCTGACTGAGGCCTGCCAGCCTTCTGACACCCGATATTTTTCCCGATTTCTCCCCTTTTTGGAGCTCGATCCATTCTCTCTCGGGCATCGATTCCTTCTTGGAACTTCTTCCCCGATCTTCACGGTGCCACGCCAAGCACCTAAATCTTCCAAAATCCTCATCATTCGCGCGTGGCCCTCGCTTGAAGGAGACGTCATCACCAGGTACATATCGAACCTGCCACCTTCGAGCTCTAGTTTGAACCCCTTGTGTGCAGCTTTCTCCCCACCTATTGTGCTCCAGGGATAGAGGGAGGTGACAGCTCCCCATTCAAAGCTTCAGGAGGGTCGAGGAAGGGCCGAGGCGGCTCCACCATCTCCGCCGACCACCGGCATCGAGATACCCTTCCTCTGGCGTCCGACCATTGAGGTCTTTCCTTTTCTCCCATTTTTCTTTTTGCTTTTTGTTCCCCATAGCTGTAGGATCATTTCCCCCTTTAGATCTTTAAGTTCCGTTCACTATCTCGCCCAATCACACTCCATCGCCGGCGTGCACCGCCGGCCGAATCTCCTCTGCTTCCATAGCCCATCTCCGATGCCCACTTCGCCTCCATGGGGTTCAGGCAGTTTTCCCTGGACCCTTTCATCCCTTTTTGTAGATACTGGGAGCATTACATCACCTGGGGACTCGGATTCATACTCCGCCGGAGATACCTGGAGCTCCAAGCTCCGCCGCCTTTGCGACAGTGCCACAATGCCTCTCCGGTGATTTTGAGGGACCCAGCAGCCAGAGCATCACCGCAGGAGTCTCCCCGACCTTTTTGTTACGGCACAGACCACCGGAGTCGCGCCATCTCGCCGGAGGAACTTCTCCTCGGCGAAGCTCTTCCCCGCTCTTCCTCTGGGTGCCTCCATCGTCCGATCAGAGGCCTGCTCCAGTTCGATCCACAACCGTATGATCTAGGCCCGCATCAACCGTCGATCTCCTCGCCTGATCTGATCTCAGTTGATCATCGTCGAACCATCATCGGTCGTCCTCGAAACGCCACGTGGATAAGTGAAGAACTCCAGTCGTTGGATCGCCAGGCCGTGGGTATTTTGCACCTTTGACCCTGGCCATTTTGCATTTTATTTTTAGTCCTAAAATTTTCAGGCGTAGTTTAAATATTTTTGTAATATTTGCATTTAGACCCCCGTCCTTTAAATATTTGCATTTAGGTCCTGTCCACGTCACCTCACGTGACTTATGCACGTAGGGTGGTGGGTATTTTGCAGAAGACCCTCCTAGAGTTTGTTTATTTCATTCCAATCCATGAACTTTTGATTAAGTTGTAATATTTTGGTAAAATTGCATGTTAGCCCCTGGAACTTTATAAAATTGCAAAAATACCCCAGCCAGGTCACGTGCCCTATGTGCGTGAGTTTAGGCATTTGGCAAAGAACCCCTCTGGGTTTGGGTATTTATTTTTAGTCCAGAAAATTGTGTTTAAAGTTATATATTTTTGGAAAAATTGCAAGTAGGCCCTTGGACTTCTGTGTATTTACGTTTATGCCCTTGCTACTATTGTATTTTTACGTGGATGTTTGCATTTATTTCATGCATCATTTTAACTCGAAAATTTACCAAAAAAATAACATAAGCTCCTGTTACATTGTAATTTAACGCCATATTTTTAATTTTCATTTTTATTGCATTTGCATATTTATTAAAAATCAAAAATATGCATTTTCATCCCTGTCTGCATTAGAAAATACATAAAAATTCTAAAAAGTCTTTGAAAAAATCCAAAAAAAGTATATTTTGTGTGCTTTAGCTTATTTTATTTTTTACTAAAAATCCCTAAAAATTACAAAAGAAACCCCCTAAAAATAGCAAAATTCTCAAAATCTTCATAAAAATATAAAAAAACATAAAGACTCCAAAAATTGTGTTTTCTATCTCTGAAATTTCTCTATCTTATTATCTATCTATAAAATTAATTTGAAAATGTTCACTCTTGTTTGCAATTTTATTTCTATATTTTTATCTCGAATATATATTGCATTCACTATTTACTAGTATCTTTGATTTTAAAAATACCAAAAAAATTAGAAAAAAAACTAGAAAAATTACAAAAACATTAGAAAAATATAAAAATCACAAAAACATTTTATTTCCTGTATTTTGAATATTTCTCCTTATTTTTACCTCGCTCTTATCTCTAGTATATATATATTCCTTATATATTATATCTTTATTAAAAAAGTATAAATTATAAAAAGAAAATCCAAATTCAAAAATTAAAAACCAAAATATAAAATTATAAATTAAAAAAAGAAAAAAACTAATTTTGATATTATTTGTTATCACGTTTTTTGGATTTTTAGTGAGAAACGCACGCGCATAATGAGGAGTCAATTTTACTTAGCACCTAGGTGATCAAAATCAGAGGTAGAGAGGCAGAAAAGCAATGCAAGCGGCAAAAACAATGATGAATGCTAAAGCGTAAATGCTCAACTTGCCTCTAGCACTCTACATGCAAAGATGCTCAGCAGAATTGAAACCTACACTATATGCAAATGCAAGTCGATGAAATCGCCCTAGATGAGTAACTGCTATTATCGTGAAGCACAATGTTTCAAAATTTGACTAAGTCCAAACGTTGACTAAAGGTACAGGCAAATATAATTAGGTGTTTGGACCTAATACTATCGTCAAGCGGCTCCTACAACTAAGGCTCAATCACACAAAAGAAAGAAATCCAAAATCGAGAAATAAATGAAAATGCGAAGGAAACTGACAAAACCGCGGTGAGCCCCCATGTGAACAAACACTTTGAAATTAGGCCTGAATGTCCAGAGTCCAGTGTACCTATATTATTACAAATAGTAATGGACTCTCTCTCAATTAAATTACACAAATAAATGCATATTATAAATGCTCAAATTTTGTATTCAAAATTCTCCAAGTCCTCCTTTGTGTTAGGTCAAAAACCACCTCACATGGGTGCGCAGGTGCTCGAAAGAGGAGCTACTCCCTCGATCTGTGTTCCCTACAGAAATTCAAACAAGGAGAGTGGTCAGAAAATTCAACAATAAATATAAAAAATAAAGAAAATATATGAATGACAAATATAGACAAATATCTCCATCAAGCAAAGAAAATCGATCTATGTGTTGTTGCCCCCTGGCAACGGTGCCATTTGATAATCGAGATTTTGCGGATGTCGTGTTAATCCATAAGGCAGATCAATAGTCGTTGAGATGACCTCACACGAAATCCTAATTAATCAACAATTAACCCACATCAGATGATCAAATAATGAAAAGCAGATGCGGAGTTAAAATTTATTATAACTCTACAATAATGATGTGTATAGGTGCAAGTATATGTAGAGTGTCGGACACAGGGAACAAGCAGGATAGATCAGGGCAAAAATGCTCACAAAAGAGACTGTGATGTATTTGTTTATATATGTGCTATTTTTTGTGGGGTTTTAAATTTTTATTTTTCTTTATTTTTGATTTATATTTTTATATTTTTATTTTTTTTAATTTTCTGATTTTGTATTTTTTATATTTGTATTTTCTTTTTATTTTAGCATATAAAATAAAGTATATATAGGATATATATACAATGTAAACTAAGGTTAATATAAAAAATAATAAATAATAGTCGAAAATAAGAAAATAAACTATTTTGGGTTTTTAATAATT
The DNA here is from genome assembly GCA_037367405.1 of Ottelia alismoides. Taxonomy (NCBI): domain Eukaryota; kingdom Viridiplantae; phylum Streptophyta; class Magnoliopsida; order Alismatales; family Hydrocharitaceae; genus Ottelia; species Ottelia alismoides. The sequence continues at coordinate 168,385 of JAZKJV010006861.1, read as the reverse complement.
TTTATTATTTTTGCGATTTTTTAGAAATTTTTGCTAATTTTTATATATTTTTAAAGTCGAAAATACCCTAAAATAGGGAATAATTAATTACATGAAATTAAAATGGAGATTAAAAATAAAAAATACAGTAAAAAAGTCCCCAAATTAATTTTTATGTAAAGATAATAATATAAGAAAATTCAGAAACAAAAATTATATTTTTGTGGTTTTTTAAGAATTTTTTATATTTTAATAAAGGTTTTAGGGGGTTTTCTATTTTTTAGAAATTTCTTTTATAGTTTTTAGTGATTTTTGATCTGACGTTGCAAAATGAGTAAATAAATATAAAATATATATTTTTTGGAATTTTTCAAACAGGTTTTATAATTTTTATGTATTTTCTAGTGCAAACAGGGACAAAAATGCAAGATTTCAATTTTTATAAATAATAAAAAGACTCAAAATGTAAATTAAAAATATGCACGTGAAAGATCAATGCTCCAGGAAACTAGGCCTATTTTTGGGGATTTACAATAAATACAAGAAATAAAGAGAAAATTCAACACTTGCAGGGGTATTTTTTAAATATCAATAAGTACCGAGGCCTGAATGTAATTTTCCCAAAAATTTATAATTAGATATTAAATTTCTTGGACCAATCAGACATAACTAAATCCACGAGGTCCTTCTTGCAAATGCACCCAAACTCACGTGATAGGCGCGTGCTCCCCTAGCGGGGACCTGTTTGCAATTACCAAAAACCTCAGGGGCTAAACTACAAAATGTCCAAACATAATATAATGTTACAAAAATGTTTCTGGACTAAACGTGAATATCCAAAAGCCCGAGGGCCTGACCGTAAAATCGCCACCTCACGTGATGTGTCACGTGAGGTAACGTGGCGAGGACCTAAACGTAATTATCTAAATTCAAGGGGGTTGAATGTAAATTATACAGAAATTGTAAAATGGTAAAGGAAAGATTATAGACTAATATTTAAATACAAAAAGCACCGGAGTAAGATTGCAAAATACCCCAGCCTAAGGCGCGATCAGACGGCGGTTCTTCGTCAACTTACCACGCATCACGCTCCGATGGCCCGATATCGCTTCGGATTCAAAGGCTGTGATTAGATCTAGCTAGAAGATCGAACGGTGTTGGGCGGCCTAGATCCAATGGCAGCTGAAGCCCCAGAAAGAACATGCCGAATCCAACGACACTGGCGGACGGAGGACGAACTAGGAAGCAGGCCCGGCGAGGCGAGCTTCCCTGAGCTCGATCCACCACCTCCAATGCTCTGGCACGCTCCAAAATGGGCCTATACGTTCCTGGGAGGTCCCTCTAGTGGTTGGATGCTCCAAAATGCTCCTACATCGACCGGAGGGCACGCATGTGGTTACCGGAGCTATGAAGCTCCAAGTACTTCGGCGAACCTTCAAAACGAGCTCCAACAGAAGCTGAAATCCTTGGACTTGCAAAAAAAAGGGTGAAAGGGATCAATGGAAAAATGCCTCAACCCCGCGGCGGGGTGATGTAAGGCGGAGGGGGCGAAATGGAAGCTTGTCGGATCAAGCTCCGGCGAGGGGTGGACTGGGTCGAATGGATGGCTAAGAAGCAAAGGGAACTGGATGAAAAGGATCCTAGGACTATAGGGAAGCTAAAAGTGCAAAAAATAGATAAAATGCAGAAGAGGGGACCTCAACCGACCGCGATGGCAGGGAGATGTACCTCGACGGCCTATGGCCGGAGATGGGGGTGGAGCCACTCCTCGGCCCTCGCCTGAGCTCCCCTCGCCTAGCTGGGGACGCCCCTATCACCGACATCAATCCTGGCAGGAAGAGGGAGTCAAAACAAGGTCCAAAAGGGGGTTCGAAATGATGAGGGAAGCTCGAGGGGTGTTTTGCACAGGTTGACGAAGTGGCTCAAAGATCGATGGGCAACGGGCGCTGTGAAGGTAATCCCAGGGCGTATAATAGGGGTAATCGAGGAGAAAAAGGTCTCAAAGCATCAACATCAAATGGTGCAAGAATCGGTGGGGAAAATGTCGAGAAAAAGAGACAAAACACAGGTCTGACAACTTGTAAGAGGGGGTCAGACAATTGACCAGCGCTCAACTGTCCGAGCCACCTGGTTGGTCCACGTGGACCAACCAAGAAAAACCTCCTGAAAAAGAATTCAAAATTCATTTAAAAATAATAATTGATTCTAATAAATTTAAGTTATAAAATAAAAATATTTATTATTTTATAAAGTATTTTATTATGATTTTTAATTATTTTTTAGAGCCTTAAAATTACAAGTTACTTTTTGAGGGCTATATATAGGTATATTTGTCTATGTATTTTAGTATTTTATTTTGTATTTTTGATTTTATTAATTAGGTTTATTATTTTATATATTTATAACTTATTTTTAAACACTTAATTATATTTTTATTTTATTTTTATGATATATTATATATAATTAAATAATTAGAAAGATTAATTCTATAGGTATAGATATAGGTATTTTACCTATGTATTTTATACAAGTATTTTATTTTTATAATTATTGATGTTTTTATTCCTGTTTTAATATTTACATATATTATAAATAATATATACAAAATTATAAAAATATAAAATTATAAAAAATTATGAATAATAAATAAAAAGAATATTTTGATCAGTACAAGTATACAATAGGGGTCCAAATCCTAACTTTTACACCATAACTCCAAAAAATATGAAACTACCTTCATTAAATAGCTTATTAAAATTTATATATAATTAAATTGAATTTGATATATTTGAGTTTTTATTTGAGAGATATGGGCCTGGAAGTTGGGATTTTGGAAACTTATTCTGGGTATATCTTTTTATCTGTATATTATTTTTGTATGAAATCAATTTTGTATTTTTCTATATTTTATTATCTACAACTTTCTTGTTCAAAGTTTCTTTATTTGAGGTTTAAAAAGTGAAACTAAAAATAGGTCCCAAAAATGAATAAAAATGAATTAAATAAAAGGGATTTTTATGGGATTTTGGCCCTTATCTCCCTCTACTTTATTCCTTGTCGACCTAGTCATCGAGATGCCTAGGTCTTGGAGTTTAGGGTCATAAAATATCTTCAATATTCTATTCTTTTTCTTTTCTTTTCTTTTCTTTATTCTATAATTTTGGCTTTAAAAATGTATCTTATTCAATATTTACAAACAAATGCATGAATGCTAAAATGCATGAATTAATGATATTTAAATGCATATACTAGGATTTTTAAGGAGAAAATGATAGAATAAAGATGATGAAATGGAGATTCATCAGGACTTGCATGTGTACTCATGGACTTGGACTTTCATGTCATGTGTGGAGCATGTTTCACCCCAGTCTGGGTGGGACTCCACTTGAGTGTGCGACCCAGGTTAGTTACGCAGCACTTTGATATTCTTTCATTTTATATCACTTGTGCTTGATCGTAGGTTAGGATATTGATAAAAAACTATGAGATTCAACTAATCTCATATGATTTAATGAGCACCAAATGATGAGCCGAAAAATCTCATTATCGGGTTAAGGTAAAAATAATCAAGGTCGTTGCGACCCGAATAGTGAAGCTCAGTCAACAAGAAGATAAGACCACCAAATAAATCAAACAGTCAATAAAATCGAATAGCGGTCGTCGCTATTTATTTAACCTGGTATACTGACCAGGGTCGAACTCAAGGAGCACGGATTGGCCAAATAGGCCTACAAAGTAGTCAGAAAATAAAATAAAGTAAAGAAAATATTTTTGGTGGATTTTATGGTTTTTTAAATTGTTAAGAATTTTAATTATGAAGAAAAATAGGAAAAGGGCAAAAAGAGGCACACTCAATGAATTATTTAATACCACAAAACAAATCCAAAATTTACATTAAAAATATTTTTGTGTTTTTTGAATTTTTAAGTGTTTTTTTATAATTTTCTAAGATTTTTATATTTTTTATTAATTTTCTAAAAATGAAATAAGTCAAGAAACTGAAATCAATGTGCATCCAGATTTGAAAGGTTATTTAAGAATATCTAAATAACCTCTAAAAATCTGGAGAAAATTTTATATCAAACTACAGCTGAAAAGTAAGCTACATGAATAAAAATTGCATTTTTTAATTTTTTTTGGAATTTTTAATAATTTTTATAAGTTTTTTAGGGTTTTGTAATTTTTAGGGGTTTTAGAAGTCCAAATCAAGCCAAAATTAGACTGAAGCAAGAAAACACACAAACAAACAGTAAATAATTTTTTTAGAATTTTTGGATGATTTTTTATATTTTTAATTGATTTTATAATTCAAACACTAGCAAAAACAAGGGTTTTTGAATTTTTAAAAATATAAAAACAACTCAAAAATGTCCCAACAAATTAGTAAAATTTTTACACAGTGGCAGGGACCACGTGTCCAAATTTCACAAAATTTGGAGTTAATTTGATATTTTATTCAAAAAAAGGCAGACAACACATAAGGACTAAAGTGCAATTTCAGAAAAGTTTTCACCCAATGAATAACACGTGTAAAAAGGGGGGAGAAATTTGCAAAAAGCCCAGACAAGCACGAGGATAGCACGTGAGTCACACACAGAAGGGTATATATGTAATTCCTATTTATAAAGATCCAAATGGTAACAGTAACAAAGTGCAGGGAAAACTATGTAAATGACCCACAACTCACGTGTCGACGCACGTGCTCCACATTCACAGGAACTAAATCACAAATAAAATAAACACAAGGTCCTACATGCAATTTACCCTAAATAAAAACAACTAGATAAAATATTTACAGGACTCAACTGTAACAACTAAAGAGAGAATGGCGTAAGGGATATTTACCCCTTTATTAAGATATGGCTGGAAGGCACTCCATCTATGATCGGACGGCTGAGATTCACAGATGCCTCTTCGTTGATCTGTGGCTTAGATCTGATCCTCAGATGGATCTGACGGTCAAAAGCCTCACACAAACGAATGGATGAGATCTAATTTGGAGCGAGGGGCTCAATCGAACGGTGCTGGAGGTTCTTGGAAGAACAGCTCCCTGGCAAGGTTTCTCGGGCCAATACGCTCGATCAGGAGGTCCTCAGGTGCTGCTGAGATAGGGGAATGGAAGATGAAGGTACTCCGCAGCTGGTGGGATGCTCGGATGGGGCTGGGAGCATCAGCGGAGCTCCGGCGACGGGGACAAACTGGACCAGTTGTTCCTGAATAGTCGAGCCTCTAGAAGAGGTTGTTAAGCCTTGGTACCTGCACAAGAAGCAAGAGGGGTCGAGGGCAAACTGCCTCGACCCGTTAGCGGGCGAAGGGGGTGACCGGATGGGGCACTGCGTGGTCCTCCAGCGAGCGACAGTGGAGGAAGACCTAATTCCTGGTTCTGGGGCGAACCAAGATGATCGGAGGGGCGAAGAATGTGCGGACAGGACTCGTGAAGGTGTGGGTGTGGTCGGATGGTCGAACGGATGAGTGGATGATCGGGAATCGGCCGGCGGCGCAAAACCTAAGAATCGAAATCAAAGCTACGCTAAGGGCTAAAAGGATTACCTGGTGATCGGAAGCGTCTGTGGGGGAGGTGCTAAATCTCCTACGGTCTTCGCCTCGATGGAGAGATGCCTCCAGAGGCTCAGGCTTCGCCGATGGCGGAGCTCGGTGATGATGGTTGCCAGACCTAAAGCTACGTCTCCAAACACTCGTTGCAACACGGTCCAACGCTCATTGTCACTCGAGGAGGAAGGTGGAGGTCAGTGGGTCGAAGGCGAGGGGCCAAAAGTTCAAAGATGGGAAGAAAAGGTGTGGCTCCGATGAGTTATATATGATGAAAGGTCCGATAAGATGGACGTGAAGCGCGCATTCCAAGGAGTGGATCCCTAAGAGGATAGGAAGGCGTGGATCGCGGATCACTCCTGGACAATCGGAGCCCTGGGTTCAAGAAGATGGAGGTTGGATCACTCCAAGAAAATTTGGATAAATCGGGTAGGAATCGGATCCGGGTGCAAAGTGGTCCAGGGGGGAGAGTTGACCGGGGGTCAACATCCCCCTGTGGACCAATCAGGAGGCGCCATCTCATAATTAGTTAGAAATTAAATTAAAAATAGTAAATGACTTTATTTCAAAATATTTTCAAAAAAATGTTTATTTATTTTCAAAGCATTTTTTAGTGATTTTTATTTATTTCTTTGAAAAATAAATTGTGTATATACATTACATAATAATATATAGGTATAAAATACCTATGTATTTTTTATTTTTATTTTTATTATTTTATTTTTGTACAATTATCCCAATTTTATATTTTATTTATTTACATCATAAAATTTGGGATATAAAATAATTTTATTTGATTTTTATTAATTATTTATAAGGGTAAAATAAACATGTCTTTTATTCTTATATACATGATATATATATACAATGAAGAGAGAGAATTTATTCTCTTTTTTTGTTTTTTTATTTTATTTTTCTAATTTTTATTTTATTTTTATAAATATATACAAATTAATAAAAAAACATTTTATTTTTGTTTCACTTTTAATAAAATAAAATATATACAGGAAGGAGTATATTTATGGTGAATGGTACCATCTCTCTCTACTTGGTTTCTTATGCGGTCAGGCCAATGCTTGGCCCTCCCTTGGGTTCGACTCACTCGATATTTATTCTAAATATCTCCTTCTTTTTCTCTCTTCTTTATTCTTTTATTATTGCACAAAAACATGCTAATTATTGATATTTACACAATGCATGCATTTTGGTAATTTATTCTATTTACAAGTATTTACATGGTGTTTTGCAAAGTTTTGTAGCTAAAATAAAAGAATAAAGAGTGATGAATGAGGATTCATCACCCCCCTATACTTTACTTTGCTAGTCCCTTAGCAAACACTTATTTGAAAAAGAAGTGAAAAAGAAAAGGAAGGGAAAAAGAATGAATCAATGCTGATTATTAAACTTGTCTTCATTAAATTGAAGTATGGAGTGATGAATCTGTGATTCATCACTCTAAAAGTTGAAAATAGAGTCTTGTTCCCGAGTAAATAGATGCATATTTCCCTTTATATTGTAAAATTAGCATTCATGCATGCAAACATAATATCTGCATTTTAGCATTCATAATTGCATAAAATAAGAAGCCAATTTCACTTGTAAATATCCACCTGTATATTAGATAAAATACCTTATTTGTATATATTTTATACTAACTCCAAAGTTAATAAAATCAACTCTATAGTGTATATATTACTAACACTAATTAAAGAAAAATATCTAAAAAATACTAACTTGTAAAATTGACCAATAAAACCCCAATCCAAGTTTGAAGCTGTAAACCTTAAAATGTGCATATCTCTCTCATACAGCCTCCGAATTAGGTCTACTCACTTTTAAAGTAATAAACATTCAGAGACCTTCGAAACAAGACTAATTTCATTAAAATCGGAGCTCGTATGCAAAACTTAAGTTTTGGGTCCCTTTTGTATATTATACAAATTGACCGTTTTGCCCCTGTATTTTATCATTTTAGTTTCTTCATTATTAAAAATCCAAAAAAAAATAGATTAAGTTGTAAATATTTTTCTCATATTTTATTATTTATTATTTTGATTTTTCTCTCTTTAAGAAAATGACAAAAAATTATAAAAGGAAAAATGCGGTATTTTATATCTATAAGGTACCACCCAAAAATACACTTTGTACAGATGATTTCATTTGATTTTTGGCCCTTCATGAAAGTTGTAGATCTCGTCGAGACGAGCAACTTTCGTGTTGACCACTTTTTGATTTAATCCCTTTTATTATTTTTTTTATTTTTGTTTACATTTAATTTTTGATTTTTCTAGGAGCGACATGTGGCAACTCCTGGAGCTGCCACATGTCACCCTATTATTTTATTAATTTCAGATTTATTTTATTATTTTCGGATTTATTTTTATTGTTATTTTATTATTATTATTTTAATTATTTTTAGTAGCTTTTTATTTTATTTTATTACTTTATTTATTTAATCCACTTTTACCTCTTCTCATTTCTTTTCCCCCACTCCAAGCCACATTAACCCCACTTCCTCCACCAATCTCTCCACTCTCTCCATCTCTTTTCCAACTCCCTCATCCTCTTTATATTCCCATCTTCTACTCCATTATTTTTCCCTTGAAGTTTCAGGTGACAGCTACGGCTTTTTCACGGTTGAGCAACAACCTCCTCGAGATTATTCTCAGGTGCGATCCGGCGATCTCTTGCCGTAGTAGCCCCACTCGTGAGGCTACCAAGCTTCGGAGCAACCGCCATCTCCTCGAGGCGACGACGGAAGCCGCACGACGCGGCTTCATTTTCGGCGAACCACAGGTAAGCATACTCTATCTTAATCTTGTCACTTCATTTTTTATCTAACGATTTTTTTTCCTTGTTCTTAATCACAATCACACAACATCACATACCACCACCACAACCACCACAATCACAATCAACTCTTTCATCATCATCTCCATCATAAGCCATACATCATCACCATCATTCATTTCACCTTTTATTACTGTTAAAAAAATACAACCAAAAAATTTGCAAAAAAAAAAGAAGGAAACAAAAAAAAGAAATTCCAGGGAAGAAGCAGTCGTAGCCGCCCCCTCCCTGGCTCCCCACCGCCGTCGCAGACCTCCAGCGGGCACGCGCCCGATCTCCGCCAGCCCGCCTTCACAGTTCCAGACACCGCCCCGCGCAGCAGCCCCGCGCGCCGCCCTCCACCGCAGTGCCCCGCGCGCACCAGCGCAGCATCCAGCCGCAGCCGCTGCCCCGTTCTCCACTCGCCGCCCCACTCACATGGGCCATCGATCAGCGCGCGCCCAGCCGACTGAGCCCGCCGCGGCTGGGCACCGCCAACGCCAACCTTCAGTGTCAAGCCACCGTTTGCCCTCACGCGTCCTCCGCCCGCTGCTGCGAGCCGCCCCGCGCGCGCCCACCTCCGCGCGTCCTCGACGCCGCCCTCCGCCACCGACGCTGCTCCAGGCCGCCATCGTTCCTTCGTGCCACCGCAGCGCCGCCGTTGCGCGGCCGGCCCTCCTCCAACATCACCCACAGCCACCTTGCGTGGCTCGTCGTCTTGCCGTGGCCTCCACCGACCTCCATCGCGAGCGCCCAGCGCGCGCCCCCGTCCGCTCGCGCCACCCGCGCGACGCGTGGCCGCAGCCCCGCGCTGGCTCTCCAGCGCCGCCGTCCCCTCGCGCCGTCTCTCCCTGCCTTTGCCCTAGCCGTCCCGCAACTTGCGTGAGAAGAAAAAGGTCCAATCTTTATTTATTTATTTTGTAACATTTGCATCATCTGCCCTTTAAGTCTCTTTAATTTCAAAAGTGCCCTCAGGCAGAGTACAGTTCATTTAGTTTCATTTTGTATTGCATCGACACCCCTACATTTGTACGTTAATTTGGACACTATTTTTGCATCATTTTATTTCTTCAAAAATAGCATATTGTTGACTGATTAATTCTGAACATTTTGGCTATTTATTTACATTTTTGTGAGCATCGAATAGTTTACTAAAAATCAAAGATTGAAAATCACATATATTTTGCCCATTTAAGCTCTGAAATTTGCACAGTCATATTTATTGCTCAAAAATTGTAAAAAAATTGTGAATGTTGCCTCTCATTGTGCTTTAATTACTGTCCAAGTTTCATCAAAGTTGGAGTTGTCATTTGCATAGACTAAATTGTAGGGTGATTTCTGTAAATGATTTTTAGTTAATTCCACGAATAACATTTTTGGGAAATTTCAACTCTCCTGGATTCATCATTAAAATATCTTTTTGAGATAAATTAATCTCTGGATAATTTGATTTCGTGGATTAATTAGGAATTAAATACCCGTAATCACTCTATTTTCAGTAAAATATTCATAAAAAATCAAAAAGTGTCAGAAAATTCCAAAAAAATAGAGTAGTTTCATTGCATCATTTATTACTTCCAGTAAATTTTTCATAATTTTTTCATATCATTTGCATGAAAATTTGCATAAAAACCCTAAAAAAGATTGCATTTTTCATTTGTGCATTTTAAATTCAAAAAAATCCAAAAAAATACATTTGCGTTCATTATTGGATTAGGTTTATAGGAAAAATATAATTTGGTCGATTTGAATCAATTGGACATCAAAGATTAATTTGGCTAAGTCGGTTATTTTCTTAATAACTTAATCCAATTCATCATTGCATTTGGCATTTTATCGCATTAAAAAAATACCCAAAAAATATCACTAGGAAAACCGTAATCTAATCCATCTAATCTGATCCCGAGTTGTTCCTTTGCCTCCTTGAGTCGACCCTGGGGCTTGCCCAGGCTAAATAAACATCAAACCGCGTTATTTCATTAGACAATTAATTAAATTGTGCGGTTATTTTTGATCGACGTGAATCTATCTGACTGCAACGCACTAGTCAATCAGACGACATATAAAGGGTAGATTCCGCGGTTCGTCATGGAGCTTAGTCAGATCTTTGGATTATTAATGTGTTGGAACCTTATTTGGACTTAGGTTTAAAACTTAACAGCCTCTAAGTTCCACTAATCTATAGTCAAGGCTCCTCAACAATCCAGATCAGAACAAGTCTACATACACAAACCCTGAAGACCATGAATCTTTTCTTGTATTGTGTAAGTGAGGTATATCTCTCCACCTCAGAAGTAGCAAAATGACAACCCTCCCCAACAAGGTAACTCTAATACCCTAGTCTGGCAACTCTTTCCTTGAGGAGCGGGGTATTCCCTTCTAAGTTCAAGTACAATCGGCTCAAGAAGAGGGGGAAGAAGAGAATGGACCATGGCCAGTGTAGCCACGTATCCTTGGGAGCTCAACCAGTGTAGCTAAGTCTCCCTGTTGCAAGCTTCATAAGATGGAACATGGATACCATAAGCTTTGCTTTATTGCACTATATACACTCCGCTGGGATTATCATTTTCTATCAGAACCACCACTTTTTTGGAGTTCTTTTCTTTTTTTTGCATTTTTTGTGCATATTTACAACATATCTACAAAGTGCAGCATATATACAGAAGGAGTTTTTCCTCTTGAGCCAGTAGACTATCCCTCTTTTGAATCTTTATTGCAACCCACAACTCCTGTCGTTAGACCTCACGGCTACCAGACCAAGTTGAGACACACTTCCTTCACTATAAGAAGAAGAGAGGTTCCGCCTAGAAGTACTACCCTCATATGCTACCCCAAGTCAAAGAACACTGCCTCTCACCACCTCATCCGTGGAGAGCTCGGTGTAAAGTGCTGGTCCAAGTAAAGCCATTGTCTGTAAGAGTCATGTGTGTGTTGTTAAGTGCTCTACTTAGGTTCATCGAGATGACATATGATCATAGCCAAGTGGACTCAAAGAATTAAGTCACCATGGACCTGAAAAGTCTCAACCCTAAGCCCTATAAGGTTCCTCTTAGAATTAGGTGGATTAAGATCTTAACCAAGCTCCATTTTTCAATTTAATCCCAGGCTAGTTTAAATGTCAACTATGATTCAGGAAAAACTATACAAATATTTACAAAGATGGAATTTACAAAATATTTACAAATGTGCAAAATTTTTGAAAAATACTTTGAAAACATGAACGTATGCATGAATGCAAGTTTTGCAAAATATTTACACAAATTTACACAAGGTTTTTGCAAACTTTTGTTTTTCAAAATATTTACAAAAATTTTGTACTATATACATAATTTTGTTAACAAAATATTTACAAACTATTTACACAAAAGATTTTTACAAACACTTTTACAAAAATAATTTGTACAACTAGCTATGTATGTGCAATAAAGAATTTTATTTAAAAGTAAAAAAATTTTATTTTTATGGATTTTACGGTTTTTAGCCATTTTTATTTATTAACACACTCACACAAAGTACGAGTTATGTCTAAAGTATATATGAAATATATAAGACACTCCCCTATACTTAGCTCGAAAGATGTCCTCTGAGCGAATCAAGAGCGATGAAGAAGACATAACTCGTGCTTAGTATAGGGAAGTGAAAAGGAAGGCTATATACAAAGATGAATGAAAGAATAGAAATGAAGAAGAAACTCGGGGTTTCCCCCTATACATAGGATCAAGTAATCCTAAGTATAGCAGGCTGTACATAAAGGAAAATCCGAGTGGAGAATGTACAGGGTCTACCTCCCCTATACTTAGGGTAAATATCCCTAAGTATAGGCAGCAAAATAGAGGTAGAAAGAGACGAAGAAGACAAACAAACAAATATATACAAGATGGAAGGGCATCACTCCCCCTATACTTAAGGTGAATAATCCTTAAGTATAGGCAACGGCATGAGTAATTAAACAGAACGAAAGGAACAACTCGGTGTTTCCACCCCCTATACTTAGGATGAGGTATATCCTAAGTATAGCAAAGATAATCCTAAGCGAGACCTGGGGTGAAAACAAACACAGAAGAAAGAACGATCAATTCATGACAAAACATGTATATACAAAAGGGTACAATGTTGAGGTGCCTCTCAACAAGCGCTAGATTTTACGCCCCTAGCTGGGCGCAAAGACTAGGACAAAGCTGTGTCAAGGTTCAGGACAGCATCTGTAAGGCGAATGCCGTACTATCGTCGCAGTCTCGGTATAAGAACAACGATGAAATCGACAGTGTAAAGAATGACACCCAGGTATGCAATCAGGCGGGTGTCTGCTACCGGCCAATGCTATGGGAATAAGGACTCGGGATCCGGTAGCATAAAAGAAAACCTTGGCTCAGGATCAGACTAGAGTGAAAGTGTAGAGCCGAAGAAATCAAACGTGGAGAAGGATGGATCAGTCATGGAATCCTCTATATCAATCAGCATCTCAAAAAGGTGTAGAAAGTCAAGATCAAGAGACTCTCTAAGAAAACTGATATCCGATGCATATAATGAAGACAAATTAGAAAGATCGTCGAATATCTCAAGGATCGGCTCATCCTCGCAAGGGTCGTCGAGGTGAGATGACTCAGAATCAGAAGGATCGGAAGACTCGGTTTCGTGATCTGCCAGATCGAATATACTCTCAGAAAATGAAATTGAGTATGCATCGTGTATGGCATTCTCCCGTAGATAACCCTCAGGGAGAAATGCAAGATCATCGGTGAGAAATAGAGGATCAGGATCTATAAGGGCATCTGCGCTGCTGTCAAGCACCCACTCTATGCACCAGAATGCATCATCATCTGAAGTCTATCTCTGGTCAATCTGGAAGTAGGAGAAGGTACTGGTCAACACCGCGGAGGCTGGCAATGTGGTTGCGGCTGATCCTCGCTCTGCGGCAATGCTGGTTGTCATCTGGTCCTCAGAAAATGTATCCGTCTCATCAAAATGGAGGACACCAGACTCAAATACGGGATTATTTATGTCTGGCATCTCAAAGTGGTATCCTATACCGAGCTCTGGCTGTTGGGCTGAGTCCTGGTATCTGTCTGAATCCGAGAAGTATCTCTGCAGATGAAAAGCTGAATCATCCGGGATTGGACGCTGAACTGGCTAGATCAATGGCTGTAGTAGCGGGGGCTCCTCCGTCTCCTAGAGTATCAGAAGATCTGATATCCAAGACTGGTCAACTGAAAACTTTGGGGCTGACTCGTACTCTAGCTAGAAAACCAACGGGAACTTGAGTAGTCTCTGGGTCAGAACCTCCACTGTGATAGTCATCTCCTTTGTTATCTGTGTTGCGGCAGAATCCAAGTCCTCGGTCAGGTGTGTAGAAGCTGTATCCTCATATAGTGTGGCACACCCCACTGGTACTGCAACATCCTCATGTGTTGTCCCGACTACGGCATCTCGTGAAGATGGTTTCTGTGAAAGCGATCTCGATATGGCATCAACTAGCTCAATATCGAAACTGCAGTGTGAACTGCTACACGAGGTAATCACCATGTTATCTGATCCGTGGTCATCCCCCGCATGGAGATCTCAATAAAGTCTGTCAATGAAAGTTCGTGCTCAGGAAATCTCCTCAAGAGGTCAAGAAACCTCAGCAATGCCTCACGCAGTGGCTCTTGGGGGTCTACTGAAAAATCCATGATAATAGACCGCATCATATCTGCTCTACGTTGGGGGTCAAATCTCTGTAAAAACTCGAACTGTAGCTCTCCCCACATAGCAAATCTCCTTCCCAATCGTCTGTGCCATCTCATGGCTCTATCATGAAGTGTGAATGGGAAGGTCTTCAGCATCAGCTCCTCTGCAGTGATATCTAAATATGTCTGGCTCTCGCAGAACTTCTCGAACTCGGCTCGTGCACCTCTCTTGAGAATGTCGGCAGTCGCTGAATAAACTCCAAATCCAGAATGAAGGGACCTAATGTAGAAGTTGACTGAGCTCCCTATCCTATCTGATCATCCATCATGCTGGCATAGGAGGCATCTGATACTCGCATCTGCTCTCTATGATCACGTACTGAGTGCACTCTCAACTCAACAGTGGTATCGTTTGGGCCTCGCATCTGCTCAATCTGATCTCCGCGGTCGTCTAGCGCAGCATGCCCAGAAGAATGAAAGGGATGGGCGGGAGGGAACGGGAGGTTGGTCGGAGATCCGACCTCCCTCGAGGGTGGACTAGACTGATGGGAAGAAGATGGAGAAGCCGCAAGAGTCAGCAAGAAGTGAGGAGGGTCCATCATCCAGGGGTAAAGAAGAGGAAGAAGTAGAAGGAGACTGAAGGGAGGGTGGGAGGGAGAAAGATAGATGACTGGAGGAGAAGATAGATGGGAAGGCAGAAGGGATCTGGAAACTCATAAGATGAGAAAACAAACCCTCGATTCACCTACTCAACACTGAGCTGAAGACCGTAAAGGTTCGATCAGATATCTTGTCGTTTTTATTAGGTGATAACGCAGTCTTTCAGAGCGATTACGTGAGCTGATAGGAATCCAATACTCTTAACAGACTGTCCCGAATAAAAGGTCGGTAGTCTGTCAAGAAATCGGATATGGCTCTAGCCTAGGGTGCGGGTCACTCTCTCGCTCATCCAAACCAAACAAGGAGGGGGTTACTCTCCCCAAGACAGATTTTTAAATGAGATGTCTTTTAGGGTCAAGTGTGTTTAGCAATCTCGATTTTATTACTTTTGTTTTTTAAGTATTTTTCAAAAAAATCAACAATCATCTAATGAATTTTCTGATTTCCTTTTATTCCTAAGTCCAGAAAAACGGGGGGGAGGAAAATGGAAAAGCCAATGCGCGATGAAATCTATGAATGCATGCACGAGATAAAAGACGTACCTTGCTTCAGCAGTCTACATGCAATTATGATCCGCGCATAAATTTAAACTAAACTATATGGAATGCAGTGCGAGAATCGTCCTAAACAGAAGCTCATATTATCGTGAAGAACCGGTTTATTTGTCTAAGTCTAAGCGTATTCTATGGGAACGGATATTCTATTAGGGCTTTGGTCCTAATGCTACCTGGCTCAACGAAATAAAAACTAAATCTAGGGGCTCAAGCACAGAAATCCATGTGAAATAAAAAAGAACAAAAATGGCAAAAACCAAAACATCAGTAGGGTCCCCGGAGCACATCGGTGCTCGGTGAAACAGACCCCGAGAAGTCAAGTGTCTCTGAAAGTCCTGGTACTTGTATTATTACAATAATATAGCTGGAAATAAAAAATAACTACTCTACTCTAAGTCTACAGCTAAAACTCCCAAGCACTCCTGTCTGACTCCTCTCGCGCTCTCCTGCGGCTCTGTGCAGAAGGGAGCCACCTCCGATCTCCGCGGTTGCGTCGGCTTTTCAAAGAAAGCCGCCTTGGTCATCGGGCCCTCGCAAGAAAAATAGACAGAAAATGCGTCAGACCACAGTTATTATAATAATAAAAATGAAAATGAAAATAAAATGCAAAAATAAAAATAAAGACAAATAAAATAAGACAAACAAAAAGAAAAATAAAATGAAAAAATAAATGAAAAATAAAAAAAATAAAATAAACATAAAAATCCACGGAAAAGCCGTGAAAAGATGAGGAAAAAGTCGCGAAGCTGAAAACCGAATAAAAACAAAAAGAAAAAGACTACTAAGTCGTGCTCCCTGGCAACGGCGACATTCTGATGATACGAAAAACCTCACTATCGGGCTAAGGTAAAAATAATCAGGGTTGTTGCGACCCGAACAGTGAAGCTCAGTCAACAAGAAGATAAGACCACCAAATAAATCAAACAATCAATAAAATCGAATAGCGGTCTTCGCTATTTATTTAACCTGGTATAGCGACTAGGGTCGAACTCAAGGAGCACGGATTGGCCAAATAGGCCTACGAAGTAGTCAGAAAATAAAATAAAGAAAAGAAAATATTTTTGGTGGATTCTATGGTTTTTTAAATTTTTATGATTTTAATTATGAAGAAAAATAGGAAAAGGGCAAAAAGAGGCACACTCAATGAATTATTTAATACCACAAAATAACTCCAAAAATTGCAATAAAAATATGTTTGTGATTTATGAATTTTTAAGTGTTTTTGATAATTTTCTGATATTTTTATATTTCTTTGTTAATTTTCTAAAAATGAAATAAGGCAAGAAACTAAAATCAATCTGCAGCCAAATTTGAAAGGTTATCTATAAATATCTAAATAACCTCTAAAAATCTGGAGATAATTTTATATCAAACTACAACTGAAAACTAAGCTACAGGAATAAAAATTGCATTTTTTTTGAATTTTTTAGACTTTTTAATAATTTTTATAAGGTTTTTAGGGTTTTCTAATTTTTAGAGGTTTTAGAAGTCCAAATCAAGCCAAAGTCGAACTAAAGCAAGAAAACACACAAACAAACAATAAGTATTTTTTTTAGAATTTTTGGATGATTTTTTATATTTTTAATTGATTTTATAATTCAAACAGCAGTAAAAATAAGGGTTTTTGAATTTTTAAAAATATAAAAACAACTCAAAAATGTCCCAAAAAATTAGTGAAATTTTTACACAATGATAGGGGCCACATGTCCAAATTTCACAAAATTTGGAGTTAATTTGGTATTCAACCAATAAAATACAGATAGCACATAAGGACTAAAGTGCAATTTCAGAAAAGTTTTCACCCAATGAATAACACGTGTAAAAGGTGGGTGAAATTTGCAAAAAGCCCAGACAACACGCGGATAGCACGTGAGTCACACACAGAAGGGTATATATGTAATTCCTATTTGTAAAGATCCAAATGGTAACAGCAATAAAGTGTAGGGAAAACTATGTAAATGACCCACAACTCACGTGACGACACACGTACTCCACATTCACATGGACTAAATCGCAAATAAAATAAACACAAGGTCCTACATGCAATTTACCCTAAATAAAAACAACTAGATAATATATTTACAGGGTTCAACTATAACAACTAAAGAGGGAAGGGCCTAAGGGATATTTACCCCTTTATTAAGATCTGACTGCTGGAAGGCACTCCATCTATGATCGGATGGTTGAGATTCACGGACGCCTCTTCGTTGATCTGTGGCTCGGATCTGATCCTCAGATGGATCTGACGGTCAAAAGCCTCACGCAAACGAATAGATGAGATCTAATCTGGAGCGAGGGGCTCAATCGAACGATGCTGGAGGTTCCTCGAAGAACATCTCCCTGGCGAGGTTCGCCCGGCAAATACGCACGATCAGGAGGTCCTCAGGTGCTGTTGAGATAGGAGAATGGAAGCTGGAGGTACCCCGCAGCTGGTGGGATGCTCGGATGGGGCCGGGAGCATCGGTGGAGCTCTGGCGACGGGGACGAACTAGAGCAGTTGTTCCTGAATAGTCGAGCCTCTAGATGAGGCTCTTAAGCCTTGGTACTTGCACAGGAAGCAAGAGGGGTCGAGGGCAAACTGCCTCGCCCGTTAGCGGGCGAAGGAGGTGACCGGATGGGGCGTTGCGTGGTCCTCCGACGAGCGGCGGCGGAGGAGGACCTAATTCCTGGTTCCGGGGTGAACCAAGATGATCGGAGGGGCAAAGAACGTGCGGAGAGGACTCGTGAAGGTGTGGGTGTGGTCGGATGGTCGAACGGATGAGTGGATGATCAGGAATCAGGCGGCGAAGGCCGGCGGCGCAAAACCTAAGAATCGAAATTAAAGCTACGCTAAGGGCTAAAAGGATTACCTGGTGATTGGAAGCATCTGTGGGGGAGGTGCTGAATCTCCTACGGTCTTTGCCTCGATGGAGTGATGCCTCCAGAGGCTCGGGCTTCGCCGGTGGCGGAGCTCGGTGATGATGGTCGCCGGACCTAAATCTACGTCTCCAAACACTCGCTGCAACAAGGTCCAACACTCGTTGTCACTCGAGGAGGAAGGTGAAGGTCACTAGGTCGAAGACGAGGGGCCAAAGGTTCAAAGATGGGAAGAAAAGGTGCGGCTCCGGTGAGTTATATATGATGAAGGGTCCGATAAGATGGACGTGAAGCGTGCATTCCAAGGAGTGGATCCCTAAGAGGATAGGCAGGCATCGATCGCGGATCACTCCTAGACAATCGGAGCCTTGGATTCAAGAAGATGGATGTTGGATCGATCCGGGAAAATTTGGAGAAATCGGGTAGGAATCGGATCTGGGTGCAAAGTGGTCCAGGGGGGAGAGTTGATTAGGGGTCAACATCCTCCGTGGACTAATCAGGAGGCGCCACCTCTTAATTATTTAGAAATTAAATTAAAAATAGTAAATGACTTTATTTCAAAATATTTTCAAAATAAAAAATGTTTATTATTTTTAAAGTATTTTTTAGTGATTTTTATTTTTTTTTGAAAAATAAATTATGTATATACATTATATAATAATATATATAGGTATAAAATACCTATGTATTTTTTATTTTTTTATTTTATTTTTGTATAATTATCCCAATTTTATATTTTATTTATTTACACCATAAAAATTGGGATATAAAATAATTTTTATTTGATTTTTATTAACTATTTACAAGGGTAAAATAAATATGTCTTTTATTCTTATATACATGATATATACAATGAAGAGAGAGAACTTATTTTCTTTTTTATTTTTATATTATTTTTCTAATTTTTATTTTATTTTTATAAATATATACAAATTAATAAAAAAACATTTTTTATTTTTGTTTGTTTTTAAATAAAATAAAATATATACAAGAAGGAGTATATATATGGTGAATGGCCCCTATCTCTCTCTACTTGGTTTCTTTTGCGGTCAGGCCAATGCTTGGCCTTCCCTTGTGTTCGATATTTATTCTAAATATCTCCTTCTTACTCTCTTCTTTATTCTTTTATTTTTGCACAAAAACATGCTAATTATTGATATTTACACAATGCATGCCCTTTGGTAATTTATTCTATTTACAAGTATCTACATGGTGTTTTGCAAAGTTTTGTAGCTAAAATAAAAGAATAAAGAGTGATGATTGAGGATTCATCACCAAACATCTATCGACTTAGCCAAAATTAATTCGATTCTTCCCGCTAATAGTATCTCGTTCAGGGTGTGATTTCACTCGACTTGCATGCATGTATTGTAAATTATAAATTCAGTCTTGCACGTGCATGGAGAATGTTGGAGGCAGTGTAAGTTTTCTCTCAAGCATGCATCATGGTTTTTTTGTTTGCATAGACCATTCTTGATTTCCTCTTAATTTATCACTTAGGATTTAAATGAAATTGGGACGTTCCATTAGATGATGGATGCTTGATATATGCTCACATTAATTTCATTAATAACCTGAAGCATAAAACTGAGATTGATAATGAAATTTGACCCCCAATAAAATGGAGTAAAAAATTAACCTTGTATTATGGGAAAGCAAAACCCGCATTGTATCTAGGGTATGCTGAATGTTGAGAGGTGAGGACATATCCCCTGGGATAGTACCCAAAACCTATTATTAAGCCTTGCATAACAGACTTGTATTATGGATGATCACCAGTAAAATAGAAAAGATAAAATGACCAACACATATTGGTCTTCTTGTGTGAGTTGGTGCATCAAGGGTATGTGCTTGATTAGTTGAGCCAGGGTTGTGTCGTCTGCCCAACCCTCCCATAACCCTAGACACTCCATCTTCCATTTCCAAAGATTCATTCATCTCTGAAAATTCGACCATCTTGTAGATCCATTTCACTCTACATTTCACTCTAACCCTAACTGGTGACCTGGTTCCCCATACATATCTCCATATCTAGATACGTAGCTACTCTTCAGCCTAAGTACATGGGGAACCATGTACACATCTGAGTGTTCACCTCAGGTTTCTCTATCTTCAATGCATATTTCTATCCTTAAGCTCTTCTCAACTTACGTATAGGGGAGACCTGAACCCCTGTCTTCTTCTTCACTCATTTGATCTCTTCCCTCAGTCCTCTTCTTATGCTTAGGCTATTCTTAACCTAAGTATAAGGGGATGTCTCGAGTCAGTTCTCGTATGCTCTTCTTTTAGCATGAGATAGGGCTTCATATCACTTTGTGCTATGAGGGCATAACAAAAGCTAAGTATAGGGGTGTACCGTATATATTTCATATGTACGTTAGCCATAGCTCATATTTGAAAAATTTTCAAACTTTTTTGGGCTAGGGTATAGTATTTTGTGAACTAATTTGTGTAAAAATGTTTGAAAATTTTTCTAACTATGTGACTTTGTTTTGAAAAATGTTTGACAATGATTTGAAAAATGGGATTTTACTTTGTTTTGAAAATCATTTGAAAAAATGTTTTGAAAATCTTTATATTATGTGACATGGTTTGGAAATTTTTTCAAAATTCTTTTAAAAATAAGGGATAAAACGAGACTAACTTGTGTTGTAATTACTTCTATCCTTATTCAAAAACCCATAAAAATCAGAAAAAAAATTAAAAATTATTTAGTAACAACTCTGACTACTAAACTTAAAAATGATTAGCTACTTTTCAGTGAGGAAACTTCGGTCTCCCTTAGTAGAGTGGGTGGTTAAAAGACAACGCATATGGTACCATCTTGAAGTAACCCGAGTAGCCATTTGACGGTCCGTACTTACATCCATAATGGTTGGAAGTGGATCCAAATAGTCATATGAGTTTAGTCCAGTCAGTATTTCTCTAAAAAAACTCTAGAAATGTCTCCATAAACATTTGCAAAATTCAAAAAAAAACACAAAAAACATTTAACTTTTGAGTTGGTGTATCTCTGACACAATCACTATCACTCAAGCTTGAGGAATTGATAACACCTGGTTTTTGAGGTGTTAAGAGTCTGAGTTAACCAGCCTTAGTCATTAGGGTTTGACACTTGATAATCCTCACTTCCTCGTTTGAAATATTTGAGTGATATATTGCACTCTTCATCTCTACCTTAAAGGAATATGATCAGTTCATGACCAGCACAACTGAATAAATGATAAGACGAGTTGAGGTTTCACTTGAGGGACTGGGATTTTAGATTTGAGTCTATACCAGATTTGATGGTGCTCAATGATGGGATAAATTCAATGAAAGCTTCATGAAACCTGAGTGTCAGCAAACCGTAGCCAGTATGAGAAGAAGTTCTTATGCTATCTTTTGATATTGACCTATGTGCCAGGGTGGGATGAAATTTAATAAACTGTTGATCAATGTGTGCCAACTTGGTAAAAGCAGTAGAGCTAGCCAAAAGAAAAATAAAAGAAATGTTGAATGAAAAACCTCGCAATACAAAGTTAATTTAAAAGAGCTTACATCAAAGGCGAGCACTCCCAACCATTTTTAAAGTGTCCACTTGGACCAAAGCTATTAAGACCAAGAGTCGGCTAGCACCCAAAAAGGCTCTGCATCGTATAGTGATACAAGTCTGAGTGTCGAAGGTATCTTATATACTCAAAAGAGACACACCCCGATGCACTCCCAGAAAAACAAGTGCAGGCAACTCCAAGCTCTCTTGACGGACACACTGATCAACAACCAAAAATACAAGTGTTGAGTAATAAGGCACTCGAGAGGACCCTTGTTCTAATGAGAGGGAGAGGAGAAATTACATAAACCTATACCCTCCATCAGATGGCCTTCCATCTACACTTTCAAGTCCGACGAACTACTGAGACAGTGGATTGAACACAAGAACTGACTTATTTCCTAGTGTTGAGGATAAGGTTTTGAGGAGAGTCTCTTGGATCAGGACTTTGGGTGACATCTCAACTCGACTCTCATGATTGTAGTAAATACTAAATGTTATATCTCTAAACTATATGTATATATATAGTCTAATAATTAGAGGAGTTGGATTCCTTTTAACTAGAGCTTGGTTGAGATAAGGATTTTAAGATCACTCAAATCAATGGTTATTGATGAATTAAGCCTTAAAACTTCACTTGCACTGTCAAGGATTAATCCGACTCTTTCATTAATTAGATGCTCAAGGACGAGCATAGTTTAAGTATAGGGGTGATGAATCTATTATTTAGCATCATAATCTTCATCTTTTTATCTCTCTAGCTTGAACAATTCAATAAAACTCATTACTAATTAACCTTAATTAACAACTAACCCCTTGTTCTAATTATTGTGCATAATTAACATCTTTTTATATTCTTTATTTTCCTCTTATTAAAAATCCTCCAAAAAATAGATAATTATTGTATTTATTTATTTTGGCTTTTCTTATAAACAAAAATACAAAAAAATCAAAAGAATAAAAAGAGGTGTTTTTATTCATTAAGAATACTTCCAAAAATTCTACTTGGTGTATTTGTCCTCTTTTGACTTTTCGTCCAATAAGAAACTTGTATATCTCATTGAGATCTACAACTTTCATGTTTTGATTTTTGTAATTCTAAGTATTTATTTTTTATTTTTCTATGTTTTCTAATAATCCTATTGGGCCATGTGGCGCCCCTAGGTCGCTCACGTGGTTCGCTCTCCTTCTGCCACCTGCTTACCCATCCCGTCATCCGATCTCCTCTGATGGTTCACATCCTCACCATCCGCCTCGGCTATGTTCTCCACCACAATATCGGATCATTTGATCTTATCCTGAGCACCCGCTCACGCCTTCTCCAGAGCCGTTGGATCATAACATCCAACGGGTACCCCATCATTTTCCTCCTCTGTAACCGTTCGATGCCCTTCTCGTACCCTACCTTCTCCCATTTTTCCTAACCGTTTCACAGTACCTCGACCACCACTTCCACCTCCCCCACTTATCCCTAATTACCTCCACTCTTGCCATGCCCTTAACTCCTCAGGACACATCCTCCAGGGCAGCTGGCAACCGTTACAAGCATCGCCTCCACCTCTTCTGAAACCGTCCCTCTTCTCCATAAAACTGCCACCTTCACCCTCTATTCAAATCGTCCACCATTTCATAGGCCAAGATCGAGCCCCTCTCCTTCCTCCTGTGACAGTGGAGTGAAGGATTGAGGTGGCGAAGACCTTCTTCACCCTGGTGTCGACATGTGGTCTTCTCCGACCACGTCACGACGCCCTAGCTACCGTTGACTTTCTGGGGCAGCTACCCAGGTCAAGCGAAGACCTGAGCCCGTCGTCAGCTCAGCCCAAGCCACCTTCGACCATCTCCACATCTTCTTCAATTTCAGGTAAGGTCCTCAACCTTGTCTTATTCCTTGTTTCATCCCATTTATCAACAGCATCCAGATCACCTCACCTTCAATTGATCACCCCCTGAGCTCTGCCGAGCGTCCCTCACCTTCACGGAAGGCTCAGATGACTATCTTCCTTCTCCCCTACACCTACCACCCTAGGACTTCTGCTCCGGCGAAGCCAGAGGAGAATACATCGAGGGCACCCTCTTATTCTCCCCAATTGCTCTCCATTTCATCCCACCCTACTTCAGCTATCCCCCGCTAACACTTTTTATAGGTACCATCTTCAATTACTGGACTTCGGGCGGAGCTCCACCTCCGGTGTGAGATCGCTGATGGCCAGATCCAGAGGGCTTCGCTTCTCTACAGGAGCTCAAGCTTCATCGTACGCATCTTAGGATCCTTTTGGGATCCTCACCAGCCATTGGACAGCACAGAGGAGCTTAGGCATCCCTGCCAGAGCTCCATTCGTGTCGCTACAACTCGACGGGGAGGAGGCACCAGAACCTACAGGTGTCGTTGGATGGAACCCATTTGGTGTCCTTCTAGCAGCTCAAGGGCTGCCACGCCACTCACATCGAAGCGTAGAGGCTCGATGGGACCGAGCCTCTCCCAAGTCACCTCTAGTTGTCACATGGCCTGAGGCACCTGCACCGGCCCCGATCCTCTGCCCACGTGCCCCACACGTGAAGTTTGGACAATTTGCAAGGATGCTCATGGATTTCTTAAATTTATAATCAGGTCCTCCCCAGACATGCATACCTCATGTGCCATGACTAGGTAAATTGCAAAGAGACTTCATCGAGTCTTGGGAATTACAGAATGGTACCTCTTCTTCGGTTAAATTACAAGAAAGCCCTCTTGGCTTTCCATAATCACAAAAATTCCCCTCAAGGAACCTGTTTGAGTACTTTTATCTATTTATATTGCATATTTTTCTATCATTTACGCACATGAACTCTTTTGTTGATATATTGAGCATATGAACTCCAATTCCAGTGATTTCAATTTCATGGTGTTGTCTATTTCATCCTCTACAAAAATGTCATGCTTTCCTATTTTAACACTTAGATAAATATGCTAAAAATTAATGATTATTGGGTCACTTACTTATTAATCTTTTATGCCATTTTCCTATTAATTGATAAAATTGATGCATCAATTAAAGGCAAAATTGATATGTTTTGTATTGTTAAATTACTTAATTATTCTAGGGCACATTTAAGCATGTATTTATGTTTGCATTACATTTCATTTTGTGGCATTTTATTCTACTTAATGTGCATGGAACTCAACCAAAAATATCATTCTGTAGAATGCATCATTGTCTTGCAAGTTTAGCATTATTTTATGCATAATCTGTTTGTTGACCTAGGTTAAGAAGTATTCGCTTCATCTGAACATTAATTTCTGATTACTCATCATAGAGGCTCGTACCACTGTGTTCGACCTTGGTATACCTACCAAGTTAAAAATACTCCACATATTCAAAAGTTTGGTAATCTGATTGTTCTATTTTCGCCTCATGTATACGACTATATATGATTATTATTAGAGGCAAAAACACGCTCATCAATGACAGAAGACCTCATGCTTGGAGAGCTTTGATATGTGCTCCAACTCGACTCCAACATACTTAGGTGCTCCTGAAGGTTGCAAAACGGAGCTGGAAGGTTTCTGTAGATGTTGGGCTCCTCAAAATGATCCAGGCCTCACTGATCGAGGCCTGGAGCTTGATGACTTGGGCTTCAGTTCAGAGGTTCAAAGTTGCTCTAGACGGAGCCCTGAAGTGCATAGACCTGTGCAAAATCTTCAAGGCTCGAAGGGCAAGCTCCTCGACCTAGGGGTTAAGCAAAAAATGGGGGAAATGATGCATGCAGAGGTGCTTTGGCGAGTGACAGAGGAGGAACACCAACTTCTTGATCTACGCAAGATCAAGGGTGAGAAATAGATTATTAAATGAAGAACAAGATGAGAAATGAGATGGGGGTGAAATGAAATCGAGAAGATGTCGGAAACAGGAGAGACAGTAGCAGGAGCCTAGAGCTCCGGTGAGATCTTTTTGGGATTCTAAGCTATATAAAGAAAAATCAAATGAAACTACACATTACCCTACACTACTTATTATCCTAGGAATCGAAAGGATAAAGAAATAAGAAGCTCATCTTCTTGGAATTATCAGGAGAAGAACCACCTAGAGCTTGTCTCTAGCGATGGTGAATCTCCTCCAAACTCCTTCTCCTCACTTAGAATCGAGGGATCTCACCTCATGTAACTGAAGGTTATGGAAAAAAACCTCAAGCACGTCATAGAAGCATGAAGATCGCATCATATGAGATCGGGAGTGACTAGTCATACTAGTTGCTCAGGGTAGCGAAATTCAAAAAAAGTTTCAAAGTGATGAAACCACATGATCCAAGAACACTTCTCAGAATGTTTCATCTAAATCACAAATGGGTATTAGGGTTACCTATTGAAGTGTGGTTGTGATCGAGTCTCTAAACGAAGAGACCTCCTGTCTCAAGTTCGATCCAACGGAGGAGATGCTTACGAGTGCGTTGTTGAAACGCGTGCTCCTCGCAACCCATGTTGACAATCCAAGCGATGATTCTCCTGATCTCATCTTATGAGATCCAATGTCTTCTTCCACGAGCGAGATGTGCCAAATGAGATGAAGATCCACGAGTGGTCGAAGGGCGGCACAACAGCGTGGCGATGACGACATTCCCTCTCTATGGCAAGAGGTGGATGACCACTCTTGTAGGAGAGAAGGGGGTGACGTGTATGAGAATATGAGAGGGAGAGAGCACTTGCAATTGTTATAAAAAGAAGATCTAGGGTTTCCTCTTCTTTTATAGTATTTTGGGAGTCCATGTGAAACACAAAATCAATGGTTGATATTGATTTATGTTTCTATTCAATGACCATGATTTTGTTATAAAATATATGACAACAATTAATTATATTAAATTAAATATATTTAATAATCAACATATTTTAATTTAAACTAAATCAGTTAAGATAGAGGATTAAGCAGGAGGTCATCCACCTTCCTAAAATAGAGGGCACGACCACCCTTAAGAATGAGTAGAAGGGTGGACGTCCACCCTTCATAAAAGGAAGGTGTTGGACTTCCAATTTTGTGAGGTATAAAATCTCACAAAATCCTTCATATTTTATAAAAAAAATTGTTGTAAATAAATTCACAAAAACAATTCCAGTTAGAAGTGGTTCTTCAAACAATCTTCTTCCTTTTGCCTTATATGAGAAACTGGAGTTGGGTCCACTTAAAAATCAAGAGCATTACTCTAGTTCACTGATAAATCTACGAAGAAGGAAAAGGGAGAGGTCAAGGACGTTATCTTCTTGATTGAGGGACAAGATTATAGAGTGGACATCACTGTCCTTGAGATGAATATCCCCAATCATTGGAGAGATTCACAAATCGTCCTTGGGTAGCCTTTCCTTAGGACCATTGGAGCTTCATTTGATTATCAGACATGGATGATGAAGTTCCATTCTTCAGGCAGAGAAGTGGAACTCAAAATGAAGCAGACGAAATGGCAGAGACATGACTCCGAGTCAAGTACAGATTTCTCTTCATCATTCGAGGCAGATTGCAGACTTGTTAGCACAGTATGGGTACGGAAACATAACCCAACAGGACTGAGCAAGACCCTCTCCTCTAGAGAGGATAGTGTACAGGATGCAGTTTATGAGGTGTTGTCAAGTTTCTGGGAAATAGATCATCTATCTATTCATTTGATGACTCAGAGATCTTTTCAGATCTGTCAGTTCCTACTCTTAGGGAACAATTGAAGGAATTAGATTCAGAGTCGAGCATGGCTTTGGCTGAACTATGGCATTTCTTTTGCGAACTGACTCCTTGTTCTGTTCAGTTGGTGGCCATCACTATAGAGTTAGCACCACCTTCATGCAGCACAGAATCAGATTCAACATCAGTTTAGCCGGATTTGATAGATGGTATATCTTTGCCAGAACTGAAGTCATTACCTCCTACACTGAAGTATTATTTTCTTACAGGACCTAAGAATAGATTTCCAATCATCATTAGTTCTAAGTTAATTGTAGAATAGGAGTCTAGGTTTCTAGAAGTCTTAGAGAAGAACCACAAGGCTGTAGGATGGACTGTGTCAGATCTCATGGGTATAAACCTCGCACTCTGTTTACGCCACATTTATATTGAGGATAATGCTAGACCTTCCAGTGAGTTCCAGAGGAGACTTGATCCAAAACTTTGGGAAGTAGTTGAGAAAGAGATTGAGAAGTGGTGTGGAGCGGGATTTATTTACCCGATCTCTGACTTTAAGTAGGTGGCCCCCCTACATGTTGTCCTAAAGAAGTCGAGAATCAGATGGTCACCAATGCGGAGGAGTTGAGATTGCGACACGAGTACCCACATTGTGCTGAGTCCATGTAGATTACAGACATCTGAATGGTGTAACCAAGAAAGATCACTTTCTCCTACATTTTATTAATCAAATTTTGGAGAGACTAGCAGGGAAAGAGTTCTTCTGTTTTCTTGATAGGTACTCATGCTACAATCAGGTAGCCATCGCCCCTGAAGACTAGGAAAAGTATACTTTTACTTATCTTTTCGATACTTACGCATCCAGGCGCATGCCATTTGAGATTTGCAACATCTCAGGCACATTCAGTAGTGCATGATAATCATATTTGCTGAGATGGTGGGGGATTTTATGAAAGTCTTCATGGACGATTTCTTGATCCATGGTGATTCATTTGATTCATATTTAGTGCACTTGAACCAAGTTCTTTAGAGGTGTTGGTAGGTGAATCCGGTACTCTCCTTGGAAAAGAGTCATTTTATGGTTAAGGAGGGTATCTGTTTAACCGGAAAATCGGTAGTCTTAAGTTCCACACAAGGCGGGAACTCAGTCGTTGAATCGACCACGCGAAATTCGGATTAAAACAACAATTAACCCACGACAATCAAGTAAAGCAGTGAAAGTGTGTGGAGTTAAAATTTATTATAACTCTACAACAAGATGTGTACAGGTGCAAGTATTGTAGAGGTCGAACACAGGGAGCAGACAGGTAGAACGGGGCAAGTGAATGCACGAGAATGTGAATGTGATCAAAAGTCTATTTAAGCTATTTTTTTGTGAATTTTTAATTATATATTTTTTTATTTAATTTTTTATTTTATATTTTGTATTTTGATTTTTAATTTACTGATTTTTATTTTCTTTTTTATATTTTATATTTTTATATTTTCTTTTTCAATATTGTAAAATAAAGACAATGTAATAAAAGAGGTGACAAAATATTTATAAAAATATGCAAAAATATCCAAAAAATTAGCAAATAAAGTCTTTTTGGTCTTTTTATACTTTTTTACTGTTTTTGTGATTTTTGAGAATTTTTAAGAATGTTTTTGGTATTTTTAAATAGCCAAAATAAAGAAAACAGTGAATAAAATGCAAGGCTGAAACTAAAATGGAGAAATAAAATGGAAAACAGTAATAAAAATTCTCCAATTCAATTTCATTAAAGGTAATGAAACAAAGAAAATTTAGAGACAAAGTTTGTATTTTTAGGATTTTTGAGGAATCTTTAGGATTTTTTGGAAGCTTTTTAGAGTTTTGTGATTTTTAAGGGTTTTCTTTTATATTTTTTTATGATTTTTGGATTGAAGTTAAAACACACTAAAATATGCAAGATATGTTTTTTTGGGATTTTTCTGGAGTGTTTTTAGATTTTTTAGGTATTTTATAAGCTAGACATTGCACAAAATGACAACTTTTGATTTTAAGAAATATAAAAATGCAATAATTATAAAAAAATAAAAATATGGTGATAAACTACACTACAGCAGGAATTTAATGTGATTTTTGGAGATTTTTTTGGTTTTTATAGACACATGCAAAAATTACTAGAAGCATAAGGAAAAATCATATATGCAGGGGCATTTTAGTAATAGAATGAAAGTGCGAGGGCCTGCATGCAAAATGTCCACAAATTTATAACTAAGCAAAATATTCACTGGACTAAATAGTAATAGAAAAAGTAACGAGCGCTATCCTGCAAAATTCCCAGGAGGCACATGCGTGAGCACGTGCACCTATGAAGGACTATTTGGCAAATCTAAAAAGTCTGATGGTCTGTCAGCAATTATTACAAAAAATAAAACAACGACAGTGGAAAGTTTATGGCCTGATTAAAAATGCAAAAAGCGCCGGGATCGGATATGCAAAATTCCCAATTAAGGGGCCGATCGAATGGCGGGGCGGCTCCCACTTACGCCACGTGGCAGCCCCACGTAGCCTGATGACGGTTGGGCTTAAAGGGCCTGGATTAAATTGGGTGAGGGCGATCAACGGCTGGCAGGGGCGCGAGATCCTACGGCGCCTGGGGCGGCTGCAAGAATAAGATAAAATCAACGGCTGGGAACGGGTCGGCAAGAACACCCGTCGAACTCGCGCATGGCGAGCTTCAAATCCTCGATACGCGTGTCTCCAAGCAGCTGGGGCTCAACCAAGGGGCTAAGCTTGTCTTGTACGTCGCCACGAAGCTCCCAGCACCACCACGAATGTCCGAGGACCAACGGCGGGCCCTGGAGCTCGTCGACGTGCCGGTGGTTCTGGAGCTCCATCCAGATCTCAGATGAGGCGCAGAAGCCCCCTTCAGGTCCTGCAAATGAGGAAGAAACTCGACAGGAAAAGCACGGCGAAGACCTGGCCTTTATTGGCGTTAGATCGGCAGCGATGGATGGTGAAGGTGGTCGTCGGAGCCCAAGAGCTCCGGCGAGTGTTTGATTGAAGAAACTACACTAATTAATATGTTTGGCAACGAACTAAATATACTAAATAAATCCCTAAACTAATAGCTAACTAATGGCTAGAAAAATAAGACAATACAACCTCGATTGGCCCGACGGTCAAGATATGAAACCGCCGGGAGCTAAGCTCCGGCGATGGGCGGAACCGGCCCTCTAAGGCTCGCCGCCGCTCCTAGCTTGGCCGGAGGAGAAGCGGTCACCTTCTCCGGTCCAGGGCGCAAGGCAAAGGAACGAAATGAGTCACAAATGGGGTTCAAGTTCGAAATGAGGGTGATGGGTTGGTTTTGAAACATGGCCGAGAGGGCTCCTTCGACGAGGTGCATGAGGCGCGTCAGAGGTCCAACGCCCGAGAAAAGATATGGGCGAGCTAGAAGGATCTGGGATGAACAAAAGTCAAGAAGACTTTGGAGTGAAACGAGGGACCTATGGCCCTCGAAAAAATCGAGAAAAAGGGTACAAACACATACCTGACGGGTTGTGACCTGGGGTTATGGAGTTGACCCCCGGTCAACGGATGGCGTGGCCTGATTGGGCCACGTCATCCGCAAAAAGACAAAAACTCAAATAAAAAACTTCTAAATTCTATTAAAAATACTAAATGATGTAATTAGTTTTAGGTTATTTAATAAAAAAATATTTATTATTTTATAAGGAATTTTTATCATGATTTTTAATTATTTTTATGAGTTATATTTTTACAAGTTGCTTTTATACCCCTATATAGGTATATTATCTACATATTTTGTTCTTTTATTTTTATTTTGTGTATTTTAATTTTATTATTTTTGTTTCTTATTTTATAAAATTATAAAATACTTTTATACACTTAATTATATTTTTATTTTATTTTTTTGATTTATTTTGTATATTTAATAAAATAGAAGTGTATTTTATGCAGGTATGTCTATAGAATTATTACCTATGTATGATATATACATGTATTTTATTTTGAGTTTTATTTACATTTTTATTCTGATTTTAATATTCACAATTATTATAAGTAATATTTACAACATTATATAAAATTATAAAAATAATAAATAAATAATAAATTGAATATTTTATTCTGTACAAGTATACAATGTGGGTCCAAAACTCAACTTTCAAACCGTAGCTCTGCCAAATACGAAACCACCGCCATTAAATAGCTTATTTTATTCTATATACAATTAAAGGAGAGTTTGATGCATTTGGAGTTTTCATTTGTGAGATACGGGTCTGGGAAGTTGGGATTCTGGATTTTTATTCAGACCATAACTTTTTATCTGTACATTATTTTTCTGTGAAATCAATTTTGTATTTTTCTATATAAAATTAACTACAACTTTCATGTACAAAGTTTCTTTATTTGAGGTATAAAAAGTGGAACCAAAAATAGGTCCCAAAATGAATAAAGAATGAATAAAATAAAAGGAATTTTATTGGTATTTTTGGCCCTTATCTCCCCCTACTTTATTCCTTGTCGACCTATTCATCAAGATGCCTAGGTCTCGGGGTTTCGGGTCATAAAATATTTACAATATTTTATTCTTTTTCTTTTCTTTTCTTTATTCTAATAATTTTGGCTTTAAGAACCGCAATTTACACAATATTTACACACATATACATGAATGCTAAAATGCCTAAATACAGCCTATTTACACGCATTTACTAGGGTTTTTGAGGCCAAAATGATAGAATAAAGATGATGAAATGTGGATTCATCATCCCCCTATACTGGCCTTTGCTAGTCCCTAGCAAACACTTATGCAATAAGTGTAGAAAAGAAAAACAAAGAAAAGAAAAAGAAGAAGGTGGATTAAGTGTAATTATCAAACTTGTCTTCACAAAATCAAAGTTTGGAGCTTAAGTCGGACCTTTGGAATTTTAGTGCGGGCGGAACCTTATTGAGAACCGAATTTGAAATCCAATAGTCCTTGAGAATCCCAAAACTCTGCCCAAGTCTCCTAAATAGCCAGGTCAGAAATATCTCAACTCATACGCAAACCCTTACGACTATGAATCTGACTCGTACAGTGTAAGTGATGGTGGCTCTCCCCAACTAGAATGACAAAGAGACTGACTTCTCCAGTACAACAACCCAATGATTCCCCAATCCAACAACTCCATCCTCGAGGAGCGGGGTATTCCCTTCTAAGTTCAAGTGGCAACCAGCTCAAGAGGAGGGGGTGAAGAGAAGAATGGACGGTAGCCAGTGTAGCTACCTATCCTGGGATACAAGACCAGTGTAGTCTAGTCTTCCTGCTGCAGGCTCACATGATATGACTTTGGAACTCAAGCTTGCTTATTGACTTTGTACATATTTGCAGGCTTTTTATTTTTGTACATGCCTGAACTTTTTTTTTTTGAAATACTATATAGAGCAGCATTTACATAAGGAGTTTTTCCTCTTGAGCCAGTAGACTATCCCTCTTTTGAAGCTTTATTGCAACCCACACTCTTCTGTCTTTAGACTTCCTTATCACTGGACGGGTTGGGGT
Source organism: Ottelia alismoides (assembly GCA_037367405.1). Classification (NCBI taxonomy): domain Eukaryota; kingdom Viridiplantae; phylum Streptophyta; class Magnoliopsida; order Alismatales; family Hydrocharitaceae; genus Ottelia; species Ottelia alismoides. The sequence continues at coordinate 135,589 of JAZKJV010006861.1, read as the reverse complement.
GCACTTCCCTCCCTAGAGGAGGACAAATTGTGTGCGTCTCATACCGGCAAATCCAATCCCCTCACCACTCCACTGAGTTGAGCCATGTGAAAGGTGCAGGTGTCCAAGTTAGGTCATTATCAATAAGAATCGTGCGTGTGCTCCGAAATACTCTACTTAGGCAGTCAAGAATCCATTGAACTAAGTCCTGTGATCCTCAAAGAATTAAGTCAACTAGACCTGAAGTACCTCAAACCCAGTTCCTATAAGGTTCCTGTTATTAGGTAGATTTTAAGGTCCAATCAAGCTCCAATCTCCGGATTTTACTTAGACTCGTTCAACTATCAAACTCAATCCGAAAAATGCGAATGCCATGCAATGCAATGCAGAAAATATTTTTGTGATGCAATTTTTCAAAGATTTTGAACTTTTTATGAATTTTTGAAAACATGATGATGATGCATATGCATTTTTTTTATTTTTCAAAGAGATTTTCAAATGTTTTTGGATTTTAATTTTGCAAATGTTTTTGGGATTTTTGAAAATAAAAAGATTTTGGCTGAAAACAAGGTTAAAAATATGTACACGGGAGTGCTTCATATATACACAAGAAGTGGATTTTAAGAATTTACAAGGGGTAAGTGATCAATTTTATAAGTATATATAGAGTGGATTTTGGTGTGATGTAAATATTCCTCAAACTTATTTGACACAAGCTTTTTCAAACAATTTTTGAAAACTATAGTCCAAAATAATTTTTACAAACATTTTTACAAACATGTACACACATTTGAAAATTATTTTGCAAAGGTTTCCAGAACAGTATATATAGATTTTTCAAAATATTTTTGCAACCATTTTTCAAACCATTTGCAAATCATTTTTCAAACATTTTATTTCACGCAAAGAAAATAAATTTTTACAAAACACATATTTTTCACAGGTTGAAAACATGTAACAAAATATTTTCAAAATAGTTTTCAATAGATGTTCACAAAGATTTTCAAACTATTTTTCAAACAATTTGCAAAAAACATTTTCACCTGATTTATTAATCAGTAAATACAAAAAGAATTTGAGGAATAAAACACCTTTTTATTAAGGATTTTAATGAATTTTAAAGAATAATTAGCCATATTATTAGGAAAATACGAAAGTACGAGTTATGGCTAAAGTATATACGTAGTATATACGACCCCCCTATACTTAGCTTGAGCTATGTCCTCATAGATCAGAGAGAAAAGAGAAGACATAACTCGTACTGAGTATAGGAAAATCTAAAGAATAAATAAGTAAAGGAATGGATGAACAAACGAATGAGAAGTTGACCATCCCCCCCTATACTTAGGATCAAATAATCCTAAGTATAGCAGACTGTACACAAAGCAGGGAGGGTCAAGGGAGGGAATGAACAGATCGTACTCAGACTGTCTCCCCCTATACTTAGGGTAAGATATCCCTAAGTATAGACAAGAAGAGGAGACAATGGAGAGGATCGGAATAAATGAAAACTCAGGGTGCACACCCCCCTATACTTAGGACAAAGTATGTCCTAAGTAGGGAAAACTGTCTACAATGGCGGCACCTTTTTGGTACAAAAAGAAGATATAAAAGGAAAAGAAGAAAAGAAGAAAAGAAGAAAAAGAGATGAAGATAGAAGAAGAGATCGTGAGTATGTACGCATCGCTCCCCCTATACTTAGGGTGAAAGAATCCCTAAGTATAGGCAACAACATGAGTGATGACACGGAACAATGAATGAACACTCAGCTCGTCCACCCACCTATACTTAGGACAAAGTACGTCCTAAGCAAGGCAAACACGAGAATGGGTGGACGAGCAATTTGGTAGAGAGAACAGACGTACACAAAAGTGAATATACAACAGAGATGGATGTACACGGGATCAAGAAGGTAGAAAGCGAACCTTCTTGCAGGACCGCTGAGGAATGGATCTGGTGTGATGCAGGTCGACGTCGGGGTCCACAGTGGACGGAAACCGATCAGGGTCGACAGAGTGAAGGTCCTCAGGGGCCCTAGGGTGTGAAGACACAGACGAGTGAGTGGAAGAAGTATGGTCGGGTCTGGCCTTGGGAGTCTCGCTGATATCAAAGTGGAATGGGACGAACTCATCATCATAGGAAGTAGTGTACTCGGAGTCGTCCTGCGAGGTGTCGTCCAGGTCAAAACCAAAAGGCAGGAACTCATCGGTGGAAGTAGTCGAACTCTGTTCGTCCTCTATAATCTCAACTGGATAATCTTTTTCATCAAAAGGTCCGAATCTCTGAAGAAATGCAACTAAATCAAATTCGGCCTTAGTCTCATCAGTATCTACGTGGATAGGAGCGGACTCATCAGTGGAAGTAGTCAGAGCATGTACGTCCTGTATAGTCTCTAAATCTGCCCTCCGCTCAATGGTGTCAATCGTGTAGATCCCGCGGATGTCATCAACACATCGCCAATCACAGGAAGCGAAAACACCAAGGTCTATGCTTTCCGAGCCTTCCTCCTTGGAGAGGAATTCTCGGGTCTCATCGTCGGCCATAAAGAATGTCTCTCTAATATCCGCATATAGATCATAGTCCTCGGGGTCAGCCAGAACAGGTGTAGTCACATCAGGTACAGATCTCTGGTCAACAGTGGGTGTGGTGATCAACGCTTCGCTCTCGTCAGCAGGACGGAAGCGAATCTCTCCTGATCCATAGTCAATAACGACCCTCGCGGAGGAAAGGAATGGTCGCCCCAGGATGATTGGAGAGGGCTCCCCACTGGAGGTCTCCATGGACAATACGACAAAATCTACATGGTAGCTCATGCCCTGAATCGAGATGACGGCGTTTTCAAGGATACCCTTCGGCCTCTTTATTGATCCATCAGCAAATTGAACGATCATCCTGGTTTTCTTGAGAGGCCTAAGTGAAGAGACTGTACCAGCGAGAAGGGTATGATGCTAATTGTCGCACCGCCGTCGAGGAGAGTGTGATCACATGTGTGGTCAGAGATGGTGCATCTAATGAAAGGTGTGGCAGTGTTCCTCTTCTTAGGAATGGGACGGTGTGTGATGGTGTGGGCAGTGGCCATGGTCAAGATATGACGCTCAGATCTGCTATTCCGCTTTCTCTTCTTGGGAAGAGGAGCAGATAAATCGGTCATGGCCTGCTGAAGTGGGGCACGGATGATCTCATGAATGGTGGCCACCACTTCGGGTTCAATCAGCATTTTTTTGAATTTTTGGACCTCCTCCATACAAGGGAGGAAGTTACACGAGGCATGCCAAGAGCAGTCTGTACAGCGACATCCTCAGGGTCAAAGGTGGGACAAGGTGTGAGAGGTTGTGTGGTCAAAGGATCTGGCAAGTGGTACCTCTCCTCACAGTCTGGCTCGATCATGTGTCTCCCAAAATCTTTTTGTGTTTTTAAAATTTTCTCATTTTTTTGTATTTTGGGCGATTGCAAGCTCTCATGGTAATCCTCAAATGATTCCATATCCTCAAAGACTGGAGCAGCATTTTGGTTCTTATTTAAACTAGTTAGATCAGTGATCCTCGAGTTCATATGCTACATCATCTGATTCAAGGTCTCAAGTGTTGATATCATGAAAGGTGACTCCAAAATCTCAGGATCGGGTGTGTCGAATGTGGGCGGTGGGTGTGGACAAAAATCACATTCCGGATCAGGATACTCAAGGAAGAGCGGGTTGTCAAAATGTGTAGGCGATGGTGGTGGAAATGACTGGTGAAGGTCAAAGTCCGGATCCTGAAATAGTGGGTTGGTCGGATATGTACAAAAATCAGGAGCAAAGTCCTCCTAGAAAAAGTGAGATGGATCGGCTGGAGTGAACGAGGGATCCGCAAAGTCCGGATAAAATACGCTCCAGTCGGCCATCTCGAAACAAAAGAAAATGATCGGGAGAGCACGATGGTCAAGTCAAGAGAAGTGAGAAGAAAGGCGCAAGTGCGCAGAAGCGATCTAGGACACACAAAACAATCACAAACAAAAAATGAAAATAATACAAACCCTCAATTCACCTACTCAACTCGGTAGAGACCGCAAAGAGCGGTCTTTTTATCTTGTATGTTTTAGAGTTAGGTGAGAAGTCCAAAATTGCACAAACACTTAGGGGGTTGAATGGGATTTTGGGCTCTAACCTTAGTGTGTGCGCGAGCAAATAAAAATGAGGACAATGTGGGGATTACTCGCCCCAAGACAATGTTTTTCTTTTTGATCGGTTTTAGGGTCAAGTAATATTAGCAGTCCCAATCTTATTGATTATCACTTTTTTTTGGATTTTTAATGAAATGCACGATCCTATCGGGGAGTCAATTCCTTTGAACACCTAGGTTGGCAAAATCAGAGGGAGAGTCGGAAAAGCAATGCAAGCGGCAAATAATGATGGATGCTAAAGCGTAAATGCTCACCTTGCCTCCAGCACTCTACATGCAAGGATGCTCAGCAGAATTGAAACCTATCTATATGCAAATGCAAAAGCCGATGAAATTGCTCTAAGTTTCAGAAATTGCTATTAGCGGGAAGAACCACAAGCTGACCACCAATCCTCAACCCTAGAGTCCGGTCTAGGCTCACCCCTCCTCTGCTCAACACACTTGAGTTTAGGAGAAAGCGATTTGCGGGGAGAGCTCGCGGCGCGACGGATTGAAGGTGATGATCATATGTTTAAAATTTGACTAAGTCCAAACGAGACTATAGGTGCATGCAAAATATTAAGTGTTTGGCCTTAGTCTATCGCAAGCAATCCTAAAGCTAAGGGCTCAATCACACAAAATAAATAAAATCGAAAAACAAAACAAAATAAAAAGAATGCGAAGAAAAACGCGAGAAAAGCCGCAGCGAGCCCCCAGGTGTACAAACACCTGGAAGTTAGGCTCGAAAGTCAAATGTCCGGGGGTACCTGTATTATTACAATAAGTAGTCTCTCTCTCACTACAAATTACACAAACAAATACGAGGAAATAAATACAACAACTACTGTGGAACTCGGTCTACAAAATTCCTCTTCGTCTCCTCGGTGCTCGGCTGGCAGATGCCGGCTTCACGTGGGTGCGTAGGCGCCTAGGGTGGAGCGCCTCCCTCGATTCGTGGTTCCTCACACGAAGTCAACAAAAGAGAAGGTTAGACAGCTCAATAGATATATCAAAAATAAAGAAAATAAAATAGCAAAAATGAAAGCCGCGAAATAGACAATAAATCACAATCACAAGCAAGACCTGAACTAAGCGCTGTTGCTCCCCGGCAACGGCGCCATTTGTTTAACCGAAAAATCGATGGTCTTAAGTTCCACACAAGGCGGGAACTCAGTCGCTGAATCGACCACGCGAAATTCGGATTAAAACAACAATTAACCCACGACAATCAAGTAAAGCAGTGAAAGTGTGTGGAGTTAAAATTTATTATAACTCTACAACAAGATGTGTATAGGTGCAAGTATTGTAGAGGTCGAACACAGGGAGCAGACAGGTAGAACGGGGCAAGTGAATGCACGAGAATGTGAATGTGATCAAAAGTCTATTTAAGCTATTTTTTTGTGGGTTTTTAATTATATATTTTTTTATTTAATTTTTGATTTTATATTTTGTATTTTGATTTTTAATTTACTGATTTTTATTTTCTTTTTTATAATTTATATTTTTATATTTTCTTTTTCAATATTGTAAAATAAAGACAATGTAATAAAAGAGGTGACAAAATATTTATAAAAATATGCAAAAATATCCAAAAAACTAGCAAATAAAGTCTTTTTGGTCTTTTTATACTTTTTTACTGTTTTTGTGATTTTTGGGAATTTTTAATAATGTTTTTGGTATTTTTAAATAGCCAAAATAAAGAAAACAATGAATAAAATGCAAGGCTGAAACTAAAATGGAGAAATAAAATGGAAAACAGTAACAAAAATTCTCCACTTAAATTTTCACTTAAATGTAATGAAACAAAGAAAATTTAGAGACAAAGTTTGTATTTTTAAATTTTTGAGGAATTTTTAGGATTTTTTGGAAGCTTTTTAGAGTTTTGTGATGTTAAAGGGTTTTCTTTTATATTTTTTTTATGAGTTTTAGACTGAAGTTAAAACACACTAAAATATGCAAGATATATTTTTTGGGGATTTTTCTGGAGTGTTTTTAGATTTTTTAGGTATTTTATAAGCTAGACAGTGCACAAAATGACAACTTTTGATTTTTAAGAAATATAAAAATGCAATAATTATAAAAAATAAAAATATGGTGATAAACTACACTACAGCAGGAGTTTAATGTGATTTTTGGAGATTTTTTTGGTTTTTATAGACACATGCAAAAATTACTAGAAGCATAAGGAAAAATCATATATGCAGGGGCATTTTAGTAATAGAATGAAAGTGTGAGGGCCTGCGTGCAAAATGTCCACAAATTTATAACTAAGCAAAATATTCACTGGACTAAATAATAATAGAAAAAGTAACGAGCGCTATCCTGCAAAATTCCCAGGAGGCACATGCGTGAGCACGTGCACCTGGGAAGGACTATTTGGCAAATCTAAAAAGTCTGATGGTCTGTCAGCAATTATTACAAAACTAAAACAACGGCAGTGGAAAGTTTATGGCCTGATTAAAAATGCAAAAAGCGCCGGGATCGGATATGAAATTCCCAATTAAGGGGCCGATCGAACGGCGGGGCGGCTCCCACTTACGCCACATGGCAGCCCCACGTAGTCTGATGACGGTTGGGCTTAAAGGTCCTGGATTAAATCGGGTGAGGGCGATCAACGGCTGGCAGGGGCGTGAGATCCTACGGCGCCTGGGGCGGCTGCAAGAACAAGATAAAATCAACGGCTGGGAACGGGTCGGCAAGAACACCCGTCGAACTCGCGCATGGCGAGCTTCAAATCCTCGATACGCGCGTCTCCAAGCAGCTGAGGCTCAACCAAGGGGCTCAGCTTGTCCTGTACGTCGCCACGAAGCTCCCAGCACCACCACGAATGTCCGGGGACCAACGGCGGGCCCCTGGAGCTCGTCGACGTGCCGGTGGTTCTGGAGCTCCTTCCAGATCTCAGATGAGGCGCAGAATCCCCATTCAGGTCCTGCAAATGAGAAAGAAACTCGACAGGAAAAGCACGGCGAAGACATGGCCTTTATTGGTGTTAGATCGGCAGCGATGGATGGTGAAGGTGGTCGCCGGAGCCCAAGAGCTCCGGCGAGTGTTTGATTGAAGAAACTACACCAATTAATATGTTTGGAAGCGAACTAAATATACTAAATAAATCCCTAAACTAACAGCTAACTAATGGCTAGAAAAATAAGACAATACAACCTCGATTGGCCTGACGTCCAAGAGATGAAACCGCCGGGAGCTAAGCTCCGGCGATGGGCGGAACCGGCCCTCTGAGGCTCGCCGCCGCTCCTAGCTTGGCCGGAGGAGAAGCTGTCACCTTCTCTGGTCCAGGGCGCAAGGCAAAGGAACGAAATGAGTCACAAATGGGGTTCAAGTTCGAAATGGGGGTGATGGGTTGGTTTTGAAACATGGCCGAGAGGGCTCCTTCGACGAGGTGCACGAGGCGCGTCAGAGGTCCAACGCTCGAGAAAAGATATGGGCGAGCTAGAAGGATCTGGGATGAACAAAAGTCAAGAAGACTTTGGAGTGAAACGAGGGACCTATGGCCCTCGAAAAAATCGAGAAAAAGGGTACAAACACATACCTGACGGGTTGTGACCTGGGGTTATGGAGTTGACCCCCGGTCAACGGATGGCGTGGCCTGATTGGGCCACGTCATCCGCAAAAAGACAAAAACTCAAATAAAAAACTTCTAAATTCTATTAAAAATACTAAATGATGTAATTAGTTTTAGGTTATTTAATAAAAAATATTTATTATTTTATAAGGAATTTTATCATGATTTTTAATTATTTTTATGAGTTATATTTTTACAAGTTGCTTTTATACCCCTATATAGGTATATTATCTACATATTTTGTTCTTTTATTTTTATTTTGTGTATTTTAATTTTATTATTTTTGTTTCTTATTTTATAAAATTATAAAATACTTTTATACACTTAATTATATTTTTATTTTATTTTTTTGATTTATTTCTTATATTTAATAAAATAGAAGTGTATTTTATGCAGGTATGTCTATAGAATTATTACCTATGTATGATATATACATGTATTTTATTTTGAGTTTTATTTACATTTTTATTCTGATTTTAATATTCACAATTATTATAAGTAATATTTACAACATTATATAAAATTATAAAAATAATAAATAAATAATAAATTGAATATTTTATTCTGTACAAGTATACAATGTGGGTCCAAAACTCAACTTTCAAGCCGTAGCTCTGCCAAATACGAAACCACCGCCATTAAATAGCTTATTTTATTCTATATACAATTAAAGGAGAGTTTGATGCATTTGGAGTTTTCATTTGTGAGATACGGGTCTGGGAAGTTGGGATTCTGGATTTTTATTCAGACCATAACTTTTTATCTGTACATTATTTTTCTGTGAAATCAATTTTGTATTTTTCTATATAAAATTAACTACAACTTTCATGTACAAAGTTTCTTTATTTGAGGTATAAAAAGTGGAACCAAAAATAGGTCCCAAAATGAATAAAGAATGAATAAAATAAAAGGAATTTTATTGGTATTTTTGGCCCTTATCTCCCCCTACTTTATTCCTTGTCGACCTATTCATCAAGATGCCTAGGTCTCGGGGTTTCGGGTCATAAAATATTTACAATATTTTATTCTTTTTCTTTTTTTTCTTTATTCTATAATTTTGGCTTTAAAAACCGTAATTTACACAATATTTACACACATATACATGAATGTTAAAATGCCTAAATACAGCCTATTTACACGCATTTACTAGGGTTTTTGAGGCCAAAATGATAGAATAAAGATGATGAAACGTGGATTCATTAGTATCATGTCGGGGCATGCCATATCCAAAAAGAGAATGGAGGTTGACCCTACAAAGGTGGATGTAATCAATAAGCTTGATCCACCAACCAACATCAAGTCAAGGAGGTCATTTTTAGGGCATGTGGGATTTTATAGACAACTTATTTAGGATTTTTCTAAGATTGCCTGACCACTGACTGATCTCTTAGGGAAAGACATCGAGTTCATTATAGATCACAAGTGTATAGAGGCCTTTGATCTCTTAAAGAGAAAGATTTGTGACTCGTCGATTCTATGGGCATCTGATTAGTCTCTTCCCTTTGAGATAATGACTGATGCATTGGATTCTATTAGAGGAGCCGTATTAGGGCAGCGGCAAGATCAGACTCTGTTTGTTATTCACTATGCGAGCAAAGTTTTAGATTCAGCATAGAAAAATTATACTGTGATCGAAAAGGAAATGCTCGCAGTAGTCTGGGCTTTAGAGAAGTTTAGGTCTTACATCTTGGTGTCTAAGGAGATGATTTACACAGATAATTCAACCATTTGGCATCTCATGGAAAAGAATGACATGAAGGCACATCTTCTTAGGTGAATTTTGTTACTCCAAGAGTTTGATTTAAAAAATAAGGATAACATGGAGTCAAGAATGTAGTGGTTGATCATTTGTCTAGACTTGAGCTAAAGGGTTCCACTGACTTAGAGTTGATCAGAGACCTTCTCAGATGATATGATTTGTATTATCGATTCACTCCCTGGGTATGCCAACATGGCGAACTATCTTGTCTCCAAGCATGTTCTCCATGGTTGGACTAGAAGAAGCATTGACCGACTAAAGTCGGATTAGAGGAAATACCATTGGGAGGATATGTTCCTTTTCTTTGAGGGATGGGATTGTATCTGGAGGAGGTGTATTCCTCAGGCAGAATACCAGAGTGTCCTCACATGTCATCATTCTCTTGAGGCTGGAGGACACTGATAAGGAAAAAGGACCTCACTCAAGGTGCTTCAATGTGGATTATTTTGGCCGGCCTTGTTTAGTGATGCCACTGATTTTGTACGGTCATGCCATGTTTGCCAAAGGATGGGAGGAGCAGTTGGTTTTAGAGATGAGATGTCCATGCAGCCTGCGATTTTTGTGATGTTTTTTATGCATGGGGCATAGATTTCATGGTCCCTTTACCAATAGTCATGGATTTGAATACAACTTCTTAGCGGTTGACTATCTTTTTAGGTGGGTGGAGGCTATCCCAACCCGAGCCGCAGACAGTAGGATTGTTTGTAAGTTCATCAAGGAGCATATCATTTCAAGTTTCAGGGTTCTAAAGGTTATGATTTCTGATGGATGTAGACACTTAGTGAATAGAGAGATGAGATCTTTAGCTAAGGACTACATGTTTGAGCATAGAGTTGCAAGTCCTTACCACCAACATTCGAACGATATGGTAGAGGTTTCAAATATGGAGATGAAGAGTATTATTCAGAAGTTAGTTCGACAAGATAGGAAGAATTGATCTCAGTTGTTGGATCAAGTTCTGTGGGCCTATAGGACGTCCTATACGACCCCTCTTGGTACTTCACCTTTTAAGATGATCTATGGCAAGTCATGCCATTTGCCCGCAGAACTAATTCACAAGTCTGAGAGGCAATCAAGAAAATCAATTGGAGTTGTCACCTTGGAAAGCTTTGTAGAGACCTAAACCTTAATGAGTTGGTGGAAATTCGTAATAGAGCATACGACAACATCTTGACATATAAGGACAAAGTTAAGAAGTGGCATGAATCTCATATTAGATGCAAGAACTATATCTTGGGACAAAAGGTATGGTTGTTTAATGCAAAGTTACGAATTTTCCACGAGAAATCGAAATCCAAATGGACGGTTCCTTACAAAGTTAAGGAAGTGCATGGAAATGGCAGTGTCGACATTGTAGATTTTTCATATAGTATACAGTCTTTCTTGGTCAACGGGAAGTTGTTGAAGTGATGAATATGTAATTCATCACTCTAAAAGTTGAAAATAGAGCTTTGTTCCCGAGTAATTAGCCACATTTCCCCATTTATTCTGCAATATTATAATTCATGCACTTGTCGATAATATTCGCATTTTATTACTCGTATTTGCATTAAATAAGAAGCTAAATTCACTCGTAAATATCACATTTTATTCACCATATTTCCCTTATTTTTACCTATTTTCCACTAACTCTGGATTGGATAAAATCAACTCTCTAGTGTATATATTACTAACACTAATAAAGAAAAAATATCAAAAATAATAATAACTTGTAAAATTGACCTATAAAATCCAAATCCTAGTTTTGAGACTAAGAGTCTTAAAATGTCAATATCTCTATCATACAGTCTCTTATGGATCCCCACTCATTTTGAATTAATGTACGTTCAATGACCTTCAAAACAAAACCAAATTCAAAAGAATCGGAGTTCGTATGTGAAACTTATGTTTTGGGTCCCCTTTGTATATTGTACACATGTTCTTTTTATTAATTTTATTTATTTATTTAAATTACTAAAAATTCAAAAAATAAAATAAAATGTAAATATTTATTTTATATTTTATATAACTTTATTTTGATTTGTATCTTATTTAAAAAATGCTAAACAATCTATAATAAACAAAAATGCGGTATTTTATACCTATAAGATACAACTCAAAAATACTTTTTTTCTATAGATGGTTTATTTTGGTTTTTAGTCTCTCAGAAAAGTTATAGATCTCGTCGAAACGAGCAACTTTTGTGTTGGTCACTTTTTGATTTGACTACTTCTGTTATTTCTTTTTTATTTTTCTTTACATTTACTTTTTGATTTTTCTGGGAGCAACACGTGGCAGCTCCTGGAGCCACCACATGTCACCCCATTTTTATTTATTTATTTATTTATTTTCATAATTGTATTTATTCATTAATTTTATTTACTTTATTTATCTTTATTTATTATTTTAATTACTTATCTTATTTTACATTATTTATTTTAATTATTTTAATTATCATTATTATTTATTTAAATTTTAATTTAATTCATTTTCTTCATCGCCATGTGACAGCCTTAGAGCATGCCACATAGCCCCCCTCCTTCCTCCTCCTGAGTAACTGTCCGCCCCCGTGCACGTCTTCCACTCGCGAGTTGTGCAACCATCCCCCGTCGTTTGCCCACGCTCTCCCTATCCTCACACAACTGTTGTGCAACCGCACCCTCCGCAGGCGAGCCCCCAATCACCCGTGAGTTGTGCAACCACCCAACTCCGCCTTTCCCTCTCCATCACCCTCTCTTCAAATGATCTCCGTCAACTGCCCATAAATGGGGCACCATCGCCTCCTCGCAAATCATCTGCCATTACGTGAGAGGAACTCCAGCTATGCTTACGGTCTGAAGTGACACCTTACCCTTTGGCGTCAAGAGATAATGAGGTTGCACATCTTCTCTAGCGATATATGTTGGTTATTGACCACCGTTGCAGCAAGGTCGTTCTCTGCCGCTTGAGTTTCCCAGTGTTTGCCACACTAGTCGAGGCGATGATAAGAAGAAGCTCCTCTGAGCAGCTCCATCTCAAGCAGACAACCTTAAGTAAAATCCCTATCTCTTTTCCCTTCTCTCTCTCTTGTTCTTCACCACTCCCTCTAAACAAATCTTTGGTATCTTGTTCTCTATTGTTATCATCCAAACTCCTTCCCCCAAACCCATCTTCGATCTCGACGACCACCTTTATCTCAAGTCCCATCATCTCCTAACTTCGAACATCTTTGCGTTTTCTTCAATTTCAGGTAAGATCCTCGACCTTCGTCTTCTTCCTTGTTTCTTCCTATTTATTCATAGCATCCAGAGTGCCTAACTTTAGTTGATCTCCCTCTGAGCTCCACCGAGCATCCCTCACCTTCGCAAAAGGCCCAAATCACCATCTTCCTTCCTCCACAACCTCCACCACCCCATGCCTTCTTCTCCAGCGGAGTCGGAGGAGAACCCATCTAGGGCACCCTCTTCTTCACCCCTAATTACCCTCTATTTCGTCCCCCTTGCTTTGGCTATTGCCCACTAACACCTTTTACATGTGCCATATTCAATTGCCGGACTTCGAGTGGAGCTCCGTTCTAGAGCTCTGCCTCTAGTGTGGGTTCATCGATGGCCAGATCCGGAGGGATTCGCTTCTCCATAGCAGCTTGAGCTTCATCACACGCATCTCAGGATCCTTCTGGGATCCTTAGCAACCACTGAAGAGAATGAAGGAGCTTAGGCATCCTCGTCAGAGCTCCATTCGTACCGCCACATCTCGACGGAGGAGGAGGCACCAAAACCTACCTCCGATGTCCATTCAGCGGCTCAGGAGCCGCCATGCCACCCACACCAAAGCGTGGAGGCGTGGTGGGGTTGAGCCTCACCCAAGTCACCTCGGGTCATCATGTGGCTCGAGGCACTTGCGTCGGTCCTGATCCTCCATCCAAGCCTCCACCCATGTACCACGCACGTGAAGCTTGGACAATTTGCAAAGACACCCTACAAATTTCTTCAAATTACAATCAGTGCCCCCCTAAGTGTGAGTACCTTATGTACCGCACCTAGGTAAATTGCAAAGGGACACCATCGAGTCTTGGGAATTACACAATGGTCTCTCTACTTTGGTTAAATTATAGGGATGCCCTCCCATATTTCTATAATTACAAAATGCCCCTCTAGGGACATGTTTGAGTACTTTTATCTGTTTATTTTTGCATATTTTTCTTTTATTTTTGCCCTTGAATGCTTTTGTTGCAATATTGAGCATATGAACTCCAATTCTAGTGATTTCAATTTCATTATGTTCCTGATTTCATCCTCTGCAAGATGCCATGATTTATTTCATATTTTACCACTTAGATTATTGAGTCACTTGCTCATTGATCTTTCATGCCATTTTCCTACTAATTGATAAATTTTATGCATCAATTAACAGTGAAATTGATATGTTTTATATTGCTCAATTACTTATTTATTATAGGGCATATTTGCGCAAGTATTTATGTTTGCATTACACTTCATTCTGTGGCATTTTATTCTCCTTAATGTGCATGAAAATCAACCAAAATATCATTTTGTACCATACATCATTGTCTTGCATAATGTTTAGCATTATTTTACACATATTCTATTTGTTGACCTAGTTTATGAAGTATTCGCTTAATTTGAACATCAATTTCCGATTAATCATCGTAGAGGCTCGTGTCCCTATTTTCGACCTTGGTATACTTATCAAGTTAAAAATACTCCACCTATTCAAAAGTGTGGTGTTATGCTTGTTCCGTTTTCGCTTCATGTACTATGATAATATATCATTGTTATTAGAGGTGAAAGCATGTTCATCAGATGGTATCGTTGTCGAGGACATGACTCATCTTCATGATTGATTAGATTTTTAATGTTTTAATTAAGTTGGTTATTTTTTATGCTTAGGCCTACTTGTTGTGCTTGTTTTTACATCGCGTTATTGTCCATTACAATTCTTGAAGTATATCTGATGATTCTTTTTATGGCAAGGCTCATGGAGATCGGGGCGCTCGAGAAACATGGAGTTGTGGAGTTGGAAGCTCCCTCTATGAAGAGACACGGAAGAACCTCTGAAACGATAAGAAAATTTTTAACATAATTTCATTCATTTGTGTATAATGTCTGTAATAATTGCATTTCTAGTGTTTCTTGATTGAGGACTTGCATGTGTACTCATGGACTTGGACTTGCATGTGATGTGTGGAGCATGTTTCCCCCAGTCTGGTTGGGACTTCACTTGAGTGTTTAACCTAGGTTAGGCACGCAACTCTCTGAGCTTCTTTCATTTTATAGCACTTGTGCTTGATCGTAGGTTAGGAAACACTAATAAAAAAATATGAGATTCATCTAATCTCATATGATTTAATGAGGCATACCCAACATCGATCAATTTAGCCAAAATTAATTCAATTCGTCCTGCTAATAGTACATGTTTATGGTGTGGTTTCACTCGACTTGCATGCATGTAGTGTAAATTCTAAATTCCATCTTGCACATGCATGGAGAATGCTGGAGGCACTGTAAGTTTTCGCTCAAGCATGCATCATGATTTTTCCGTTTGCATCGGCTTTACTTGATTTCCCTCTTGATTTACCACTTAGGATTTAAATGAAATTGGGACGATCCATTAGACGATGGGTGCTTGATATGTACTCACATTAATTTCATTGATAACCTAAAGCATAAAACTAGGACTGATAATGCAATTCGCCCCAACAAAATGGAGTAAAAAATTCACCTTGTATTATGGGAAAGCAATACCCGCATTGTACGTAGGATGTGCTGAATGTTGAGAGGTGAAGGACGTATCCCTAAGATAGTGCCCAAAACCTATTATTAGGCCTTGTGTAACAGACTTATATTATGGATGATCACCAATAAAATAAAAAAGATAAAATGACCAACACCTATTGGTCTTCATGTGTGAGTTTGTGCATCAAGGGTATGTGCTTGATTGGTTGAGCCATGGTTGCGTCGTCTGCCCAACCCTCCCGTATCCCTAGAAACTCCATCTTCCGTTTCCAAAGATTCATTCATCTCTGAAAATTCGACCATCTTGTAGATCCATTTCACTCTACATTTTACTCTAACCCTAACCGGTGACCTGGTTCCCCATACCTATCTCCATATCTAGATACTTAGGCTACTATTCAGTTTAAGTACATGGGGAACCATGTACACTTCTAATTGTTCACCTCAGGTTTCTCTATCTTCATTACATATTTCTATCCTTAGGCTCTTCTCAACTAAAGTATAGGGGAGACACGAGCCCATGTCTTCTTCTTCACTCATTTGATCTCTTCCCTCGGTCCTCTTCTTATGCTTAGGTTATTCCTAACCTAAGTATAAGGGGATGTCTCGAGTCAGTTCTCGTATGCTCTTCTTTAAGCATGAGATATGGCTTCATATCACTTTGTGCAATGAGGGCATAACAAAAGCTAAGTATAGGGGCGTACCATATATATTTTGTATGTACATTATCCATAGCTCATATTTTGAAAAAAATCAAACTTTTTTGGGCTAGTGTATAGTATTTTGTGAACTAATTTGTGTAAAAATGTTTGAAAATTTTTCTAACTATGTGACTTTGTTTTGAAAAATGTTTGACAATGGTTTGAAAAATGTGATTTTACTTTGTTTTGAAAATTGTTTGAAAATGTTTTGAAAATATTTATATTATGTGACATGGTTTGGAAAATTTTTTCAAAATTCTTTTAAAAATAAGGGACAAAATGAGACTAACTTGTGTTGTCATTACTTCTAACCTTATTCAAAAACTCATAAAATCAGAAAAAAAATAAAAATTCTTTAGTAACAACTCTGTCTACTAAACTTAAAAATGATTAGCTACTTTTCAGTGAGGGAACTTGTTGGACATGCGAGCCCACGGCGAGCCATTATGCAATAAATGTTATTGCCCATATCATTCCCTGATCTGAGATGAAGAATAAATAATTTGCATAATAGGTCCCTTAGTACAATTAGGGTTATGTACCATGGCAATCTTAATAATCATATAGTTGTTGATTCAATAATTGAATCATAGAAGCTGGTGCTTGGATGAATATCTAAAGGGTTAGATCGAGGACTCATCAAGCACCGTCAAATCATTATTAAGATGTGATCTCTAGCCTGAGTAGGAGATGGCAATCCTTTCTCACATAGGCTGATGTCTGACCGACCTCTTGATGCAGGTCCTCTGCATAGGAATAGAGACTCGGAGATGTCAAATTAGTTAAGTCAAAGGGTTGACTTAACGAGATCGAGATAACCAATGTCCTATATCATATGTTGTCATGATATAGGCACACGTCCTCTAACCGGGGACAGATGTATAACTATATGTCTGAGTATGTACATTTGGTAGACCAATAGGTTGATGACCTAACCAAGGTCTATACACCGGCACACTGGTGTGCATATAAGGGCATATGAGTAATACGATATCTAAAAGGGATCATACATGTTTATTACTGAACCAGAAGACATGAGCTCACTCATGAGATATTGGGAAGAATCAATTCCGTGCGCACGATTGTCTCGCTTTGGAAGCTTGACTGAATTTGTAGGTTTGATATATACTTTTGAAAAGTATATGATCAAGACCTAGGTATGATATATGCTTTTGGAAAGTATATGATCGATACCAACTCCCAATGATCAAAATGAGAAACTTACTGATAAAACCCTGAAGTAGATAGTATAAAGTTGATCTAATACTTCGGGTTTATTCTGGGTCTTCCAGTATGCAGGATGTACAGGTATTGGGAATACCTGAGGGTGATGTGATCATAAACAATTGTATAACCATGACGCCTCCATTCCTAGGGAGTGATGAAACGGGTCTGGATTTTAGTGACTCCTCTCAGTAGAGAAATAATCTGATCTTGGTCCAAATGTTGGACATTGATCTGAATGTGATTTAGATGCAATGAGAAGATTAGATTTGCAATCTTGATTTAATCAAGCATCTATGGGAGGCCCGAGATCTGGATTTGAGATGTGATCTCAATATCCAAGTCACTATACGTGGAACAATACAATCGTCCTGTCCTTATCTCCAAGTATCCGCGGAGAAAGCGGATTATCCTTGAAAGAGTTCATGGATAATTTCATTGTTGATATATGTATCCAAGCATCGAGAAAATTGATAAATAAATGTGATTTAATTATCATGGATATATGAATTTGATTCATATTATAAGGAGAGTTATCTGAGATAATTAAATGTGATTTAATTATTAAAAGATATGAATAATGTGAATGTGATTCATGTTATTTGGGCACATGAGAAAAGAGATTCAAGATAATTAAATGTGATTTAATTATCATGGATATGAATAGTATGGATAACATTATCCATATTAATCATATATATTATAAATGTGATTTATAATATATGAGAGAGAGCCATATTGTGCTTTATATTTGTTGATTAATTGTTAATGTGAATGGGATTCACATTGAATTATTAATTGAAAATATAATTACATTTAGTTTTGGGTTGTGAATGAGATTCACATAATTTCAATGGCATGGTTGATATTTTCCATGAGATAATTTGGAATTATTTTTTGGTGAAAATACTATCGACAAGAGATCATGATATAATCATGAGATAATGAGATCTCATGAGATAATGAGATCTCATGAGATATTGAGATCTCATGAGATGATGGTAGCCGTCCCCTTATTTTAGGGGATTGATTTAGTCTTCTCATTATCTCTTCTCTAGTCAAATGTGATTTACATTGGAATTAATTATGTTGATTTATCAATATGAATTAATTCAAATTAAATCACTTGTTGTTGTGTTTTACCAACAACAATCCTAGCCGTTGAAAGGGACACAATCAATCTCATCTGTTGATTGTGTGTTGTCCATTGATTGGGATCCATGGACTCCCAAAACCCTATATAAGAAGAGGCACCCCTTGCTCTTCTAGACACTTGAGATCAATGAATGCTCTCTCTCTCCTTTCTCTCTGCATGCCTACTCTCTCTATCTCTCATGTGGCCATCCACCATGGATGCCCTAGAGAGATCCTCCATCGCCGCAACGTCGTTGTTATGCTGCCCGATCGTTTACTCGTGGATCTCCGTCTACTTCAGCGTGCCTTGCTCGTGAAGAAGATGTCGTATCTCATTTATTGAGATCAGGAGATCCGTGGCTTGGATCATCAACATGGATTGCGAGAAGCACACGTCTCATACACGCGCTCGCAAGCGTCTCCTCCGTCGGATCGGACTTGAGACTGGAGGTCTCTTTGTTTAGAGACTCGATCGCAACCACGCTTCAAGAGGTAATCCTATTACTTGTTTGTGGTTTAGACGAAATGATCCGAGAAGTGTTCTTGGATCATGTGGTTTCATCACATAGAAAATTTTAATTTCCGCTGCATCGAGCGACTAGTGCAACTAGTCGCTCCCGATCGCATTCGATGTGATCATCACGCTTCCGTGATGCGCTTGAGGATTTTCCCCGTATCCTTCAGAACTACGATCTCCCTTAGTATAGTGGGTTATTAAAAACAACGCATATGGTACCATCTTGAAGTAACACGAGTAGCCATTTAACAGTTCGTACTTACACCCATAATGGTTGGAAGTGGATGTAACTAGTCATATGAGTTTAGTCCAGTCAGTATTGCTCTAACGAAGCTATAGAAAAGTCTCCATAAACATTTGCAAAATTCAAAAATCACAAAAAACATTTACTTTTGAGTTGGGGTATCCCTGACACAATCACTATCACTCAAGGCTTGAGGAATTGAGAACACTTGGTTTTTGAGGTCTTAAGAGTTTGAGTTAACCAGCCTTAGTCATTAATATTTGAGACTTAATAATACTCACTTCCCTAGTTTGAAAGATATGAGTGATATATTGCACTCTTCATCTCTACCTTAGAGGAATATGATCAGTTCATCCCCTGCACAACTGCATAAATGATGAGATGAGTTGAGGTTTAACTTGAGGGACTGGGATTTTAGATTTGAGTCTAGACCTGATTTGATGGTGCTCGAGGATGGGATAAAGTCAATGAAAGCTTCATGAAACCTGAGTGTCAGCAAACCCTAGACAGTATGAGAAGAAGTTCTTATGATATATTTTGATACTGACCTATGTGCTAGGGAGTGATGAAACTTAATAAACTGTTGATCAGTGTAAGCCAACTTGGTAAAAGCAATAGAGCTAGCCAAAAGAAAAATAAAAGAAATGTTGAATGAAAAAGCTCTCAATACAAAGTCAATTTAAAAGAGCTTACATCAAATGCGAGCACTCCCAACCATTTTTAAAGTGTCCACTTGGACCAATGCTATTAAGACCATGAGTCGAGCTAGAAACTAAAAAGGGCTTTGCATCGTATAGTGATACAAGTCTAAGCGTCGAAGGTATCTTGTATACTCAAAAGATACACACCCTAATGCACTACCAGGAAAACAAGTGCAGGTGACTCCAAGCTCTCTTGACGGACACACTGATCAACAACCAAAAATACAAGTATTGAGTAATAAGGCACTCGAGAGGACCCTTGTTTCAATGAGAGGGAGAGAAGAAATTACATAAACCTATACCCTCCATCAGTCGGCCTTCCATCTACACTTTCATGTCCGACGAACTACTGAGACAGTGGATTGAACGGGAAAACTGACTTATTTCCTAGTGTTGAGGATTAGGTCTTAAGGAGAGTCTCTTGGATCAGGACTTCGGGTGACATCTCGACTCGACTCTCATGATTGTAGTGAATACTAAATGTTATATCTCTAAACTATATGTATATAGAGAGAGTCTAATAATTAGAGGAGTTGGATTCCTTTTGACTAGAGCTTGGTTGAGATAAGGATTTTAGGATCACTCAAATCAATGGTTATTGATGAACTAAGCCTTATAACTTCACATGCAATGTCAGGGATTAATCCGACTCTTTCATTCTTTAGATGCTCGAGGACAAGCATAGTTTAAGTATTAGGGGTGATGAATCTATTATTTATCACCATAATCCTCATCTATTATCTCTCTAGCTTGAACAATTCAATAAAATTCATTACTAATAGACCTTAATTAACAACTAACCTCTTGTTAATAATTAACTCTAATTATTGTGCATAATTAACATCTTTTTATATTCTTTATTTTCCTCTTATTAAAAATCCCTAAAAAATTAGATAATTATTGTATTTATTTATTTTGGTTTTTCTTATAAATAAAAAATATAAAAAATCACAAAAGAATAAAAAGAGGTGTTGTTATTCATTAAGAATACTTCCCAAAGTTCTACTCGGTGTATTTGTACTCTTTTGACTTTTTATCCAACAAGAAACTTGTATATCTCATTGAGATGTACAACTTTCATGTTTTGACTTTTTGTATTTCGATCTGTAAGTATTTTTTAATTTTTCTTTGTTTTTTAATAATCCTATTGGGACACATGGCACCCCTAGGGCCGCCCACGTGGTCCGCTCTCCTTCTGCCACCCGCTTACCCTTTCTGTCGTCCAATCTCCTCTGATGGTTCACATCCTCACCGTCTGCCTCTGCAATGCTGCCCACCACAAGATCAGATCATTTGATCTTATCCTGAGCGTCCGCTCACGCCTTCTCCTGAGCCGTTGAATCGTAAGATCCAACAACTATCCCATCATTTTCCTCCTCTATAACCGTTCGATGCCCTTCTCCTACCCTACCTTCTCCCATTTTTCCTAACTATTTCACAACACCTTGACCACCACTTCCACCTCCCCCACTTATCCCTAATCACCTCCACTCTTGCCATGCCCTTAATTCCTCACGACACATCCTCTAGGGCAGCTGGCAACCGTTACAAGCATCACCTCCACCTCTTCTGAAAACTATTCCTCTTCTCCAAAAAACTGCCACCTTCGCCCTCCATTCAAATCGTCCACCATTTCATGGGCCAAGACCGAGCCCCTCTCCTTCCTCTTATGATAGGGGAGTGATGGATTGAGGTGGTGAAGACCCCTCTTCACCCTGGTGTCGACCTGTGGTCTTCTCCAACTACGTCACGATGCCCTAGCTATTGTTGAGCATTCTAGGGCAGCTACCCAGGTCAAGCGAAGACATGAGCCCCTTGTTAGCTCAACCCAAGCCACCTTCGACCATCTCTGCATCTTCTTCAATTTCAGGTAGGTCCTCAACCTTGTCTTATTCCTTGTTTCTTCCCATTTATCCACAGCATCCAGATCACCTCACCTTTAATTGATCGCCCTATGAGCTCCATCGAGCGTCCCTCACCTTCATGAAAGGCTCAGATCACCATCTTCCTTCTCCACAACCTCTACCACCCCAGGACTTTTCTCCGACAGAGCTGGAGGAGAATACATCTAGGGCTCCCTATTATTCGCCCAATTGCTCTCCATTTCATCCCACCCTACTTTAGCTATCCCCTGATAACACTTTTTATAGGTACCATCTTCAATTTCTAGACTTCGGGCGGAGCTCCGCCTCTGGTGTGAGTCCGTCGACGAACAGATCCAGAGGGCTTCGCTCCTCTACAGGAGATCAAGCTTCATTGCACGCATCTCAGGATCATTCTGGGATCCTCAGCAGCCACTGGAGAGCACAGAGGAGCTTGGGCATCCCTGCCAGAGCTCCATTCGCATCGCTATAGATTGACGGGGGAGGAGGCACCGGAACCTACAGGTGTCGTTGGATGGAATCCATCTAGTGTCCATCCAGCAGCTCAGGAGCCACCACGCCACCCACATCGAAGCACGGAGGCTCAATGGGACCGAGCCTCTCCCAAGTTACCTCTAGTCGTCACATGACCCGAGGCACCTACGTCGGCCCCGATCGTCTGCCCACGTGCCCCCCACGTGAAGCTTGGACAATTTGCAAGGATGCCCGTGGATTTCTTCAATTTATAATCAGGTCCTCCCCAGACACGCATGCCTCACGTGTCATGACTGGGTAAATTGCAAAGAGACTTCATCTAGTATTGGGAATTACATAATGGTACCTCTGTTTTAGTTAAATTGTAAGAAAGCTCTCCTGGCTTTCCATAATCACAAAAATTCCCCTCCAGGAACTTGTTTGAGTAGTTTTATCTATTTATTTTGCATATTTTTCTTTCATTTATGCCCATGAACTCTTTGTTGATATATTGAGCATACAAACTCCATTCCGGTGATTTCAATTTCATTGTGTTATTTATTTCATGCTCTACAAAAATGGAATGCTTTCCTATTTTATCACTTAGATAAATATGCTAAAAATTAATGATTATTGGGACACTTGCTTATTAATCTTTTATGCCATTTTCCTATTACTTGATAAAATTGATGCATCAAGTAAAGGCAAAATTGACATGTTTTGTATTTCTAAATTACTTAATTACTCTAGGGAATATTTACGCATGTATTTATGTTTGCATTACATTTCATTCTATGGCATTTTATTATACTTAATGTGCATGAAAATAAACCAAAAATATCATTATGTAGCATGCATCATTGTCTTGCAAATTTAGCATTATTTTATGCATAGTCTATTTGTTGACCTAGGTTAAGAAGTATTCGCTTAACCTAAACATTATTTTTTGATTAATCATCATAGAGTCTCGTGCCACTATGTTCGACCTTGGTATACTTACCAAGTTAAAAATACTCCACATATTCAAAAGTTTGGTAATCTGCTTGTTCTAGTTTCTCCTCATGTATACGATTATATATCATTATTATTAGAGGCGAGAACACATTCATCAATGACTAAAGAACTCCTCCTTGGAGAGCTTTGATATGTGCTCCAACTCGACTCGAACATGCTTAGGTGATCCTGAAGGTCACAAAACGGAGCTGGAAGGCTTCTGCAGCAGCTGGGCTCCTCAAAATGATCCAAGAATCACTGATCGAGGCCTGCTAATCGATGAATTGGGCTGAAGTTCAGTGGTTCAAAGTTGCTCTAGATGGAGCCCTGAAGTGCATAGACCTGCACAAAAAATGGGGGAAATGGGCGCAAGCTCTCGACCTAAGGGTTAAGCAAAAAATGGGGGAAATGATGCATGCAGAGGTGCTTTGGCGAGTGACGGAGGAGGAACACCAACTCCTTGATCTACGCAAGATCAAGGGTGAGAAATGAGATAATTAAATGGAGAACATAATGAGAAATGATATGGAGGTGAAATGGAATTGAGAAGATGTCGGAAACAGGCGAGACAATGGCCGGAGCCTAGAGCTCTAGTGAGATCTTTCTGGAATTTTAAGCTATATAAAGCAAAATAAAATGAAACTACACATTACCCTACACTACTTATTATCCTAGGAATCGAAAGGATAAAGAAATAAGAAGCTCACCTTCTTGGAATTGTCAAGAGAAGAACCACCTGGAGCTTGGCTCTAGTGATGGTGAATCTCCTCCAAACTCCTTCTTCTCACCTAGAATCGAGGGATCTCACCTCAGGTCACTGAAGGTTATTGAAAAAACCTCAAGCGCATCATAAAAGTGTGAATATCGCATCATATGCGATCGGGAGTGACTAGTTATACTAGTTGCTCAGGGTAGCGAAATTTAAAAAAAGTTTCAAAGTGATGAAATCACATGATCCAAGAACACTTCTTGGGTCATTTCATCAAAATCACAAATGGGTATTAGGGTTACCTCTTGAAGTGTGGTTGCGATCGAGTCTCTAAATGAAGAGACCTCCTGTCTCAAGTTCGATCCAACATAGGAGACGCTTGCGAGTGCGTTGATGAAATGCATGCTCCTCGCAATCCAAGTTGGCAAGCCAAGCGGCGAATCTCCTGATCTCATCATACGAGATCTAATGTCTTCTTCACGAGCGAGATGCGCCAAAGGAGACGGAGATCCATGAGTGGTCGAAGGGCGGCACAGCAGCGTGTCGATGACGGCATTCCCTCTCTATGGCAAGAGGTGGATGATCATCTTATAGGAGAGAAGGGGGTGACGTGTATGAGAATATGAGAGGGAGAGAGCACTTGCAATTGTTATAAAAAGAAGAGCTAGTGTTGCCTCTTCTTTTATAGTATTTTGGGAGTCCATGTGAAACACAAAATCAATGGTTGAGATTGATTTGTGTTTCTATTCAATGACCATGATTTTGTTATAAAAAATATGGCAATAATTAATTTAGATTAAATTAAATTAATTTAGTAATCAACATAATCTAATTTGAACTAAATCAATTAAGACAGAAGGATTGAGCAGGAGGCCACCCATCTTCCTAAAATAGAGGGGACGACCACCCTTAAGAATGAGTCGAAGGGTGGCCGTCCACCCTCCATAATAGGAAGGTGTTGGCCATCTAATTTTGTGAGGTATAAAATCTCACAAAATCCTTCATATTTTTATAACATTTTTTGTTGTAAATAAATTCATAAAAAAACCAAATTAATTTTGTGATTATTGCAATCATGCCATTAAATAATAGTGAATCATATTCACTCATCCAAAATAAATGTAAATTGTATTTCCAAATAATTTCCAATGTGAATCCAATTCACAACAACAATTAATTTGCATATACTATTTACAATAAACTCTCTCTTATATATTATAAATCACATTTATAATATATATATGGATAGTGTTATCCACATTAGTCATATCCTTGATAATTAAATCACATTTAATTATTTTGGATCATCATTCTCATGCAACTAAGTAATATGAATCACACTCACATTATTCATGACAATTAAATCACATTTAGTTATCAATTTCTCAATGCTCAGATATACATTCATCATTGGAATCATTCTTGATCTCTTTCAAGAATAATGCACGTTCTCAGTGGATACTTGGAGATAAGGATAGGGCAAGTGTACGTTCCACGTATAGTGACTTGGATATTGAGATCACATCTCAAATCCAGATCTCAAGGACCTCCCACAGATATTTGATTTAAATCAAAATTGTAAATCTAATCTTCTCATTGCGTCCGAATCGCATTCATATCACTGTCCAACATTGGAACCAAGATTAGATTACTTCTCTACTAAGAGGAATCACTAAAATCCAGACATGTTTCATCACTCCCTTGGAATGGAAGCGTCATGATTATGCAATCGTTTATGATCACAATACCCTCAGATATTCCTAATACCTGTACATTATGCATACTAGAAGACTTAGAATAAACCCGAAGTTTCATATCAATTTAGATCGTCTCCTTCAAGGTTTTATCAGTAAGTTTCTCATTCGATTATTGGGAGTTGGTATCGATCATATGCTTTCCAAAAGCATATATCGTACCTATGTATTGATCATATACTTTCCAAAAATATATATCAAATCTACAGATTCAATCAAGCTTCAAAAGCAAGATGACGGTGCACAGAATTTGATTCCCAATATCTCATGAGTGAGATCATGTCTTCCAGTTCAGTAACAAACCTGTATGATCCCATAGACAGATCGTATTACTCATATGCCCTTATATGCGCACCAGCTCGCCGATGTATAGACCTTGATTAGATCATCAACCTATCGGTCTACCAAATGTATATACTCAAATATATAGTAAGACATCTGTCTCCGGTTAGAGGATGCGTGCCTATATCGTGACAGCATACGACATAGGTCTTGGTTATCTCAACCTCATTAAATCAACTCTTTGACCTAACTTATCTGATGCATCTAAATCTCTATTCCTATGTAGAGGACCTACATCAAGAGATCGGTCAGATACTAGCCAAAAGAGAAAAGGTTGCCATCTCCTACTCAGGCTGGATATCACCTTTTAATAATCATTTGACAATGCTCAATGAGTCGCCAATCTAACTCTCTAGATATTCATCCAAGCACCAACCTCTATGATTCAACAATTGAATCAACAATTGTATGGTCATTAAGATGACCATCGTACATAACCCTAATTGTACTAAGGGACCTATTATACAAATTAGTTATTCTTCATTTCAGATCAAGGAACGATAATTGCAATAACATTTATTGCATAATGGCTTGTCGTGAGCTCGCATGTCCAATAGTCACAAGGGAGAAGATTCTAGGTGTAGATTCAAGGGGCTATAGTGTCTCAAGAGGGATTAAAATTTTCAAAAGTGGGAGAAGGAGATTATATATACAAGATACCTCTAAAGGGGTCTTCGCCTAGGGTTTTTATGTGAATCGATGGTTGACTTTGGTCGTTTTTTTATTCGTGTGAAAGCTGATCATTTGGTGAAGAACTTTGTTGAAGACACCATGGGTAGAGGAGATATGTGGTTAGCTAGAAAAATGGGTCAGAATGGGGGTAGAAACAATGCTCGGATCGGTCCATAGAGGGGGTAGGGCAGTTGACTGGGGTCAATTGGTCACCATCTCCTCATTAGTCCACGTACGACACTAAAGGACAAAACAACATATAAAATGATACTAAATGGAAAATAGAATAGAAAAATGATTTTATTAAATAAATCTTAAAACATGAAAGATGCTTTTTTATTTTATGTACTATTTTTAGGTGATTTATTTATTTTTATCGACTTATTTATTATAGATTAATTTTTACAAGCGTAATTATAGGTATATATACCTGAATTTTATGTATTTTATTTTTGTGTATTTTAATATGTGCTACCATATTTTCATATTTTATTTATTTACAATATAATTAAGTACACATTTATAGTTTTTTATTTTATTTTTATGAATTTATTTATACATAGAAATAATTATATATATACTTTATAAGTATAGTATACCTATGCATTTTAATACATTATTTATTTGAATGTATTTTTGATGGTTTTCTTTTGTACTTATTTTTATTATATTTTTAATAAAATATAAAATTATTTAAAAATATAAGATTAGTAAAAAATATAAAAAATAAAATATAAAATATAAAAATATACATAATATAGTTGGACCCTAGAAAGTCAGCTTTTGTTTTTTAACTCCATTTTAATGGGACCATCTTCATTAGATAGATACTTCTATTTATAATACAATAGAGTGAGTTTGGTCAATTTTGAGTTCTTATGGAGAAGATATTGATCTGCGAAGTTTGATTTACGAGTTTTTCATCTGTGTCCCAATTGCACAATGCATTATTTCTATATGCAATTATTTTTATATTTTTCTATACATTAACGTGTACATATTTATGTTGAAAATATCTTTATTTATGCTTACATCCAATTCCAATCAATGCACTCAATATTTATAATACATGAAACACACATATTCAATTATATTATTTATGTTAGAAACCGATTCACAATTTGTGATATTATTGGTATTTCTACATTTAAGTTACGAAACAGAGCTTCAACTATATGCTGACTTTCAATTAAGGATATTATATTTCAAATGTAATAAACACAAGCTTGAAATTTCAAGTTTAGAATTTAAAGTTGATATATAAGGGTCGCGAAAGCTTACATAAACCTGTATTTGTGATACAAAATAAGATTTGACCCCTCTTAATCATAGTTAAAAAACGAGGTCCTTAATTATGAATATGCACAGTCCTGAGTCTTTTTTATAATTTACCTCCTATAATTTTAATTGGAAGACTAACCCCTAAAAAATAAACATATAAAAAAGGAAACCACAACCCAAACACACCGCACCCTCTTTGTCGCCCCGCCACGCGACCTCTCGTCATCCCCACAGAAAGCACCCCCATCTATTTCACCATTTTCTTCCTTGGCCATCGACGCCTCTCCCTCTCCCTCTCTCGATCGAACAGAAACGCTCAGATCCATCCACCCCCCGGCAAGGCGAAGATGCACGCCACGGACTTCCACGGCGCCTCGGTCCCTTTCGCATCCCTCGGCCGCTCCCTCCTCAGCATCCGCCGCGATCAGATGCCCCCGGCGGACTCTGCCCCCTCCTCTGCCCTCGACCACGAGCTCGAGGCCTTCCAGCGCCACGTCGCCGACCTCCTCAACGACCTCTCCTCCTCCCCGGCGGAGGACCTCCTCTCCCTCCTCTTCCTCCGGAGGCTCCTCGACTCCTTCCTCATCTGCCAGGAGGCGTTCCGCGCCATCCTCTTCAACAGCAAGTCCGCCTTCGCCCGCTCCCCTCTCGACCGCGCCATCGCCGACTTCTTCGATCGCTCCGTCAAGGCCCTCGACATCTGCAACGCCGTCCGCGATGGCATCGACCAGCTCCGCCACTGGACCTCCCGCCTCGAGATCGTCCTCTCCGCCCTCGCCTCCCGCAGCCGCACCCTCAGCGAGGGCCAGGTCCTCCGCGCCAAGAAGGCCCTGGCCGACATCGCCATCCTCATGCTCGATGACAAGGACTCCGCCGGTGGCTCCGCCTTCACCCGCCGCAACCGCTCCTTCGGCCGCACCACCACAACCAAGGACCCCTACACACGTCAACCCGGCCACGCACGCTCTCTCTCCTGGAGCATCTCCAAGACCTGGTCGGCCGCCAAGCAGCTGCAGGCCATTGCTGGCAGCCTCGTGCCCCCCAGGCAGAACGAGATTACTGCCAGCAATGGCCTCGTTGTTGTCGTGTATACCATGAGCTCTGTTCTGCTGTTCGTGATGTGGGCAATTGTGGCGGCACTGCCCTGCCAGGACAGGGGCCTGCAGATGCATTTCTCCATCCCACGGAACTACGTGTGGGCATCACCGATAATGTCATTGTATGAGCGGATTGTCGAGGAGTCGAAGAAGAAGGAGAAAAAGAACTCGAGCGGGCTGTTGAAGGAGATCCATCAGATAGAAAAATGCGTGCGGCAGTTGATGGAGCTGACTGATGTCATACAGTTTCCATTGACGGAGGAGAGGGAGTCGCAGGTGAGGGAGGGGGAGGAGGAACTGGGGCAAGTCTGCAATGCCATGAAAGAGGGGCTGGATCCCCTGGAACGCCAAGTTCGGGAGGTATTTCGAAGGATTGTCCGCAGCCGGACGGAATGCATGGATAGCCTTGGACAACTCCCGCACTCCTGAGCTCCATAGACATCTCCTTGAATGGTTCTACACCTTGACAAGAATATGATGAAATATATTTTTAAATTGATGTTGCTGAGGTATTTGTTCCCTTTTTCTTTTGCCTTTTTTCTGTAATGTATTTACAAATTTGCTTTTGTAAAAAGATGGCTTCTTACGACAGCATGACCAGTTCTGGAACTATATATCCAATGTTTTTCTTCCTATTTAAGACATGATTTCAATTATATGTTTGATGAAATGGTGGATTGCACGTGGGGCTTGGTATGTGTTATTTGAAATCCAGTACATGTTACATACTTGCATTTTAAACAGGGTGAATATTGCGTTTAAACCGGGTAATAGGTCAGTCTGCACTTCATCTAATTTGCTTATGCAACCTATTTTAAATCCCAATGTTACTTATCATAAAGTTGATATTTGTTAGTCTTAGATTGCTTTAACAGGAGATTCTTGCTCGGTTGCTGTCTTATATGTTTTAGGAGGATCTAACCTGGCCTATCTAGGATTTGCTTACACATGTTGATTTAGATATCACGTTGGGAAATGATTATCCTATTTTGATATGTATTTCTAGGGCAATTTTGATCTTCATACTGTCATTATCCTTTTAATTTCTTGATAGATTGGAAATGTTCCATTCTCGTTAAATCTTTTTGGACTATGGTCGGGTCACTAGCTTTTAACTATCTACTTTAGGTGGGTGCTCCTTGAATATGTGTTGGAGTATGCATCTAGCGATGGGTCATATCATAGGTGAGTGGGACTTGGTCTTATTGATTGCGGAAATGAATATCTGTGTTTATTCAAAGATCCCAAGTGTTCTCTTATATAAAAGAGAGAAACCCTAATGGATAAATTACATACTTCGGACAAAAGAAATAAATAACCGTAAAATAGTGACATAACATAAAACTCTTCAACACTCCCCCTCAGGCTGGAGCGTAGATGTCAATCAAGATCAGCTTGGAACAACATTTCTGAAAGGATCCTTTGGCTAGAGCCTTGGTGAGCACGTCTATTGTCTGCTCACTAGAACTGACACATGATGTAGTAATAAGTCCCTTGTGGATCATATCTTGAGTGTAGTGGCAGTCTACTTCGATCCTCGATATGCTTGGTTCGCTCATGGAAGGCTAGATTATTGGCAATGAACATTGCGGCCTGGTTCTCGCATTGGAGTTGCATACAAAGAGACACCTCAATGGCTAGGTCAGTTAGAACTTAGAACTGATCTAACCCACATCATCTCTATGCTGCCTTTTACCATAGCTCTGTACTCTGATTCAGCACTCGATCGGTTGACAACTGTCTGTTTCTTGCTCTTCCATGATACTAATGAATTCCCTACAAATATTGCAAACTCGGAAGTTGACTTCCTATCCTTGGGACATCCTGCGTAGTCTGCATCCGCACAAGCTGTAACGGCTAGAGATGCGCCTTTGCTAAACAAAAGATCAATGCCAGGTGAGGTCTTCAGATACCTCAAAATCATATGGACTGCATCCATATGGGTTCGTCTTGGCTACTCCATGAACTGACTCACTTTGCTTACTGTAAAGGATATGCTTGGTCTGGTGATTATCACACATAACAGCTTTCCAACTAGCTCCTGAATCTCCTCTTGTTGACCTCATCAATGTCGTCATCATAGAACTTCATGCTTGGGTCCATGAGAGTAGTGTCTGGCTTGTAATATGCCATACCTGTCTCTGATAGGAGATCTGTAACATACTTCCTCCGGGTCATCACAAGACCTCGTTGGTTCTCGGCGAACTCCAACCGAAGAAAGTAGCGTAGACTGCCAAGATCCTTGGTCACAAATTGCTGACCCAGAAAAGCCTTAGCTACTTGAATCCTCTGTGCATTATCTCTTGTAATGATGATGTCATCGATGTATACCAATATAGCAACGGTGCCCTTCTGGGACCTCTAAACAAACAAGGAGTGATCTGTAGTGGATCTCACGAACCCCTTTTGTTTTATCACATCTAAAAGCTTCAGAAACCATGCTCTCAGACTTTGCATAAGGCCATAGATCGCCTTATGAAGTCTGCACACCTTCTGAGACTCCCCTCAGTAGCGAATCCAGGTGGCTGTTGCATGTAGACTTTCTCCTGAAGATCATCGTAAAGGAAAGCATTTGCCATATCAAGCTGGTACAAGGGTCAGTCTCGTGTGACAACAATAGAGAGAAGAACCTGAAGTGTGGAGTGTCGAGCTACTGGAGAGAAAGTGTCCTGATAGTCCTCCCCATAAGTATGGGTGAACCCACGAGCTACGAGACATGCCTTGTAGCGATCAATGTTGCCATCTATTCGATGCTTCACAGTGAACTCCCACTTGTATCCTACAACAGGCACGTCTGTGGGAGATGTAACCGTACTCCTCATGTTACGAGACTGTATAACAACCATCTATGCTTCCATGGTCAGACTACATTCGCTCACCTTGGGTGCCTCTTGATATGAACGTCGGATTTCAACAACGATAATCCGACAATAAACTTCCGGAAATCTGGTGAGAGCCTCTCCTGAGACACCTGACCTACCATGGGGTATCGTGCACAAGAACGTTTGCCTTTCCACAAGTCAAAGGACCACCCTAAATCACTCTCTGTTGGAGCTTGGTGGTTCTAGTTCAACCTGTATATATGCATGTTCATCCTATACACCATGCGTACCACTAGTTTCATCAGTCAAAATCAAGTTTTCAGAATTTACATGGGGTGTGCTAGATGGTAGGGAAGGCATTGGAATATGGAATGCAAGCTGAGGAATATGTGTAGGTGGAGATGGGAGAATAATATCATCCTCAGACTTAGAGAAGCTCATCCTGTCGCATGTAGGAGAGTAGTACATGATGGAGTCAAAGAAGGTGATGTCAACCCTAACATATTACTGTCCCTGTATAGGATCAAAACATCGATAACCCTTATAGGTGCAGGAGAATCAACAAACATACGTTTGACAGCTCGAGGAGCGTGCTTGTCATGACCAGGTCGTAGTATATGGACAAATGCCACACACCCAAACACTCATGGGGTAGGAGAAAAGAGGTCCTTGTTAGGAAAAGCAACAGAAAAGGGTGCCTTTTCACCAAAGATAGTTGAGTGCATCCGATTTATAAGATAACAAGCTGCCATCCCCACATCACCCCAAAAAGAATGTGGAACCTGACTCTGTACGAGAAGAGTCTTGGTGATATCTAGAAAATGTCGGTGTTTGCATTCAGCTACACCCTTCTGTTGAGATGTGAAGGGACAAGAAGTCTGATGAATAATACCATTTGAGCTGAAAAGTGAGACAAGTGTGTAGTACATAACTCAAGCGTATTATTCGAACGAATATAGTTTATTGAAGTAGAGAAGATATTCTTTATTTCAATCATAAAATTTTGAATTTATTGTACTAGCCTCAGACTTATGCTTCAAAAGAAAGACCCAGGACAGTATGGAAAAACCATCAACACAAACAAGATAGTACATGTGTCCCTAATGTACACGACTCGGGTCCTACATATCAAGATGAAATAAATCAAACAAATCGTTACTACTATGACCTTGACGACTGGGAAAGCTGGACCTGTGATGCTATCCAAGTTTACAGGACTTACATTGAAAATTGGACTTGATAGAGATGTCAAGAATAAGATGACAGATTTTCTGCAGTGGTAGGTGGCTGAATCTGAGATGCCATGTGTATGGAGAAACAGATCTTGCAGAAAGAGAAGTGGCACCAGTATACGGAGACTGAGACAACCTGTACAGTCCTCCATGTTCACGACCATATCCATTCACCCCGCCTATATCCTGAAAAACAAGGAAACTAGGGTTAAATATAGCGCGACAGTGTAAATCTTTTGTAATCTGGCTAACAGACAATAAGTTCATAGAAAAAGAAGGTGCATGAAGAACTTTCTGCAGGTGTATGGAGGGTGTCAAATGAACCTCCCCCTGTCTAGTAATTGGGGACTGAGTCCCATCAGCAATCACTACTAATCTCCCTTGTTGTGTTGAATTGTATGTATCAAACTGCAATCTAGCTCTGCAAAGATGATGTGATGCTCCGGAATCCATTATCTGCTAAGAAGGATCTGGTTGAAAGCGACTAGTAGAAGCATGAGTAGTACTTGAGCTACTAGTAGAGGCAGAGGCTGCATTGTCTGATGGACCGTTGTTGGAAGATCCGACAGCTGGAGGCACGATCAATCTCAGACGAGCAACAAAATCATCGTAGCGATGTTCAGTGAGATCTGGAGAAGTCTGACTCTGCTCTACAGCATGGACAGATGGAGGAAATCTGTGCTTGGAGTAGCACGTGTCCTCTGAATGACCTGATTGATGACACTATGAACATTTCTGAACTGGACGTGTACCGCCTCTGCCGCGTGTGCTTCACCCTTTGAAAGTATTAGATCTACCTCATCCATGTGATGCAAACATAGCGGACGAAGTCTGAGAGGGTGTGGAGGAGGAGATGCTCAAACGGCTTAGCCTACGGTATTCTTCTTCCACAGGAGGTATGGTAGCATCGGTGAGAAGCTGATAGCGAGCCGAATCATATTCTGGGTTGAGTGCAACCAAAAATACACCAGTCATGAAGGAATCTCTATATGCCTTATGCTGCTCTGGAGAAGCCGTCAAGGGTATGCAGCTGTGAAGTCGCTCAAACATACCCCTCAGAGAAGTATACATGGCGTGAAGGGGACAATCACCTTGTTTGGTTATGAAGATATTGTCCTGGAACTGCAATATCTCTGACTCATTTTTCGTTTGTGAGTATGCCCATGCAAGAATGCCCCACATTGCCTTTGCTGTGGGTTGACTAATGATGCTTTTGTCTCTCCACAAAAACGGTACCAGATAGTCACACCTTTGCATATGCGTCATCAACCTCCCATGAGGCATTGGTCCCAGTCTTGTCCACCGGCTCATCAACGTCAGAAGATGCTTCTTGCCATGGCTCTGCAGCATATTCTTGAACTGCATTGCCAACAACTCGTAATTGGTATCATCCATCTTGACAATAGGTGCAGGACCCTTGAAGGCACCGGTAGATGGCGTATCAACGCTACTTTCTGACATCTTGAACTATTATTGGAACCTTAGACCAATCGTGTTGCATCTAAATAGACAGAACAAGATGGTTGTGATCTTAGACTCATATCACAACCATATACAGTTAAATTGTAGTATGATTTTGATAGAAAACAGGGTAAATTAGACCTATATCTCTGAAATCAGACCAGAAAATGCCAAATCAGAGCACCATAAAGGTATGTACATGACTTCTTTCACGCACAGGGGGGGGGGCTCTGGGCTCATTAGAGGCGCGAGGGCTGACTGGGCGGTGTTGAGAACCGCTAGGGGCGGCGTTGGGGAACTGTGCAGTTGTGCTGAGGCCACAAGGGCGGCGCTGGGCGCTAGACAACAGCGCAAGGAGGGCTGGGCGATGTTGTTAGGGCTGGTAGGGGCGGCGCACAGCTTCACGTGCACTGTTGGATGACGCTAACAACTGTTAGGGACGACGCACATCCCCTCTGGGGCTATTGGTAGATGGAAGGTGCATCCGCACGAGGAGAGGAGGTACGTGGGGGAGGTTTGTGAGAGGGTTAGGGTTTCTTTGGCTCAAGACTCCGGCCTAGGACCGCCGTTCTGATACCATGTGGAAACGAATACTTGTTATATTTATTCATAGAGCCCAATGATTCTCTTATATAGAAGAGAGAAATCCTAATGGGCAAATTACATACTACGGACAGAAGAAATAAATAACCGTAAAGCAGCGACCTAACATAAAACTCTTCAACATTGATGAGGCTATATAAGAAGCCCAACACCACATGTAACAGTTGAGAGAAAGTAACAACAGAACATGGTTCTTCATAAGCCTTCTCTCTTGGTTTCATTCCTCTTCTTATGGAGTAGGGTTCCACGTTATATTCAGTGTTCTTCCATGTTAATATTTCTTTATCTTTTGACACGCTTTCACATTCATCTTTTTTTCATGGTATCAAAGCAGGTATGATTTTGGATTTTATTCTTGAAGATTTATTCTTATGTTCATATTCGAGATTGTTCAAGTAAATTCTAGTTTTTTTGAAATACTAATTCGTTTACGAATTCTGAAGATCGCCATTAGCATCACGTTCTAAGGTTTCTAAAAATCTTATTTCTGCACCATGCTCAGGAACACATGCTATGCACCCAACTCCAAGGCGATGGCTACATCTCGATGCCGCCCTCTCCGCAATTAGTGTCTCTCATTAAGGAGAGAAGGTTCCTCCATCGGGGAACCCTAGAAGCACAAGGGTCCGATCTCCATACAACCCTTAATTTTCGAAGCGAAAGATACCCATCGGCAGATCTCTTGGGATCCTGATGCAAGTCAACGCCGCGTTCTTTGTCTAAGCCATGATCATCTCCGACTCCGAGTGCCTCCTTGTTCTCCAAACCATGCCCAATCACACTGCCTAGCCCCTCCTAGTGATGCCATCTCCTCCATGCAATACCTTATATAAGCTCTCATCTCTCTGCACAAGCCCTCGCATCAAGCGGTGTGTAACCATCCTACCAAGCGGCAACATCGTGAAACCCCAGTGTGCCTCCACCACATTTTGAGGCACACTTCTAGGCGACGCTTCCCCCTCGCGTACGACTCCAACTTCCAGACGGAGCCCCTTCTCTTCCACCCTCTATAGGTGGAGCCACCTTCGCACATGAGTTCCAAGTAGCGACGATGCAGCCGCCTCCTCTCCAGTTCCAAGTGACACATTTGGGGTTGCTATTCCTCTCTCCATGCGACACACGATACCATACTCTAGGCCTGACCCTGACCTTCTAGGTGTTCCTGTCAGCACATCATGAGATGACATAATTGGCCCAACAATTAGGGCAAAGATGAGAGAGGGTTCCCTCGGGAACCCTAGTCTTCATGGATATATAAAATTGGGACCCGCTACCCCTCATCTAAATGAAAATAAGGGGTCCTGTTGCTACAAAGATATATAAAAACAGAAAGGGGGGATTATAGTTTCGGCCCAACGAGCTCGTTTACCGCTGCTGAATGGGGGGGTCTTTTGCTTGTAAAGGCCCACATACCTTGCTATTTTGCTTTGAGGCCCAAGGGGCCTTATTAAAAAGGGGGCCTACTGTAAAAAAGAGAATTTTTTGAAAAAAGGCGAGCTTACAAAAAAAACCGTGCACAAGAAAAAAATTGATCGAAAAAAGGAAGAAGAGAAAATCCGACTAAAAAAGAAGGGATTGACTTACAGAGTTTACCCCATTTTAATTTTTTTCTCCCACCTTGGTCGATATCTTGTTTTTCAACAAGTATGGGAGAAAGTGGGAGTATTGTGCAGAGTTATCCAGTTTCAGTTCAGATTTCAGACTCTACCGGTTCAAGGATCAAATGTGCGATCATTATGTGAGAGGTTTTCATCTTGATCTGGACTCCGGGTTTTCATGCGGATCCATAGGGACTCTAGAGTAAAGATCATATTCTCTGGGCCAGTGTGGATTTAGGATTTTCATGTGGATTCAGAAGGACTCCGGAGTAGAGATCCCATTTTCTGAGCCAACTTGGGAGAGACCTAGTTCTCCGATGGGGAGAATCTTTTTTGTACTTTGTTCTCTATTGATCATGAACTCTAGTACGAGATCCTTCCGAGGTTCTTATGAAAGAGAACCCACTTCGAGGTCTCAATGAAACAAACCCCTCTTCAGAGATCTATGTATGGATAATTAACAACATTGTTTGTTTGACCCTTCAGAGAGATGGAGCAGTTGTGGGCTAGAGTTCTCCATATGGAAACTCATTCCAGTTTCAGTGACTATGCAGCTGCACAGTACAGAGCACATGCTCTCAGATGAGGAGACCAAGTTCAGTTTCAATGACTCTGATAGACGCAGTACATGGCACGCGTTTTCCGACGAGGATACCCAGTTCAATTCACACTCCAGCCTTTCAGTTCCTTTTCACTAACACGACATGAGAAGCATCGCCCTCAACATGCAAGAGTATGCACTGAGTTGATATTATATGTAGTGTCTTCTAGTATTTGACTAAGTGATTTCTTTCTATTTGTCTAAGCTGAGCATTGCATGCTCCAACTTGAGGGGGAGTGTTGGAGTATGCGTCTAGATATGGGTAATTGGATTCCTCTGAGGTCCAATTGCCACATCCACAGATTTAGTCCCACATCATCCTTGAGTGGTATTGGTGGGGCTATATAGCATGACTATTGAGAGGCCTTCTCCCATGGTTTCATCTTGCTCTTTATGGAGTACGGTTCCGCGTCATATATGATGTTCTTCCTCTGTTATTTCATCTCTGACACGCTTCCACATTCATCGTTTTCTACAATATGTAATACCACTCTTTGGCCTAGCTTGTTTAGTAATGAATGTGGGTAGATATATTCCAAGTGAGTGGGATATTTGAAAAAAATGGTTGATCGAGATAAGTGAGATAACAAGGAATATGTGTCTGGATAGGAAGGAAGATAATGGCTTTATTGGGGGAAATATATTGAAGGAGATAACCATCTTCCAATTACATAACTGATGTATTCTTCCTTCCCATCCAGACACATAACTGATGTATTCTTCCTATCTAGGTACATTGAGTGCCACTGTATCAATCAAGGGTACTTGCTTGAGAAGTCAATGCATCGGTGTCCCATGGTGAGAGTTGAGAGGTAGATGGTGATGGTTGAGTGAAGAAAACTAGAGGCCATTGGTTGATTGAGAGGAGGGGGAGAAGGTGTGTGCATGTGAAGCACATACATTATGTTATACCTTGTGTTTTCCTTGTTGTGTTACATGCTACTTTGCAAAGGCCTACACAACGACCATGCTGTCCAACTTGCTTGCAAGCGAGTTGGCCACGGTTAATATCTGTGACCATGGTAAAGTGTTGTTTGCTGCCCTCGGCTTATGATGTAAATGAGAATTTGGACGAGATAAATGTGCACCGAGCTTCATGTGTTGAAAGGGGAACATGGATGGCGGGACACATTCTTTATAATAGTATCTAGTGGTCCTGAAGCTTTTCTAAAATTGATCAGTGTTGGCCACCTCTAGCCAATTCTCCCTTCCCTTCTTCAAACCTCCCATGCATTGTTGCAATGGAAGAAAATGTGGTCAAGGTTCACCTTTATCTGCCATAGACATGACAAGAGGTGTCCACATCAATGATAAATGAAGCTCTAAAAGATATTATCATTAACCTTCTCTTCCCGAAAAGCCATGAGAAGACCTTTAATCTTAGCAATGCTTATTTCTTGCATATGATCATGTCTTAATATTTGTTTCCCATGTATTTTTTGTACCATCTAGGCTCTGTGCCCCCTCTTCACAATGAATTCTTCTTGTCATGTTTACTGATCTCACTCATTAGTGGGACCATCCGTCTTCTCTAGTTCAAACGATAATTGAGTTAAATCCTTAAAATGTTGATCCAAAAAACTATTAAGAAGCTCGACGCCCAAAGACGTCCTCGATCTTCACATGTGATGCAACCCATTAATGCTCTAACTTACAACCATTAGAAGAATGTAGGTTTTGGTCCAATTTGCAAAGTGTTTTATGTAAAGGGTCTTGCTGTTATGGGACCGACACCTCTGGGTGTTTCCTCCATTTTTGAATAAAATGGAGGTCTTGCTGAAGTTTGTATTGTTTTTTGAAATATTTGATGAAGTTTGTATTGTTTTTTGAAATATTTGATGTAGCATAGGAGCATACGATTTTTATTTCATTTTTATTTCATTTTTTCAATCATGAGTCTGCTTTTATGATTAGTCACGCCATTACGGCATTACCTAAATAGCCCATCTTATTTGAATATATAAAAGGTCCATTATGAAAATGTCTTACTATATTATACTATTTTATTTTATTTGGGGTCCTTTTTTTCTGTTTGTTTGGTGGGAACCAGCCTATGCAAAGGCCCCACCCCTTGAAAGAGGAGGACAATTGGATGAAAAGGCTCTTTCCCATCCTTCATCTCCCTCTCCATTTCTCTCCCTCCCCCACCCTCTTTTGTTTCTCGGCTGTGAGAAACCCTAGCCACTCCCCCTTTTTTCTCCATCACCTCCCTCTTCGTCTCCCTTCTCTCTGTCGTCGCCTCTACTACTGTCCCCTCCAACTCCTTGTTGTCACCAACAATGCCACCTCATCCTGCTTACCCCGCTGCCGTCGGCACTACCATCACCTCCTCCCACCGTTGCCATCACCATTACTACCCCGTCTCCTCACTCGTGCTGCCAACAATACAACTTGACATCGATGCTGCTCACTGCCACTACTCTCGATTAGGTCCAAGGCCTTGCACCCTCCTCCCAACTTGCTGCGGTAAACGAGTGCCAGACCCTCCTCCGGCTTGCTGTGGCGGATTGCAAACGGATCTGAAAGCTGAAGGTTCCAACATGGGTGTGGATGTTCTTATGGCTATTTAGGAGAGGCAGACTATTGACAAAGGACAGATTTGCACGCTTCATTCAAGGGGCTGATCTGGAGTGCCCCAAGTGCTTAGAGGTTTGGAGGATGCTGATCATCTCTTCTTCACTTGTGGAAGCTTTGTGGAGGTCGGGAACTGCTTTGGCAATGGAGCTGTGGGTACT
This sequence comes from Ottelia alismoides, assembly GCA_037367405.1. Classification (NCBI taxonomy): domain Eukaryota; kingdom Viridiplantae; phylum Streptophyta; class Magnoliopsida; order Alismatales; family Hydrocharitaceae; genus Ottelia; species Ottelia alismoides. The sequence goes on along the minus strand of JAZKJV010006861.1, from coordinate 95,664 downwards.
AGGGACGTGTCGAATTTCTGGTCATCCATTGGGGCGGATTGGAACGGCACATGGAAGAAGAGATCGAAGAGTTTGGTTGTGATACATGCACTTTGGATGACAAGGAATGGAGTGCTCTTACGACATGATCAATTCTACGCCAAGAATGTGGTGACACATGCCAATGCGATGCATGGGAGTTGGAACACATAATTCTATTGTACACGTACTTGTAATAGGCTTGTATTAATCTTAGGCAAGGTTCAGGAAAGCGGTATGCCTATGTGTTCGGACATGTCACTGAATAGAGATTAAGCAGTATGCGTGGGCATATGCGGGGTATATGCGCTTCTATGCGGTTTTCTATTTTTATTTAAAAATAAATAAATATCTACAAAAGTGACTACAATTCAACTGAATTTATGAATAAATGTGGTCCAACAGAAGATCTAAGAAAAATGATTTTCATGTAGAGCTCAAAATAGTACAACTAAATATCAAAATCATCAAAGATAGTATTACATAATCTGATTTATTGTATAGAATCGAAATAATACAAGATCTGGGTCTTAAGATCCGGATTCGATTACCCAACCGGACCTTAAGCGGGCGTATGGAGCGCATATGCGCCCGCACAACCTGCATATGCAGGCTATATTATACGCAAATGGCGCATAAAGCGGGACTTCATGTAATCGGTGCACTGAGTAGGCCGCTTAGGCATATGCGGCCGCATATGCGGTCGCATGGACCGTTTTCATGAACAGATATCTTAGGTGATAAATGGTGAAGTTTTGGGCATACACCCATAAGGTGCAGCCTTTTTTTTTTCGAAAAAAATCTTTTGAGCACGATCTGCTATACAACAACTGGTTTGGTGAATCATCGACCCCCTTTATGTTTCCTATCAATCTATCAACCATTTTAGGTGCCCCGAGTTTGTAGAAAAGTATTCTCATTTGACTTTCCAAACGCATATGAACCTTCTGGAACAACTTATAAAAGGAAAGGTAACATATTGGAATAGTTGACATAATGGGCTTGACATACATCTAGCTTTCCATACAACCAACCTACATTCCATATGCTCCATCTTTCATAACCAATCCTTCGTACAAAGTCTACCTATTGCCACCTTCGGTCAAAAGGGAAACCCATGTAGAGAACCGGCGATGGTATTGTAAGAACTCAAGTGCCTTGACATAACTCTCTACTTCCTTATAGCTGAACCAAATGGAATAAAATGATATTTGCTTTTGTTATAAGCCTCCAAAAATCTGCATCAATGCATAGATCCTTGTGGCATCCCACACTTCCCTCTCAATAAACAACAATATGATCAAATTATTAATTATTATTCAGTAAAAAATATTTATGTATATGTTACCTGCAATGAATTTTATATTCATTCATTCATTGGTTACTATTCCTAAAGGAATGATTGCCGTTTGAAGTTTTTATTTTTAACATCAGAAGTTATAACATTGAATCATGTTCACCGGTTACCAGTAAGTATGTCTTCGTAGCTTCCAAGGTCAAGAACTTATTGAAATTGCACATGTATGAAGCTCTCGTGCTTCAAGGGACTTGGGGTCACACTATTTTTTATCTATAACTCTTTTTCGCTTGAGAGCTTGAAGTTCAGCGGGAGTGTTTGCAGTGACTGGGGCTTTCCTGATGGTGCACACTCCTCCAATAGGTGGCCTCCTCCGTGGCGTCATCATCACTTTCCATATCTTCATGTTTTTTGGAGCTCTTCGCCGAATTAATTTAAACGCTTTTAGAAATCGGAAACTGATCTAGAGGCATTCTAAATGCTACAATCTAGGTTTTGAGACTACACATATTGGAGATGTGGGGTGAAATGTTGTTAATGAGGTTCGAGTAGGCTCTGCTCTCGAAGTTACCAAAGGTCTAGGGAGAGAGAGAGAAGAAGTCACGATTGATGCAACGAGAGAGATAGTTTTTAGATTGGCCCAAGATCACGTTCGCGTAACATTTGCAAGCCTTCTCGTAACAGTTGAAATGGCGGATCAGATACATTCCATAAAATCCCATGCTTGCTTTCCACATTGACAGAATACATACATAGTTGGTACTGTCATAATATCATTCAAAGGTATAAAAATTTATTTTTATACCTTGAAATTACCAACTAATGTTATAATCGTTCATTTTTATCGATTCAATTGATGATCATCTTAAGGCTTAATGGTCTAGTAGTAGTACAGTGTGTCTACCACACAAAAGACCAGGGTTCAACTCCCACTCTTGCAGGGGTTGCATTAGGTAATCGACGGCCAACGTAAAAAATAGTCGAATATGTCAACATGGATTTGAGCAGGAATCCATGTAGCCGACCCTACTTATAGTGGGATAAGGCTTAGTACATTTAAATTGATGATCATTTTAACATGTTTGCTGTGATTCAAGGAGGATTACACGGTGGGAAGCTACGGTGGGAGTATTGCTAGAATGATTAATATAAGAGATTTCAATTTTAAAGCATTGAGAAATTCTATAGATTGACTGGATCGTCAGATTTCCTTATCAGAAGCTTTGGATAGATCAGATATCTAATGATTCTCGCTTGTATCGAAGCTCATATGCAGTTTTAACTGCTGTTGGTCCTCTAACGCTTCGAATGATGAACACACATAAAACCTCAAGGATTGATCAACAGAAATCAGGATGGTGGTATTTAAATAAAATAGTGACATGGGGGAAGAGATCGACCCCCAGTGAAATAAAATGGATGATGAAAAGTGCTTCAATTGATTCAAGGTGATCAACAGTGGTAGAGAAGAATAAAGATGTGTTTCATTATAACAAAGATGGCAGATAGAGGGTTGAAGATAGAGATGGGAGATTTTGACAAATTTCAAAACAATTGAATGGATTATATAAAATTTAAGAGTTATTAGAACATGAAAAGCGGTGTTGTACCTAATTTGGCGATCTCTATTCGAGGATATTTGGCGGTGATGTTGTATACGAAGGAGAAGGCAACATGGGGGTCAATATGGTTGTTGGGAGGCATCATCTCTTGTCCGATGGTGTCTGTGATGCAAACAACGATGAGGGAGGATTGGATTTGGATATTGCAAAGCGCATAATGGACAACGAAGGACCGTGTGGTGGAGGGGAGGGTAAGCAACGCTGGATGGAGGGGGGGGGTTGTTGATCATACAACGTGTTGGGCTTTCTGGTGTATAGTTACAGGGGCAATGTAAGGACATATTGGTCTTTTCAGTAGATTTTGTACCCATGACTACACTTTGGAACATACAATAAATGGATATAAAGGAAGTAGAAGATGCTTTAAATGTTATGAAACATGGGAAAAGAGTAGGATCCGATGACATTCCTATAGAAGTTTGGAGAGTTCTAGGTGAACGAGTTTAACTTGGCTCACAAATTTATTCAATATAATTTGACGAGGCAAGAAAATGCCTGAAGAATGGAGAAGAAGCATTGTGGTGCCTCTTTATAAGAATAAAAGAGACATTCAAAATTGTTCGAATTATAGAGGTATCAAACAGATGAGTCATAAGATGAAAATTTGGGAACGTGTGATTGAAAGAGGGATGTGCCAAGTTTCCAAAGTAAATAAAAATCAATTCGGATTCATACCAAATTGCTCAACTATTAAAGCTATCCACTTGTTGAGGAGAACAATGGAGATTTATATAGCTAAAAAGAAGAACCTCCAAATGATCTTTATTGATTCAGAGAAGGCTTATGATCCAGTCCATAGGGAGATTTATGGAGAGTTTTGGAGAGGAGCAAGTACCTGCCCTATACATTAACCTTATAAAGGATATGTATGATGGGACTTCATCTTGTGTAAGGATCCGGTTTGGGAAGACTGACTATTTTAACATCAAAATCGTTCTGTATCAAGGTTTAGCTTTGACTCCATTCCTTTTTACTTTGATTATGGACGAGTCAAGGTTCAGGAAAGCGGTATGCATATGCATTCGGACAGGTTATTGAATACTGAACAAGTGGTATGCTGGGGCATATGCGGGGTATATGTGTTTCTACGTGGTTTTCTAATTTTTAATTTAAAAATAAATAAATATCTATGAATAACATTATTGCTGAATTTTTGTATCCATGTGGAGCTAAAGAAGATTTAAGAAAAAAAGTTCTTGTTAGATGGTTGAGTATATGCTTTTAATTGTCTAACATTTAATCATAAAAAACTATTTAGACATAAAAACTTCACATATTAGATGATTCATAATAACACAACTTCATTACACATGCATGCACTACATGCGCAAAACCTCAATCGGCATATATTAAAATATTTCATGATACATTGCATATACTCATGAAAACAATACATGAGATAGACAAAATATTACATATATATAATGATATAATGCATTGCAGTTGTATACAAATGTGCGCCATATTCTTACAATTGAATGGAGGAAGAGGCAAATCTACGGAATTAAGCACCTGAACAAGAGGATTGGAAAGTTGGAGATGCTGGAGAAGTATGTTGGACACATACGGGGAGGGCACATAATGCATCGATTCATGAAATCGATTCGGTCAGCATGCTGCACGAGCATATGCAACCGCATATGCGGCTCATGCGGTCGATTTTATGAACACTGGGACGAGTTGACTGGTCACATTTAGTATGAGATACATTGATGTATGTTGTTCGCCGATGATATTGTGTTGATTGATGAGACAAGAGATGAGAAGTTGGAGGTTTGAAGACATGATTAAGAACTAAAAGATTTTGTATAAATATGGCTAAGACTGAATATATGGAGTGCACATTTGATGAAAACAACAACGAAGGACTCAAGGTGAAGAATGGAGACGATAACATTCAGAAGAAAGCTTCTTTTAGATACTTGGGATCTATTCTGCAACGGGATGGAGAAATTGATGGAGATGTTACTTATAGAATAAATGTAAGTTGACTAAAGTGGAGAGGAGCCTCAACTATTCTTTGTGATAAGAAAATCCCTTTGAAAGTCGAAGGAAAGTATAACAAAGCAGCCGTGAAACTTGCTATTCTCTATGGATCAAAATGTTGGCTTGTGAACCATAGACATGTGTGGAGAATGACATCGGCGGAAATGAAAATGCTAAGGTGGATGTGTGGTCATATACGAAAATATTTGATTCGGAATAATGCGATCATAATGAAAGTTGGTGTAGCTTTGATAGAGGATATGATGAGAGAAAACCTCTTAAGATGGTTTGACCATTTGCAAAGGAGGTCGGTTGATGCACCAGTTAGAAGATGTGAGATTTTGGATGTTGAGTCGGTTAAGAGAGGGTGATTAAGGCTCACGAAGTGTTGAAATGAGACTATCTGAAGGGATCTTAATTATTTGGATTTAAGCCCGAGAATGACCTAAAATAGATCTGAATGGAGGCAAAAAATCCATGTAGTCGATCCTACTTAATTGTGGGAAAATGCTTTGCTGTTGACGAGATCCATATACAATAGTCATTAGCAGAATTTGTATAAGGGTAAATGCAGAATATTCATGCAAAAATTAATGTGGACGAGCAAAGCTCTGCTCTCTGCATAGTGCATACTACATCATCAGGATAGAAAGACCATGATTCGAGGAACCATTGAGGCATCGATTCTGAATCGCCAGCCCGACCATTACTGCAAGCGCATTCGCTGTGATTACAAAGAGGGGTGATGCTAGGGGACCACCTTGTTGCGTACCCCGACATGGCTGAAAAAAATCCACCTACCGGACAACCATTAATCAACATCGAGAAGGATGATGCAATGATGCATCGTTTCATCGTAGGAAAACGTAGAAAAATCTCTTTTATGAAGCAAGATCCAAATAATTCTCTAGCTTGTACAATCACAAGCTTTAGAGAAGTCAACCTTTTACAGTAATCCCACCACTTTCCTTCTCTCTTAGTTCAAGTGATCTCCGATGTCATTAATTCCACCACTTGCCTTCTCTCTTAGTTCAAGTGATCTCCGATGTCATATTTACCGTGTTAGCTACAGACCTCCTTGAATGAGCACCATTTGAAGAGGGCTAACAACTAACACCAGATCCCTATTCAACATGCTTGCCAAGATCCCTGCCATAATCAGATAAATTGCATTGGAGGGTGCAATTGGTCGAAGTTATTGACAACAAACGATGCATTCTTCTTAGAATGCAAAAAGAGCATCAATGGATTCAACCTTTCAAATCCTTGTACTCATCTCAAATTCCCTATTACACTCAACACATTTTAACACACCCCATATCTCAAAGGGCCCGGCTCTGAAGCATGTGGGAACGGTGGTGAGGGTCGTGGATGATGGTAGCGCGCCGGGGACCGACCCGGAGTTGACGTTGGTCCTGTTGGAGTGTACTCTTGGTGTTGGCTCGGAGTCGGAGGCGGTCCTTGAGGTGGGGCGGTTCTCCTTCAGGCTCCAAGTACGACTGTTTGCTCCTCCGCCGTCGCCGGGCGGGGCGGGGCACGGTGGCGACGCTTATCTTCCGTGCGGGGAGGGGAACAGTCCTCTTCGGCGACTCTTCGTCCCCGTTCCTTCCGTCTAGGGTGGCGCTCCCGTGCGCTCCCGATGCGGCGGTTGGGTTTCCTCGGTTGGGCGCGGGGGAACCTTTGGTGCTCCCATTTCTTGGGGGAGTATCGGGTTTGGAGCCGCCTTTTCATATCATAAAGGCGGATATGGTGCTGGCTTCGTGGGATGCTCTAGATTCGTTTATCTCTCGGGTCGCTTTCTCCGGGTTCATTGGCTCGACTTCTTTCTTTCTCGGATCCGGAGTGGTGCCCTTTTCGAAAGTTTTGTGGTCGGTCGCTGTTTCTGGGGCTCCTTGCTATTCGCCTCCGTGGAGGGTCGTTTGGGGGCACCAGTCCGTCTGCTCTGGTCCGGCGGCAGGGGACCAGAGCGAAGATGGCGATGAGGGAGATTTGGCAGCGGGGGGTGGCTGCGAGAAGCTTGTGGTGGAAGGGAGCGATCCTGCTTCTTGGGCGGGCGCGAAGGTTGCCTGTGCTGGGGATTCGCCTGCTGTGGACGTTGGGTGCTCCTTGGCAGCTTGTCTGGGAGGAGTAGCGGATAAGAAGTCGGGGAAGAGGTACCGGAGGAGGCAGCGATCCAGATTTGCTGATGTGGGGCCTGCGCTGATCTCAGAGTTGAAGTTCAAGGTAGCGAAGGCGGCGAGGGTGGTGAGTGTGGAGGGTGGGGTCCGAAGTGGGTGTTATTGAAGATTCTATCTTGGAACGTTAGGGGTCTGGGTGACCCAGAGAAGAGGAGGGTGGTGGGGTCGAGGTTCCTGGAGTGGGGTTGTAATGTTGTCTTCCTGCAAGAGACTAAGCTGGACTCGCTCACTAGCTCGGTCTGGCAGTCCTTTGGGGCGGGCTCGATCTCTGACTTCTGCTCGCTGGAGGCGGTTGGCTCTGCGAGCGGTTTGCTTATTGCCTGGAGGGGCTCGTCTTTCACTTTGCGCGTTGAATCGAAGGGATCTCATTTACTTACGGTTCTTCTGGAGTGCCTGCGATCGGGAACGACGTTTGCGCTTTCTTGCGTGTATGGTCCTTGTCTTGCGTCTTCGCAGAATCAGCTTTGGTCAGACTTGAGGGCCGCTAGGGAGTCCTTCCCTGGCATCCCCTGACTGGTTGGGGGGGAGACTTTAATGCTACACTGCTATCTTCAGACCGGCCGAGGTTGCGGGGCGGGCAGGACCTCGGCTCTGAGATTTTCGTGGAAGTGGTTGATTCATTGGAATTGGAGGTTCTGGATGCTGCGGACATGAAGTTTACATGGAGAAACTCTGGCTCCAGGTCGCGTCTAGATCGGTTTCTTGCATCGGCGGAGTTTTTGGAGATCTTCCCTCTCTCCTTTGTTGCTGCCAGGCCGCAGTCCTGGTCGGACCACACACCCATCTTTTGGGAATCTGGTGAGGCCTCGCCTCCGCGTGGTTTTTTCCACTACGAGAAGGCTTGGCTGCTCGAGGAGTCCTTCTGGGAGCTGGTGGTGTCGCACTGGACTTTGGTGGAGGGTGCGGGCTCGGCGGTGGTTAGGTTTGTTGGAAGCTCGAGTCCCTGCGGGCGAGGCTTTGCGAGTTCAAGCGGGACTCGAGGGAGGCCCGCCGTGCGCTTAGGGAGGAGACTGAATGCGTGGTCGGCCGGCTTGATAGGTTAGAGGATGAACGGCCTCTGTCGGAGGGCGAGTTGTTACTGAGGGCAGAGGCGCAGAGGAAGATCATTGATGAAGACAGAAAGAGGATCACCGAATGGAAGCAGCGATCCATGCACAGATGGCTCACAGAGGGGGACGCGAACACTGCCTTCTTCCACAGGATTGCTAGCGGAAGATGTAGGACGAATGCAATCAGGACAATGATCGTTGGTGTTGTACGGGTGGAGGGTAAAAGAGAATTGGGAAGAGCGATTGCAGACCATTTTCAGGAGTTCTCGGTGAGAAGGGCCGACAGACACTGGAGATGGACTGGCTCGGGAGTTGTGCGCTTGTCGGACGCCCATGCGTCCAGCTTGACTCAGGCGATAACTTTTGAGGAGCTAAAGACGGCGGTGTGGAATCCAACGGGGATGGCGCGTCAGGCCCTGATGGTTTCCCCATTTCTTTCAACAGAGATTTCTGGGATCTGGTTGGCAGAGAGGTGCTTGAGGTGGTGCAGGAGTGCTGCCATTGCAATGCAGGTTTTGAGCGGGTGAATAAGGCGTTGGTGGTGCTACTACCAAAGAGAGGCGGTGCTGACAGGATTGGAGATTTCCGGCCTATCGTTATCTCCAACGCATTGTATTTGATTGTTGCGAAGATCTTCGCGACTAGACTGAGTAGAATGCTGGAGCACTTAATTTCCCCTTTTCAATCGGCTTTCGTCCCGGAGTGACAGATTGCGGATTCTTTGGTTATGACGGCTGAGATTGTGGCTGACTGGAAGAGATGCGGAAGGAAGTCCTTGCTCTGGAAGGTGGACTTCTCCAAGGCGTTTGACACTTTGGACTGGTGCTTCCTCTGGGCGGCGCTGCACAGGAGAGGTTTCCCGGAGATCTGGATTACATGGATGAGGAGATGCGTGACGACGACATCTATGACCGTCCTCGTGAATGGGCGCTCGGAGGGCGGATTTTTCCAGCCGCAGAGGGGGGGGTGAGACAGGGTTGCCCTCTTGCCCCTTGCTATTCATCATCGCCGCAGATGTTCTGGCTTGTATGGTCGACATGGTGCAGCTAAGGGGGTTCACGTGCGGCTACTCGCGGGAGGAGTTGAGGATCCCGCTGCTCCAGTACGCTGGCGACACTATTTTCTTCATTGAAGGAGGGATTGAGGAAGCTAGAGGGATGGCTGCGACGCTCGAGCTTTTTAGCGAGATGTCCGGGTTAATGCAAAATGCTAGTAAATCCAAGATTGTGCCGTTTTCTCTGAGTGAGAATGAGGCGGACCTTTGTAGTTCAGCTTTGGGAACTGATTGCGCTAGTATGCCTATTCACTATCTGGGGCCGCCGCTGGCCACGGGGAGATCGAGATTGGCCGATTGGTTGTCGTTGGTGGAAAAGGTTGAGGGGAGGCTGGCGGAGTGGAAGGCGGCGATCCTTTCTAGAGGTGGCCGCCTGGAGCTCCTGAAGGCGGTGCTCTCCGCTATCCCTGTGTACTACTCCTCTACGAGGCTCCTGCCGGCTGGCGTTAGGAAGAGGCTTGAGGGGCTTATGCGGCGATTTTTGTGGAGCAAAAGTGGTCAGGGATCGTCTGGTATGCACCTGGTCGGCTCGGATGATATTACGCTGCAGAAGTTTGACGACAGGCTTGGGGTGCGTCGGCTGGGCGTGCTAAATGAAGCACTATTATTGAAGTGGGTGGCTAGGACTTGGAGCAGTAGCGATGATCTTTGCACCATTCTTGTTCGGCGGATCTACTCGGTCAATGGGGCAGCACTGACGGGCATTTCTGAAGGGGGGGGGGGCGATGAGGCCCTCGCCATTTTGGAAAGGTATTCTGACGGTCACACATAACTTTCAGGAGTTGTTTAGGTCGATGCTGGGGAATGGCGAAAGTTTTGCATTTTGGAGGGACAATTGGATAGACGGGGGGGGGGGGGGGGGGGGCTCTTTCTTCGCGCTTCCCCCATTTGTTTGCTCTGGCAGTGGATCAGGACGCGCGGGTTGCCGCTTACTGGTCCGATGGCAACTGGATGCCATTGTTTCGTTCGAACTTCTCATATCAGTGCATGGAAGAGTTCTTGCGGCTGCTCGATGAGCTAAGGGGGGTGAAGGGCCCTTCTACGGTGCGTGACCACTGGGTTTGGCGCGACAGTGCTTTTTCCGTTCGAAAGGTGTACTTGGCGATTTTCAGGTCCCCACCCTCTCTCTCGGCAGAGATGGTGCGTGACTGTGCGTTCCTCTGGGGGTTGGGTCTTCCAGAGAGGATCGATTTCTTTTTCTGGTTGTTCAGGAGGAAGAGGCTGATGACTCGTGACAAATGCGCTAGGCTGCTGGGGGTGGTCTTTGACATATGCCTTATTTGTGATGCTGAGATTGAGATGGTGGAGCACCTATTCTTCTCCTGTCAGGGGGTGGCACCCCTTTGGGTTGACCCAGCACTGGGGTGGGTCACCAGAACGGGCGTTGGGGTTTCTGTGGTGGCTTAGTTGCGGCCAAGCAGCGGGCGGGTAGGGAGTTGCTGCGGCCACTCGTGATGATTTGGGCCATTTGGCTGGCCAGGAACGCACCACTGTTCTCGAGGCAGAGATTTTATGTAGAAAATGTTTGTTTGCAGATGTCGAGTTTGTTGAGCTCTTGGGTCGCTTAACGCGTCTCTTTGTATTTGATTTTCGCTTTCCTTATTAATAAAATCTAGGGGTGAACACCTATGAGTGTCTCCCCCTTTCTTGGCTTAAAAAAAACTTCTTTAAAAAAGATATACAATTCATTGGGATCTGATGAATCATTCTCGGTCACCTCCTTCATCGACAACTGCACTTCCTCCTCAGGGGACCTAATCAAGTCCTCAACTTGATCGCTGTTAATTCTGCTCGCACATAAACTAGACCACCATCATTGAAGTTCATGATCCCACTGGTCAAACTTCCTAAAGTGCTCGACCATGTTTTTGCCCACATGGTTACGCCATGCTTTGGGGAGCCATACTCGTGGAAGAAAGTCGTGTTGGCATCTCATTGTGTGGTCTAATTTACTTATGGGCATCCTGTTCGCATTGAGAAATTAAAACGATTATGTAAGCTTCAATGAAATTAAAAATCCGTCCAGCTCAGATTGAGAAACCTTAGCTTGGCCCCCTTCAGTTCCATCCACATGTTCTCTCTTTGAAGCGATTATGGGTCCATACACAACTGATAATGCCAAATGGAACTCATCTCTAATCCTTTTGAGTATCGCCATCAACACTCTAGACTTCACTATTGACACCTTTAAAAGTATATGTCTCCATTCCATCCAACCAAGATTCCTCCATATCTCTCAAAAGCATCCACCACAATGAACTGCATCAATCTGGACCTATCGATGTTGTGCCATACCACATTACTACATGACTCCAACTTTTTTTTGAAGACCTACATGACTCCAACTTGATCTCATGTAGGAGAATCCACTGTTGTAAAAGTCTCCCGGCTGGCTCGACTAGTCTAGTCGGTGGGGTGTCCGATCGAGTATTGACTAATGCCTACTAGGCCGACTAATCGATCGGTTTTTTCTTGGAGATACCATATTTTTTGCTTTTTTAAAGCAAACTTATTCTAATACGCTTAATGTTTATTTACATTCAATTACTTCTTTTATTTTATTATAATGTACAAATCTATGTAAAGAATATACACATAAAAATAATTTATATGTTTAAAATAATTTAAAAATTCAAAGCCGATTAAAGCTCGACTAAATCCGATTAGTCGCCCGACTGCCGATTAATCCTTAGTCAGTGACCCAACCGACCGAGTACCGACTATCGATTTTTGTAACCTTGGGAGAATCTAAGAATGATATCATATTCCTGCTCAGAGGAGAGGATACATATTTACTGTTTAGGTAGATCATGAGGTGCAGAAATCCAAGACAAGATCAAGGGTGATCTTCACCATTTTCCTTGGGAGAATTGATCATTGATGATGTGTGTCGTTCCTCCAAAAACACTTGTAGAGATCCCCTACAGTCCATTGGCAAACGCAGGTCCCTATGAACGAGCACACCATTGAAATTGTTGATACCAAGAGGCCATAGCTCGATCCTTCATGGGACTGTGAAAGCCATTGGTTTTTGCACCTCCTGGCTCGGATGGGAATGCCAACAATAGTTTCCAGCCTCACCAGACATCCAGTTCAATATCGTGCTGGTTGCATCCTTGATGCAATCTAAGCACCCCTTGTATTACTGACTAAATGTATGAGTATGCAAAATGTTTTTTTTTGGAGGAAAATGAGTATGCAAAATGTTATGCACAGTAGTTGGCCAGCGAGATACGTGATCAGTGTTATGTCCTCTGTGGGGATCATGAATATCTAGAGTGCCCAAACAGAGGTGCTAATCAGATCACCATAGGGGATATGGAGCAAAAGGAGAACAAGACTGTAGAGATATATATTTTCATATGCTATGTACCTGTTCGTCATTTTTATTTTTCTCTGGACATCTATGTATTTTACCCTTGAGGTCTCTCCCTATATAAGAGACCCAAGGGTTCCCTTGAATAATAGATCACTCATTTTTCACAACATGGTATCAGAGCCCTAGGGCTTCCTCTTCCCACCCGCCGCCCCCCCTCTCTTTTCTTCCGCCGTCGTCGCCACCCCCCTCGGGCATCTCACAGCCGCCGCCGGATCCTCCCCGGGTCCCCTCCAGTCCCGCCGGACCAACCTCGGGTCCCCCCCTAGTGCCGCCGGACCCCCCCCCTCGGGTCCCCCCAAGTGCCGCCGAAACCCCCCTAGTCCGTCGCTGGTTCCGAGATCTCGCCTTCATCTTTTGGCTTGCCCTAGCCGGACTCCTGCCACCTTGATCGTAGCCGTCTCTTCCTCCAGATATATGAATTTGGGTGCGTAACGTCTACATACGCACTCGAATCCTATGCAGTTTGTATAGGCATCTATCACTTTGTCTACATACCCTAGTTCTTCTCCAGCGGCGATATGTCAGAATCAAAGGTTGATATGTATTCCATAGGCGCGTTCAAAGGTCCCGCGCCAATAGTAAAGATGGACGGATCGAACTATGAGCTCTGGACGATGCAGTTCATGAGCCTCATGAAGTCGAACGGTAAGAAGCACATTCTTACCGAGGATGAGCCAGCAGAGAAGACATGGATATATGCCTCATGGGAGGCTGATGATTCGTATGCCAAGGTCTGGTTGTCAGGTACACTGTCGATGGAGATTGCCAATGATGTCCTCCATCAACCCACTACCAAGGCTATGTGGGATATTCTGGCTGCTACATATTCCCAGGTGCGAAATGAGATCAAGATGTTACAGCTTCAGCATGATATATTCACGATGAAGCAGAATGTCAGACCTCTTCACTCCTTGTACACATCCCTGAGGGGGATGTTTGAGAAGTTATACAGTACCATTCCACTCACAGCGACTCCTGAACAATAGAAGACATTTCGGAATGCCACCATGGTGGGCGTTCTACTTGCGGCCCTAGATCCTGAGTATGAGGCCGCCCGCTCTCAGATTTTGGCTGATGCAGTTATTCCTCCGGTGGAGGATGTTTACAGGAGACTCAATCGCATATCAGTTTCTTCCAGCTCATCTACTCCACCCCCATCGGCGATGGCAGTATCAGGGTTCAGAAATTCGGCCTAGGCGGCCGCATATGCGGCCGCATATGCGGAGGCGGTACATATAGCGAACCGCATATGTCCTGTGCGGTTGTTATGCGCTAAAAGCACCTACGCGGTCCGCTTAATCCGCATATGCGGCCGCATATGCGGCCGCATATGTGATAGAACTTCTCACCCGATAAAAATGGCCAGAACCCGATTAACCCTGAAACCCTCCGCCTAAAACCCGATCCCCCAACCCCTCGCGATCGACTCTTCCTTTTCTCCCCCAACCCCTCGCGATCCTCGAATAGCCCTAAACCCTCCGCCTCTCCGCCTCTGGCCTGCTGCGCGGCTGCGCCCCTCCCCCTCCGGTGTTCTCCAAGTTCCATCACCTCGTGCGTGCTCCTCCGCCTCCAGCAGCAGGTATCACCTCCGCCTCCGCCTCGTGCGTGCGCCTCCAGTAGCTTCTCCAACACCTCGTGCGTGCTCCTCCGCCTCCGCCTCGTGCGTGCTCCTCCGCCTCCAGCAGCAGGTATCACCTCCGCTTTCCTGGCAAACTATTGAACACAACCTGCAACAGCAGGACCTGAATTGCGTACATGTTTCATCGGGAGAATAGTTTCCACCTACTGATAAACCAACTGTCTAATGAATAATGAATAATACAGAGAAACGCAATTCAGAACAATAATGCGGAGCATTACAGTGAATAAGGTGTTAAAATTCATGGATATCTCTTCAGTGGCAGAAACAACTACTAGTCTACTAGTCTAATTGATCCTGTTTTATTATCTGAGTAACCACATGCATGGATTGCAAACTTCCTTTTGTAGGTGATGTATGGTCTATCTGCATATTTGTTAGCTTCTTTTGCAAACTGACCATCGAATGTAAATTTATCATGATTTACGAGAAGAACAATCCCTCATGTCTTTTTTTGATTCTCGTCCTGTTCAAACCATTTAGCCATTTTTGGTAGAATTAGTTCATGTTTTATGGTGAAATCATTTGTTTTTAGTGGACGTGAATCAACTTGTTGTTTCATTCAGATGATTTGCAGTTCGTTGTTGTTTCATTCAGATGTTGAATATTAACGGTAAATAATTATTTGTCCAAAAATTACCAACAGCAATATGTATGTGCTTTGTTGCTAACTGTGGATTATGGGGCTAACTTTGTTTAGTAGATTTTCTCAAATATCCAAAATCTTAATGAAAACTTTTATTTTGTATAGGTTTTTTAATATTTTTCATGTGTTTAGGTTATCATGGATTCGGAACCAACACATGTTGAGGAACATGTGCTTTTTACTCCACCTGGGTCTACCGATCCGGGATGGAAATATGCTTATCTCATGGAGAAGACCGATCCGAATTCTGTGACATGTCGCTTGTGTGGCAAGGTCTTGAAAGGAGGAATTAATCGAATGAAACAACACCTTGGACACATCAAGGGGAATTGCAAAGCATGTCCAAAGGCTAACGATGAAGTGCAGAAGGAGATACGTGATTACATTGAGGGAATCGTGAAGAAGAAAAACGAGAAAGCTGTCACTTTGAAAGAAATGAGAGAGGAGGTGGCGATTAGAGCTACAGGCTCTTCCACAACACCTTGTGACGGAACATGTCTTGGAAAAAGACCACGATCATCTGATGATGATATTGCGTCAATGCCAATGCGCCAAAGTGTTATAAAGGAAACACTAGCAAAGGAAGAACGCACACGTGTCAACAAATATGTGGCCAAATTCTTCTATGACTGTGATATTCCTTTCAACGTGGCGACAAAGAGCTCCTTCATACGCATGTGTGAAGCAATTGGCCAATACGGAAGTGGGTACAAGTCCCCATCTTATTATGAAATTGCAGAGCCTTTGTTAAAAGATGAAGTGGAAGAAACAAAGGAGTTTTTGAAAAGTCACAAGGATGCATGGAAAAAAAGTGGATGTTCCATCATGACAGATGCATGGACCGACATGAGGGGAAGAAGCATCATGAATTTATGCGTTAACAGTAGCTTGGGCACATGTTTTCTGAAGTCCGTGGACGCATCAGCTGATGCACATACCGCTGAATATATATCTGCTTTGGTGGAGGATGGCATCAAGGAAGTTGGCGTAGATAATGTTTTGCAAGTCGTGACTGATAATGCATCTGCTAACATGGCAGCTGGGAGGCTCCTCAAGACCAAATATCCAAAGATATTTTGGTCATCTTGCGCTGCTCACTGCATAGATCTCATACTTGAAGAGTTTGGCAAAGAGCCGAAGGTTAAAAATTGCATAGCAAAGGCCAGAACACTCACTATTTTCATCTATAGCCATGCAAAGACACTCAGCTTGATGCGGCATTTTACCCAAAAGAGAGAGATAGTCAGACCAGGGCAAACAAGATTTGCCACGTGTTTTCTCACGCTACAAAGTGTCTTCGAAAAGAAAGAAAAGCTGAGATTGATGTTTTCTTCTGATGAATGGAGACAATGCAAGTGGTCCAAGACAAGGAAAGGTGAAGTGGTTGGATCAATTGTTCTTAGTACATCTTTTTGGAGCCAAGTTTCCTTGACCTTGAAGGTCTTTTCCCCACTCGTCCGTCTCTTGCGTATTGTTGATGGGGATCGGAGACCATCATTGAGCTTCGTTTATGGAGGGCTTGAAGATGCGAAGAAGGAGATAAAGAGTCTTTTTAAAGACAATGAGCATTCATATAAGCCCTACATAGATGCCATTGATTCCAAGTCAAAAGGGAGATTAGATAGTTCTCTTCACCTTGCAGCTTACTATCTCAACCCCTATTATTTTTACAAGGATGATAAAGCCATCTCAGAAGATAGCTTTGTCATAGGTGGTTTTTTGTACTGCTTGGAGATATTTTACCCTGATTTGGATGTTCAAGATGTCATCACAACAAAAGAAATGGTTCTGTATAAAAATGGAGATGGTCCATTCGGAAAACCATTAGCAATCAAGCAGAGATCCGTCGAGGATGCGTTCGATCCAGGTAGTTACATTATACACATATTTTAAGAATGTAAGGACTAAGAAGTTGACTTCCTAAGTTTTCTTGTAGCTAACTGGTGGTCGTTATATGGTGGTGAGACACCATACATGAAGGCAATGGCGTTGAAGATATTAAAGCTAACATCCTCTTCTTCTGGATATGAGAGGAATTGGATCTCTTTCGCAGCGGTACACCCACATTTGTGATTTATGATTATTGATTACCAAAATTGAATGACTGACATTTTGAGTAAATACTTTCGTTGCAGATCCACACTAAAAAGAGGAATAAACTTGAAACCAAGAGATTGAATGACTTGGTTTTTGTGAAATTCAACTCAAAGCTGAAAGAGCGACAGTCGCAACAAGGAAGAGACCCATTTATTTCCAAGGATAGGGCACATGTGGACGAGTGGATCGGACCAGAGGATGGTGAAGAAGAGGTGTTCCAAGGCTCAGGACTAACTTGGAGCTTGGTGGCCGAGGCAAGTGGAGCAGATGAATTGGTGCAGCATAGGAGGAGCCAAAGGAACATGGATGCATTACCGACTGTGGCGGAGGAAGAAGATTTTATCACGGATTTAGACACTGACAGCGATGATGAAATTCCTCCTGTTGTTTTTGACGATTTAGATTAGGAGTTTGATTATTTTTGTATGAACTATGAACCTCTTTTGAGCTGTTATGAACCTTTTTTGAGCTGTCATTCATAGATATTTTGTTGTGAATCTTATGATCCACTTTTAAATCAAAATAGACAACTTTGGAAATGCTTTCGACCTTGGGTTGAAAATCTTCACATTAAAATACTTACATTTTATTTATTTTAAATATAAATTATCTAGTATTTGAATTTTTTGTTATATTGTTCATTTTTTTTAATTTAAATAATAGAAACCGCATAGTCCGCATATACTTCCGCATATACTTCCGCCTGCCCGCTTACTCGCTTCAGACCGCCTGACCGAACGAATACCGCATACCGACTTTCTGAACCTTGGGCAGTATCACGTGGGAGAGGTGGTCACTCTTCTGACCGTGGTCGTGGACGTGGACCCCAGTGTAGAGGTGGTCGCTTTCGTCAGCCGTGTTCATACTGTCACCGCACATGCCACTCGGAGGAGACATGCTACTTTAAGCATGGGTTCCCAGCATCGGCACGTGTAGCAGAGCATTCTCAGCCCCAATTGGCATCTACGTCAGACAATCGTTTCGAGGAACTTGTGGCACGTCTACGTGATATTATGCCACAATTATCTGGTGATTCTTTTGGTGGACCTTAAGATCTTGCTGCTACAGCATCTGCCAGTTCCTCTGCTACTGCTAGTACCTCAGGTAGTGCTACTGCATTTACATCTTCTCATGATATCTCTGATTGGATTATAGATTCTGGTGCCACACATCATCTCTGTCGAGATCGAGAGAGACTTGCGTCTTACAGGGATATTCCTCATGGTCGTTCAGTACAGATTGCAGATGGTACTCATTCCCCCCTTGTTGGTCAGGGGGAGGTTTTCCTATCTCCTACTATGCATCTACAGAATGTCTTACATGCTCCTGAGTTCTCAATGAATCTCTTGTCTATTAGTCAGATTACGAAGGACTTGCACTGGCGTGCTATATTTAACCCCTCTTTTATTTTTCAGGACATACTAACGGGCAGGGTGATTGGCTGTAGCTCTGAGCAGAATGGTCTGTATCGGCTGATCCAGAATTCTTATGCTGGTGTCTCTTCTCATTCTGCCGGACCAGTATCTCCGCACATTTGGCATCTCCGTTTTGGTCGTCTCCCGCTACAGAAAATGCAACATCTTCTGCCTCAGATATCTCCCAGTTCTTCCTTTCGCTGTGAAGCGTGTCAGTTGGGAAAGCATCATTGGTCTAGCTTTCCTAGTCATCAGAGTCAGAGCAGTAGCTCCCTGTTTGAGTTGTTTCACATAGATATATGGGGTCCAAGCCGTGTACCCGATCATCGGGAACACATATTTTATCTGGTGGTAGTAGATGATTTTTCTCGTGTATCGTGGGTCTTTCTTTTAAAGAATAAATCTGAAGCAGGCGATGTGATTAAGAATTTGATTAATGAAGTACAAAATGTGTTTTCTTCTACTGTCAAATATGTTCGTACTGATAATGCTCTAGAATTCTGCACACGGTCCCTCTCTCAGTTTCTTTCGTCAAAGGGCATTATTCACCAAACCACTTGTGCTTACACATCTTAGCAGAATGGTGTGGCAGAAAGGAAGCATCGCCACCTTCTTGACATTACTCGAACCCTACTGATTTAGAGTTGTGCTCCTATCTCTTTCTGGGGGGATGCTGTTCTTACCGCTTGCTACCTGGTCAATCGTATGCCGTCATCTGTCCTTGGTGAGAAAATTCCTATCTCTATCATTTTCCCTGACAAGGAATTATTCTCACTTACTCCACGTGTCTTTGGTACTATTGCCTTTGTTCATCTCCTGACTCCTGGACTTGACAAACTCTCTCCTAGAGCTGTCAAGTGTGTCTTTGTTGGTTATTCTCGGACCCAGAAGGGCTATCGTTGTTATGATCCCATAAATAAGAAATACTTTGTTAGTGCTGATGTCACCTTCTTTGAGTCTGTTATGTATTTTTCCCCTGCAGGTGACCGACTGGTACCATCTACTACCAACGATGATGTCTATGTCCCTCCGCCTCCTACTTGGAGTTCACCTGAGTCTATTCATGTTCCTGTTTCTACGCCATCTTCACCACCGCCACCTCCACCTTCACCACCTCCACCACTTCCACAACCTCCTATTCCTCCTTTACCAAAATTCTATATGCGTCGGTCAGGTCTTGCTCAGGCTACACGTCAGACATCCATCACGCCTCAGGTATGTTCAGATGGCATTATTACTGACGGGTCAGATATGGTACATGTGCAGGATTCTTCATTGCAGGAGGAGATTACACCATCCAGCACAACGGAAGATGATCTTGATATTCCTATTGCTATTCGGAAGCAGAAGCGGACATGTGCATCTTATCCATTTGCTTCACAGGTGTCTTTTCATCGCCTCACAGGCGACTTTCAGAGATTTGCTGCAACCTTGACTTTCGTGGACATACCACGGACCTACCAGGAAGCTATGAAGATTGATTGCTGGAGAGAGGCTATGGAAGATGAGATGCGCGCATTACAGTCTCGTGGCACATGGACCTTGGTTACTGCTCCTCCTGATGCATCTATTGTGAGCTGTAAGTGGGTATTCACAGTTAAATACCACGCTGATGGCAGTCTAGATCGGTACAAAGCACAACTGGTAGCGCGAGGTTTTACACAAACCTATGGCATCGATTATATGGATACTTTTTCTCCGGTGGCTCGTCATTCTACTCTTCGCATTCTCTTAGCCGTTGCTGTGGTACGTGACTGGAGTATTTCTCAACTGGATGTCAAGAATGCCTTCTTGTATGGAGATCTGCAGGAGGAAGTCTACATGCAGCAGCCACCAGGGTTTATTGATGAGGGGGAGAAGCATATGGTGTGTAGACTTCACAAGGCAATTTATGGCCTCAAACAGAGTCCAAGAGCGTGGTTCCAGAAGCTTTCGAACCTGATTGAAAGTCAGGGATTCAAGAGATCGAATACAGACCACTCGTTGTTTGTTCAGAAATCATCAGCAGGTACGGTTGTTATCATGGTCTATGTTGATGATATTCTGGTTACAGGAGATGATATTCAGGGCATCGAAAGGGCGAAGGCATTCCTAGGCCGTCAGTTAGTCACGAAGGATCTTGGGACCCTAAGATACTTTATGGGGTTGGAATTTGCCAGGAATGCACATGGTCTGGTGATGACCCAAAGGAAGTACATTACGTATTTCTTGACTGAAACATGCATGGCTGGATGCAAACTATCAAGTATTCCCATGGATCCAAGCATGAAGCTGTATGATGATGACACTGCTGAAGTGGACAAGAGGAGATAAATAGAAATGGTGGGTAAGCTCCTTTATATTACCATAACTCGACCCGATATTGCCTTTGCAGTGAGTCCGGTGAGCCAATTTATGGAGCAGCCAAGACAAGTTCATATGGATGCCATATACATGATACTGAGGTATCTGAAGTCTTCTCCAGGTTCAGGGTTGCTGTTTCGAAAGGGCACATGCGCTGATGCTGATTATGCAAGATGTCTTAAGGATCGAAAATCGACCTCAGGATTTGCAGTTTTTGTTGGGAGCTCTCTAGTTTCTTGGAAAAGCATGAAACAAACTGTTGTGGCGAGGTCCAGTGCTGAATCCGAATATAGGGTCATGGCGCAAGCAAGCACGGAGATGATATGGGTTCGATCAGTTCTAGAAGATCTACATGTAGCCGTACCTCTACCCATGCAGCTTCAGTGTGACAATCAGGCAGCCTTGTTTATTGCCAACAATCCAGCATTTCATGAAAGAACAAAGCATATTGAAGTTGACTGCCACTACACTAAAGACTTGATCTAGAGAGGATTGATATCTACAGCTCATGTGAGCTCAGGGGATCAGACTGCTGACGTACTCACCAAGCCGTTGCTCAGGGGACCTTTCCAGAGATGTTCTTCCAAGCTGAGCATGATAGACATCTATGCTCCACCTTGAGGGGGAGTGTAGAGATAGATATTTTCATATGCTATGTACCTGTTCGTCATTTTTATTTTCTCTGGACTTCTATGTATTTTACCCTTGAGGTCTCTCCCTATATAAGAGACCCTAGGGTTCCCTTGAATAATAGATCACTCATTTTTCACAACACCGTTCACAGTTATTAAGAGTTTAACATCAGAGGCCAAAAATCAATTCAATAATGAGATCTACAAAATAAATAAATGAACTGAACTGACCTCCCACAAATTAACTGTGGACTGTTAAAAGATGCCGACCGGGCCCTTTTTATCTAACGATACTGGCTATGGAAAACTAATTGCAATGTAATTTACTAAATAAACAATAGCAGACTTGAGACTCACTGGAACCAAACAGGAAACTCACAAATAAAGAACGCCCAGAATTTAAACACAAGGATGGACTGTGAGGGAGGAGAAGGCACTGGGTGACTGGATATGTTGCTGCTGCAGTCGGCTGGTGGTGGCGATGGAGAGGGCTGAACAGCAGATGCTGGCATCGAGGGTTGGGTAGGGAGCATGGGAAATGTTGAGGGGAAAAGAGTGTGGTGGACTTAAGACTGAAATGGGAGAGAGGGGGATGCGGTGGTGGGTTCAGTAGGGATGAAGAGAATAAGGGGTTGCAAGATTGCTGAAGGACGGTGGTGGAGTTTCGCACATGGGTGACGCGATATATTGGCGATATATCGGTATCAATGAGATGTCAGTACCGATATTCATATAGATATCCTTTTCCAGGATATCGACCAATATATCGACGGGATATTGATGATATATTGCCATATCGAGCCATATCAACCGATATCAAGGCATTTTAATACAAAATTTTCTGGATATCGATCGATATCATCGATATTTCACCGATATCTCGTCGATAATATATATATATATATATTTTATCAATGATATTATCCGTGTAAGCTTGATTTCACTACATATTTTGCTACTCCTAGTATTAAAACACATCATGAATTATATATTTTGTTTCGGATTGGAGGCGCTGCCCTGCACCTCTGCAGAGCGAGCGCACCTGCTCCCCTTTGACTCCCTAGGCTCGCTGATCGGGCAACGAAACCCCCATGACTCATCTTAATGACATACAATGTCTTCCATGAACAAAACAAGTATTCTAAGTATGCTTAGCTTAGCTTCTTTGATTCCAATTCCAATATTTATTAATCAACAATCAACATTAACAACGATATATCCGATATGATCAATATGTGCTATATAAGGGTCATAGATGATCTATATGTGTCATCTAAGTGTATATTTGTAAGTTATTTACTGTTTAAGAACTTGGATTATATCCATTTCCAGTATCTATAAGTCAACAATCAACATTAACATCGAACATAGTTTGATGTGCGCGATATAAATGATCGATATGTGTGATATAAGTGTGTGTTTGTAGGTTATTTATTGTTTAACATCTTGGATGATCTTAATTTATGAAAAAACTGCTTAAAAATGGATTTTTTGAGCCATTTCCAACATTTAACTGATATCGTCGATATATCCTGATATATCCTTTTCCGCGCGGACCGATACAATACCGATATTTCCTACATTGTTTTCGCATGGGAAGAAAGGAAGGGGGTTGTGGTGGGGGGAAAGAGGAGAACATGGATCGGAGGAGGTTGAGGGAGAGGAGAAAAGGGCTGTGGAAATCACTGGCATGAAAGAAGAGAGCTGGGAAAGAGAAATCGAGGCAATGAGAGAAGAAAGAGGGATGAGAGGAATTTGGTATGGGGAGTGGGGCCGAGGCCCGTATGAGTTTCTTTGTTTTCCCAAAATACAAGGTTTTTCTCAACTCTCCCTATATAATCTTAGGGAGAGACTAAAAACAAAAAAAGAAACTAAAAAAGGGAAAGTTAGGCGCGGACCCTTAGGAGATAACTAACTACAACGACACGCCTGGACTTATTTCTTGTTGCTGAAAACTTCATTTGGCCCCTTAGATAGGGCCAGAACTACATCAACCCTTAGTCACTTGTCAGCCTGACCGACTCTCCATATGGTAGAAGAGACCTTGCCACGAATGGAGGATATGATGTCCATTTGTATGGGAGCTCTACCATCACTAACTAGTAAAAGATCTAGATCTGAAAGGGAACTGAAAAACCAATTACACTTTGGAAAAATATCACAATATTGTATTCATAGAGGTTTTGATGCAACTACTTGAAATACGTTTGGATAATATTCTTTTTCTATTGGGCAATGCTTCGAGTATTGCTGGAGCCCGGCAATTAATAATCATAGACATATTTAGTTAAGGGTCGTATAGTAGATATACCAACTTTAACTTTGCAAACCCTAAAATATTATTATTAAAAAGATGAATAAGGATAAGAACTCTGGTTCAAATTTATATTGCTTCGTCCTTTCACGAGGAATTGGTTAAACATTTGATTGTTGACTCATCTAATATAAAGGATTAATAAATTAAATAATAGATAGTAAAAGTGTCCATCCAGTGGAACCACATTGTCCCGGTGGAGAGGAGGAGAAGATGCGGAAGCCAACGGTGATTGCAGAAACAGGGAGGGGGAGAGGACGAGGGAGGAAGCTGGTGGTGATGCTGAAGAGGGATAATGGAGTAGATGAAGAGGGAGAGGATGTTGAGAGGGCCCACTCGGTAAATGATTTGTTGATTCATGTCCTCTATGGGAATTCTTTTAGATCCATGCCTTGTCAGTACATGTTTTGCTTTCCATACACTGGGAAATCTCTCTTCTAGAGGGGTTAAACTCCTTGATGGCCTATGAATGTGAGAGATTGCACGAGCTATTATGGATTTTGACCTTGTTTACTTTGACGTGTGCTCTTTTTTGCTTGATGGGAGATTGGCATTTTTATAATGGAGCTGAGTGGCTTTGCTGGAGCTGGGTCATAATAATATCTTTCAAGCTGCTTCTGACGGTTTGGTGTTTTATTGGGGTGCTAAAAAATGGTTACCGTGACTGGAAGTAACTGCGTGGATGGTTGAAGTGGTTCATAAAATGCTGACTTGGAGTTACAAATTTGCAAGAATAGAGATGATTATATTTGCCGGTGCTGGATGTGCCTCTCATTGGACAAGGATTTGAAAATCACTGTGAAGTCCAGGGCTTGCTGTGAAAAATAGATAGCACATTGTTGAGCTGAAATTCTTAGGGAATGGTTGCAGTGTCTGAAGGTTTTTATTCAAGTTGGTCATCTGTTGTTTGCCGTCATAAAGCAAGATGAAGACTTTAGTGGATATGAAGCTGAATGTACTATAGATATATACCTGCTCTTGAAGGCAGTTGACTGATAAAGTGATAATTATATATGAACTACTCTTGAATACAGTTGGCTGAAATATTATGTTTAACCCTGACCTGCTGAATTGTGCTCGTATTGAAATACTTTCTGATTTGTTTTCTGCCTTTCTGTACATTTTCCCTTTGTCAACCCCAAAAAGGGTCCATTGTGTACATTTGCAATATCCATGAAATAAAGGGGATGTCTGGAATCCCTATACCACCAGTTTTATGAGAGAAAACCCTAAAGTTCGAAAACCGAAACTCTAATCCTTACCATGACCGCATCCTGGTGGAGGAATCTCATATACTCTCTTCTTTAAATTTAGGGATTGTTACCCCACGAACTCTAAAATCTCCGTAAATTACCTTTTTGACTTTGTAAATATCGTTATTATCCCCTCGACCCCATAAAGTTGTGCCATCTTACCCCACGAATCCTACCGTCAACTTTAACTTTATTTGAGTCAAATTGGTTGGGTTAATCTTACCATAGGAAATCTGATGGTGGATCCTCTATCACCCTCTCTCCTTCCTTCTGTAGGGAAATCGGGGGGGGTGGGGGGGTTGGGCGGAGGTCTGACGCTCGGTTGGTGTGGTGGAGGGGCAGAGGTCGAGGAGGGTGGAGATCCTCTACTACGCTTTCACCCCTTCTCCTGCGTGACCACCCCTTCTTCTTTTTATCCTTTGCTCTGCTCGGATGGGGGAAAATGTTGCTAATGGTCGGTGGAGTCCAAAGGAACGAGGCAGAGAGGAGCCGACACATGGCTGATTCCGCTGCGAGGTGGATCTATTTAGATGCTGATGAGCCAAGTCTAACTTTGATCAAGCAGTATCTTCAAGGAGCATCCCTTCGCTCGAGGAATTCTAGTGGTCAATGGTACATGCTCCAGTGGTCGGTGTTCGTGCATCATTCCTTCACATGAGAAGTTCCAAACCTCCTTTGCCCCGATTCCTCTTCATCAATGGTCCAATAGCCACCCCGCAGTCCGTCATTGCTTGGAAGCCTTCCTCAGTCGTCGCTCCTTAAGAAAGGGGGAAGAACCCCCCCCCCCCCCCCCCCCCAATTCTCCCAGGTCTATAGTTGGCTTACACGTGGCATTAACCAAAGGCTCAGATTCACTGTGAGATGTACCTAAACAAGGGCTTCCGGGGGAGGGGAGGAGGTGAGGTCTGGGTGGAGGCTGAGGGGAAGAGGGGAGCTATGGATGGGCGAAGGTCGAGGAGATGGGTGGAGATCTTTGTAATTTTGATAAATAAAATGGCTATTATGCAAAATAAATTAACGGAATCTGGTTAGTTTTAATGACCAGTGAATGAGAGTTAATTACAGGTCTGTACGGTAAGAATTAGCAACTTTATGGGGTCAAGGGGATAATAACGATGTTTACAAGATCAAGTAGGTAATTTACAAAGAATCTAGGGTTTGCGGGGGTAAAAACCCCTTAGTTTTGTAGTATCCACACTCGATGACACATGATCTCAAAGGATTTTGGAACATTCACTTCAATATTCACCCTCATGTACCTTATTCTAAAAAGTTCATGAATAGGTCAAGACAAAAATCTTCCAATTGGCTTTGCAATTGATCTGAGATCCCCCAAGATAAATGGCAAATTTATATTTGGGAAATTAATTGGTTTGTGGAAAGAAAACAATGATTTGATTATTCTGAGGACCATAGGAGTATCCTATATAGAGAAGGGAAACCCTAAAGGGTAAATTACATAATAGAGACAAAATAAATGGGAAAATATAAAATATCTCTCAACATCCCCCTCAAGATGAAATACATATGTCAATCATGCTCAGCTTGGAACAACACCTCTGGAACAATCCCCACAGGTAAGGGCTTTGGTAAATTGATATGCTATATGTTCCACTGAGCTGACGTGGGAAGTAGATATAAAGCATTTCTATATTATATCTCGTATGTAATAACAATCTACCTCAATGTGTTTGGTCCTTTCATGGAAAGCGTGGAAAAGAGCAGCCTGGTTTTTGCAAAACTACTATATGGGAACTGATGCGTCAACAACTAAGTCTGTCAGAATAGATCTGAACACACATCATCTCTGTGCTCCCTTACGCCATAGCTATATATTTCGACTCCACACTAGATCTTGCAACCATGGTATGCTTCTTGCTTTTCCATGAGACCAATGAATTCCTTATGAAAAATGTGAAACTAGAGGTAGATTTCATGTCTTTAGGATATCCTACATAGTCAACATCTGCACAGATCGTGATGACTAGGGAAGTCCCTCTACTAATGACCAATCCTGTACCTAGAGAGATACCTTAGGATCATGTGAATAGTATGCATGTGAGCATGTCGTGGCTATGCCACAAACTTGCTGACTTTGCTGACTGCAAAGAAGATATATGGCTTGGTAGTAGTCATGTAAAGGAGCTTCCCGACAAGCTCCCTATACTTCCTCTTATCTAGCTCATACGTATCCTCACAGAGTTTCATGCTGGGATCTATGGGAGTAGTAACAAGTTTGTATCAACCATCGTTGTCTCTACGAGAAGATTTGTAACATACTTCTCATGACCTCACTAATTCCTGACAAGCCTAAGGAAGGATCATAGTTAGTCAAGGTCTTTGGTGGCAAACTGCTAAGGAACACCTTATTCTCACTGATGCCTGTAAGTCATCTCATGTAACAATAATGTCATCAATATAAATAAGAATAACAACAATATGTCCACTGTACAAAGAGCGAGTGATATGTTGTCGATCTCATGAAGCCCTGTTGCTCTATCAAGTTCTAGAGCTTTTGGAACCATGCTTCGGAACTCTGCTTAAGACCATAAGTTGCCTTGTGAAGTCTGCATATCTTCTAACACTCCCCCTTAGTAGCAAGCCCATGTGGTTGCTGCATATAGACCTCCTTCTGCTAGAAATCATTTGATAGAAGCTGTGAAAGTGACTAGTCATGCACCATTGCAATAGAGAGGATCATGAGTGTAGAATGACGAGACACATGGAAAAATTGTCCCAATAGTCCACCTCATATGTCTGGGTGAGCCCACGTGTCACAAGTCTATCCTTGTAGCGATCAACGCTACCTTCTCGTGTTTTTGAAATCAGGTCGGACCGGTCGATCTGACCGGTTCAACATGTGAACCATACTTGAATCGATCCGGTTATCCAGGTTTCACGGTTTGGTTCAACTTGGGATTTTTTGGGTCAAACCACCGGTTCAATCATGTATTTAGATTCTGCTTCGACCAGATTCAATCGAATTTGAACTGAAATTCAAATTTAACTTTATTCGGAAATATTGCTTTTATGGGAACTGGACCAATGGCCATTGATTTTCCTTACGCCACTTGCTATCCAACTCAACTACAAAACAACTTCTTGTTTTTTTGGATAAAAGATAGGGTGACCTCCCACTGGGAGTCACCACAGTTGCTGTTTCATTAATAATGTTTAAAAGTACATTACCTGGTAACCCATGACTTATGCAGAGCTTTATAGTGTGCTACAACATTTTCTGAATAAAAAGTTTGATTTTTAAACATCACTTCATTTCTCCCTAGTCAGATTGTCCATACCACCGCAAATGGTTTGGAGCAATCGTCCGACGAGCCGCTCCCCATCGCTCAAATCGACCTCCAGAAGGGTTCCGCTCCGTCTGTCGCCACCCCACAGAGACCACATCATGCCAGACTTGTGTCGACTTCAGCCACTTGAAAAAAGATGATTGAGGTCCTCTTCCATCTCGTGGCATCTGTCGCATAGGGTATCTTGAGCACCAAAGATCAGTCCCCTCGTTTTGTCGCACATGCGATCCCTTCTCAAGCACCATAAGAAAATGACGATCCTGCTCGGTAGTTTCGCTACCCAAACTATCCTCATATCTTGGCACATGTCCGAATCTTGTACCTTTTCCATGTTTACCATCTCTTCGTACGCACTCTTCGCTGAAAATCGCTTGTCCGTTCATGCAAAGTGATCCAAACCCTGCTCTAGATCGCCCGGCGAAGGCAGTTCCTCGTGTAGTCTGATAAATTCATCCAGGCGTTGATCCGACAGGTTTGAGAGGAAATCCGGCGACCATGCGCCTGATTCTGCTACCTGCGCGACTGAGCTATCTTTAGATGCTACTAAGGCAACCAACCATGGAAACTTAACTTCTAGCGAACCTTTGCCCATCCAGTTGTCGCGCCAAAACCTCAACCTGCTTCCGTCCCCTAACTTTGGGCGCATCCTATGAGCAATCCTAGGCAACACCTCCCGTATCCCAGCCTAGAGAGGAGACTCAAAACGTGCTCTTCTATACATTAATTCCCCTCAACATTATATAGATTCCTCATGAGTTTGGCGGCTAGCGAGCCAGATGGACCCCATATTTGGATCACCCACTTTGCCAATATAGCCTTGTTCATAGCCTCAACGTCGCGCACCCCCAGGCCTCTAGCCCTACACCCCTTCTTTATTTCTTCCCATTTTACTAGGTGCAATCCTGATCTCTTCTGCTTATCGTCTGACCACAAGAATCTTCTCATTAGAGCCTCCACCTTTTTCCATATCCCGGTTGGCATTAGACGAGCTGAGAAAAAGAAATTTGGGATGGCCGAAAGAACGTGCTTGAGGAGCGTCAATATCCTTCCCCTCGACAGAGTGACAATCTTCCATCCGGCCAGCCTTTGTTCCATCCTGTGCAGCACTACTTCTCAGTCAGACTTTGTTCCATCCGTGCGCTCTTCTCCTCCACCCCAAATGAGATTACTGTGGACTTCTGTCTGTTGATCTCCAATCCGGATAGGCTGCTGAAAATATCTACAAGCTGAACTGCGTTAACCATCTGTTCCTCCGACCCATCTAGGAAAAGTACCATGTCATCCACATATTAAAGTATAGGAATCGATATGTCATCCACTCTGAAGCCTGTGCACCAACCAGCTTCCATTGCCTACCTGATTAACACCGTTAAAGCATCTGCCATCAACACAAAAAGTAGTGGGGCCAAAGGGCATTCACCCTTGCCTGACTCCCCTTTGTAGCTGAAAAAGGCCACCCTTCAACTTTCTATTCACGAAAACCGAGTAGGAGGCAGTGGTTATGCATCTCTTCATCCATGCCACCCAAGTCTTCGGAAAGCCTCTCCTGCGCAGAGACGTCCAGAGGAAGCCCCGGTCGACGCAATCATAAGCTTTTGCATAGTCAATCTTCCACAGGATGCCCTTTGATGCAAAAAGGAAATCGACGATGACGATAAAATTTGAATATTTGATCGATGGACTTTCGGTGGAGAAATTAGAGGGGTTGAGAAGAAGAGAACACGCCGGATGCGCGGGTTAGAGAAGAAGAACGTGAAGAACATGCGTGGGGAGAGAGAGAGAGAGGGGAGAGGAGAGAGATAAAATCTCAATTTCATAACATACTGAACTCCCTAGAACAATGAACCCTCATCACTTTATATAGGAGGGATGAGATTACAAAAATAGTAAACTAATTTAAATTGACAACTAATTATCCTAATTAGACTCTAACTAATTAATCGACCAAATTTAAAAATCAAATCTATGACTAATTGTTGGAGATCACAGGTGATCTCATTTATTTAATTAAAGACATGACAATTTAAATAAACGTAAATAAGATTGACAGCTACAATTTAAATAAATTGACGGCCCTATAATTCGAGTCCACGCTGCATCAACTCTCCTCCGCTTTTAAAAATTCGTCTCCCGACGAATTGCTTTATCTTCGTTCCAATGGTGGAGACTTGAGAATCCCATCTGGATTGGTTGAGCAAAAAGCCTCAATTTTGCTCCTTTTCCATGTTACGTTTGTAATTTTTTTCCATGGAGGGGTATGTCTGCAAATGTTTTACCCCTTCACTTAAAAGGATTCCATAGCATAATATATCCTTCAATTGTCCCTTTTGATAAAAACTTTTGTAAGGGGGGGGGCTTTCCCTGCAAATGTCCCAAATTAAATCCTCATCCCAGATTTTATGGGAACCGATGGAAGATGACCCTCCAACCCTCGTTAGGGTTCTTCTCCCCATGAGATATCGTCAACGATGGCAACTCAGGGGCAAATGGCGGCGTGGCTTCTTCCGTGGACGGCGGCAACTCAGGGGTGAGGCCACATGGCTGTAGCAGCAACAGGAGGTGCCAGGGCGGGACTCCCAGTAACGGGGGTGGGGCCTGCTGCAGGAGTTCTCACCCCAGCCAAGGGGTCTCGTGACCGAGAGAAAGTGTAGGCGACGACGACCTCCTCGCAGGCAGCACCAGGGGCGGATAACGCAGGAATGGCCGCGCGAGCGATGTGGAGTCGCGTAAGAGCGACGTTGACAGGGCCTGCGCAGGTTGCGCGTGAGGAGGTGCGCAGGCAGTGCGTCCGAGCCTGGAAGCCGCCGGTGATGACAGCGCCTGTTGCACGTGCGGGGTCTGCCTTGACCATGATTGTGGGTTTGAGGGCTTGGAAGATGCCAAGTTGGAGTTGATGGTCGGGGCAGCAAGGGCATCCAGGGGAAGAGGGAGTATCCAGTAGTTGGTGGGAGCGGAAGATGGGGATCCGCTTGGCCAGTAGCTTCAACTGGGAACACGTCGAGGATTTCGTATCTTTCTTCCGAGGGTTCTTCATCGAATATGGGCCCCAAGTCTTCATTTTCTTCTTGCACAACAAATGTATTAAATACATTTTCATCTTGAATGAAAATACCTCCATATTCTTGGCCGAAATTGGATTGAACAGCATGTCCAGCAACCTGATTTCTGTTATTATCGTATGAATATTCATCGATTTGCGCGTCCAATCATGCTTGGACTTTGAAACTTGATAGGAGTCGACGCTTGAACTTCCTCGAACACGAACGTGAATGCGGATCATGAGAGAGACGACTTAAATCATATTGCATCCTCCAATATGCGATCGGATCGTCGAATCGTAGGAACGATTCTGTTTCTATGCTCTGATACCAATTGATGCAAAAAGGAAATCGGCGACGACGATAAAATTTGAATATTTGATCGGTGGACTTTCGGTGGAGAAATTAGAGGGGTTGAGAAGAAGAGAACACGCTGGATGCACTGGGTTAGAGAAGAAGAACATGAAGAACACGCGTGCGGAGAGAGAGAGAGGGGAGAAGAGAGATAAAATCTCAATTTCATAACATACTGAACTCCCTAGAACAATGGACCCTCATCCCTTTATATAGGAGGGATGAGATTACAAAAATAGTAAACTAGTTTAAATTGACAACTAATTATCCTAATTAGATTCTAACTAATTAATCGACCAAATTTAAAAATCAAATCTATGACTAATTGTTGGAGATCACATGCGATCTCATTTATTTAATTAAAGATACGACAACTTAAATAAACGTAAATAAAATTGACGGCTACAATTTAAATAAATAGACGGCCCTATAATTCGAGTCCACGTTGCATCACCCTTCTTCTTGGATCGTTTCCACTCAAGACAGATCTCCGTTGCCATGACCAGCCCGTCTGCCATCTGTCGCCCAGGGATAAACGTCGGTTGCCCCTGGAGAATTATCGGGGCCTAAATTCATCTTCAGTCGGTTTGCCAGGACCTTAGCCTGGATCAAGTAGAGCACGTTGGACAACGCAATCGGTCTTAGATCTTCAACCCTCGTCGGAGAGTCCTTCTTTGACAGAAGGAACAGTAGCGCCTGTTTCACCTTTTTGAACCCTCTTTTTCCTTCTCTGAATTCAATGAGCACCTCCAATATCTCATCCTTCAATAAATCTCGGAATTCCCAGTAGAAAAACACCGAAAACCCGTCCGGACTAGGCGCACCATCGACGTTGAGACCCCACATCCAAGCGAAAAGGTGCCATCAACAATTCTGATTGTGCGTCAGATACGCTGTCCCTCTTCCTGTCCACACCCAACCATCCCCTCTTCTTTTATGCAAATTCTCAATGTAATGACCTCGTAGGGTCGAGCCCAGTTGGGCTTCCCTCGAGACCGCGACACCACCAATCTCAATCTCATGCAGGTAGTTTCTTCTCCCTCTCCATGAAGTCATAGAATGGAAGTATTTGGTATTTGTGTCCCCCTCCTTTAGCCATTTCTGCCTAGATTTTTGTCTCCATTCCACCATTCCACTTGTTTTCCAAACATTGCAACAACTTCTTGTTATAAATTGATTCTAAATATTATCATTCTATTATAAACTAGAAAATATTTAGTTTGAATATTACATATGTATACTATTTAGTGTTGCATATGTTAGATTATTGTATATGTAATGTCAGATATATACGTTATATATGCATTTTTAGTAGCTATATGTAAAAGTATGTGTATCGTATGTATCTGTATAGATATAGTATGTATTATTTAACTATCTTTGTGTTTTTTATTCACATGAGTTTGTTTATATCTATTTGGTTGTATATGCATATGTATGCATTACAACATACAAGTACATAATATTTAAAAAATAAGATTTGCATGCTAACATGTGCACTTACAAATTTATAACTTTGTTATCTATTTATTGGTCTTTGTAAATATATTGATATTATTTTTATTAGCTCTAATAACCGTTCTAATGATATTTAAATATGCATTGTACACATTTGTTATTTATTCTGGTTTGATATGCTGGTTCAACCACTTTTTCCTCGTCAGTTCGGTTTAATCAAATTTTAAAAAATCATGATGTCATCCGGTTGAAACAGTTTTAACTATGTGGTCCAACCCGATTCTACCTTTTTGAGAAGGTTTCCGATATGGCCTTTGGTTCGGTTTCAAAAATATTGCTGCCTTCTGCTCCTTTCTTCACTGTATATACTCATTTGCAGCCAACCACAGAAGCCCTTTTCGGAGCTGTAACCAAACTCCATGTGTCGTGACTGGAGTGCAACCATCTCCTCCATAGCCTCTTGATATGTGCGTGGGATCTTGATGCAAATAGTGTGGAAGAAAATACTTGTTGTGAGTACTCATCGAACCCAATGGTTCTCTTATAGAGAGAAACCCTAATGGGTAAATTACATATTACAGACAAAAGAGATAACGGTAAAACAATGACATAACATAAAACCCTTCAATACTCCCCCTCAAGCTGGAGCATAGATGTCACTTAGGTTCAGCTTGGAACATCTCTGTAAGGATCCTCTAGCTAGAGCCTTGGTGATCACGTATGTTGTCTACTCACTAGAACCGACGTGGGATGTAGAAATGAGGCCCTTCTGGATCATATCTCGAGTGTAGTGGCAGTCTACCTCGATATGCTTGGTTCGCTCATGGAAGGCTGGATTATTGGCAATGAACATTGCGGCTTGGTTGTCGCATTAGAGGTGTATAGGGAGATGCACCTCAATGGTTAGGTCAATCAGAACTGATCTAACCCACATCATCTATGTGTTGCCTTGTGCCATAGCTATGTACTCTGATTCAACACTCGATATGGCGACAACTATCTATTTCTTGCTCTTTCATGATACTATTGAATTCCCTATAATTACTACAAACCTGGAAGTTGACTTCCTATCCTTCGGACATCCTGCGTAGTCTGCATCTGCACAAACTGTAACTACAAGGGATGTACCTCTACTAAACAAAAGACCTGTGCTAGGTGAGGTCTTCAGATACCTCAAAATCATATAATACTGCATCCATATGGGTCTGTCTTGGCCGCTCCATGAATTGACTTACTTTGCTTATGGCAAAGGATGTCTGGCATGGTGATTGATGCAAATGGATTTCGGCGCGTCGATAAATTTGAAAATTCAACGGTGGAAATTTGGTGGAAGAAGAGAGAGGGTTGAGAAGAAGAAAATAGAGGGGTTGAGAAGAAGAAAAACTCGTCGGAACAAGGGGTTTGGAGAAGAGAACTCGCCGGGAATGCGAGAGGTTGAAGGAGAACTGCGGAGATCGCGTGGAGGGAGAGAGAGAGGGAGAGGGGATAGAGATAACAATCTCAATTTCTAATTCATAATTGACTCCCTAAAAACAATGGGCTACCCTCTCTTTATATAGGAGAGAGGGGTTTACAAAAATAGTAAACTAAATTTAATTGACAACCGACTTGCCTAATTGGACTCTAACAAATTTAAATTGACCTCTAATTACTCTAATTAGACTCTAACCAATTAATTAATCAAAATTGCAATTAAAAATCTACGAAATAAACGTTCAGATCACAGACGATCTCAATTATTTAATTAGACCATTACGACACCTAAAAACGTAATTAAAATTGACTACTAATTAATTAGATAAATGTAGTCCTATAATTTGGGGTCACGCTGCATCAACTCTCCTCCGCTTTTAAAAATTCGGCTCCTGACGAATTGCTGGAACTGCAGGGTTGGAGGATGAATCGGCGGCTTCAATTGTCTTCGGGAAGAACATGTGGGGCGCGAACGGCGGAATCCATGTGCGGGCGGGGGAGGCGCGACTGCCGTGGTTGAAAAATATATGCGGTGCGCACGGTGGCGTTGTCTTGATCATCGTCTTCTCCCCGTGATGCTCGAAAAATAGATGCGACATGGAGACTATGATTCTGGGAGACTCCATAATGAAGCAATGGCACAACGAGAGGAGAAGAGGAGATGTGTCTAAGGAATAAAGTCACGGGGTCCTTAAATAGGGAAAACCCAAGACTATAGTCCTATTTGGATAAGGAACAGCCTCCTTTTTTAAATGTTTCTGCTGCCAGGGGTATGCGCGTAAATTTCGCACCTCTTTAATTTTCTCTCTTTTCAGAAGGCCCTGGATTTTTCTGTAAATAGCGGACTTAGTGGACTTATTTCTGCAAATTTTCCCAATCAAGCTCCAGCCCCATACGTCGTGGAATCGATATCCCCTTGATTTCGGGCCTCCCGTTAGGGTTGGCTCCCCAATCTCGCTCATATAGCGTGGCCAGAGGCGGCGGTTGCTGTCGGGGTTTCGGCGACGCAGTAGAAGAGTTGGGGCGGCGGGGAGGTGCTGTCGGTGCGGGGTGGAAGGTGGCGCTGGATGGCGGAGACCTGGAGTGCGCGTGGGGAAGGCGGCGCTGGGAACGGTGGCGCGGAGGGAAGGGAGGCCTGGGGCGCGGGTGATCGGCGAGAACGAGGGCGGGAGAGGATGCTGAATCGAGAGGGAAGGATAGGAAGGCGGCGTTATTCCGAGGCGGAGGCGAGATGGCCGGGGCACGGTGGGTAGAGGGCGGCGGCGGCTCGCGATGGGAGGGGAAGAGGTAACAGGCGGCGGGGCTGGGTCTACGGGAGGGAAGGTATGGGGAGGGAGGGGAGTAGGGAAGGGGCGCAGCTGTGGTTTGGCGGCGCCGTGCGGGGTGCGCGGTGGAGATCGGGTGGAGGGGGGTGGCGGCTGGAGGCGCCGCAGAGGGCCAATCACGCACGGGGAGGCGGGAGGATGCGCCGGAGTGGCGGGAGGGACCGCGGCTGGTGCGGTGGCGGGCTGGATGGCCCGCGGAGCTGTCGTGGGGGCTGGGACTGCCCTCGGGATCGCCGTAGGTGACGGGGACTGATCGGAAAACTCCTGGACAGCCCCTGTTTCTTCATTTTTTTCTTCCAAAACGATCTGGACAGCATCCGTTTGGTCTTCTTTCGCGACGTTTTCTTCGTTAAAACTGGCGGTAGCGGCTTCAACGGATGGCGGCTTTGATTGGGTGTCGCGGTAGGCCTCAAGGTTGGTCGTGAAGTCCCGAAACATTGATGACATGGATCGGAAGTTGTTCTGCAAATCTCGTAACATGCGCTCCGTCTCCTTGTCGTAGCCGTCGTTGGCTCGTCGTTTTTTGTCGGACGAACGATGGTGCCTTGATGTATGTCGGCGCGAGTATCGGGACGGATCGTCAGATTGTGGGGACGATCTGAAAGCCATGCTCTGATACCAAAATGATGCAAATGGATTTCGGCGCGTCGATAAATTTGAAAATTCAACGGTGGAAATTTGGTGGAAGAAGAGAGAGGGTTGAGAAGAAGAAAATAGAGGGGTTGAGAAGAAGAAAAACTCGTCGGAACGAGGGGTTTGGAGAAGAGAACTCGCCGGGAATGCGAGAGGTTCAAGGAGAACCCCGGAGATCGCGTTGAGGGAGAGAGAGAGGGAGAGGGGATAGAGATAACAATCTCAATTTCTAATTCATAATTGACTCCCTAAAAACAATGGGCTACCCTCTCTTTATATAGGAGAGAGGGGTTTACAAAAATAGTAAACTAAATTTAATTGACAACCGACTTGCCTAATTGGACTCTAACAAATTTAAATTGACCTCTAATTACTCTAATTAGACTCTAACCAATTAATTGATCAAAATTGCAATTAAAAATCTACGAAATAAACGTTGAGATCACAGGCGATCTCAATTATTTAATTAGACCATTACGACCCCTAAAAACGTAATTAAAATTGACTACTAATTAATTAGATAAATGTGGTCCTATAATTTGGGGTCACGCTGCATCAGTGATGGTCACATATATCAGCTTTTCAACTAGCTCCCTGTATCTCCTCTTGTCGACCTCATCAGTGTCATCATCATAGAACTTCATGCTCAAGTCCATAAGAGTAGTGGTTGGCTTGCAATTTGGCATACCTGTCTCTAGAGGTAAATTCCTTAGTAGTGTAGTTGAAGAACATAATTCCTCGAATATGGTCCCAAAAATATTAATTTTCTAAGTAATGTAGTGAAATCGCATGGAATCTATGCGTTATGTATATCGCATATAAGACATGCGACTTTAATATATTATTACTAGTCAAAAAAACCCATAACGCATAGAAAAAATGCGATTTTCATATTTTTACCTATATCGCATAGATTCCATGCGTTTTTCATTATTATTAAATGTCAAAAATATCAACTTTGATTTATTATTGTACAAGTGTCGTATTTTATATATGCGACATGTATATCGCATAGATTCCATGCGATTTCACAACATTAGAAAGGGAATTAACATTTTTGGGACCATATTCGAGGAATTATGTTCTTCAACTACACTACTAAGGAATTTACCTCCCTATCTCCAATAAGAGATATGTAATATACTTCCTCCGGGTCATCACAAGACCTCGATGGTTCCGACGAACTCCAGTCCAAGGGAGTAGCGTAGACTGCCAAGGTCCTTGGTCACAAACTGCCGACCCAGGAAAGCCTTAGCTGTTTGAATACCTTGTGCATTGTCCCTTGTAATGATGTCATCGACGTATACCAATATAGCAATGGTGCCCTTCTGGGACCTCTGAACAAACAAGGAGTAATCTGCAGTGGATCACACAAACCCCTTCTGTTATATCACATCTGAGAGCTTCTGAAATCATGCTCTCAGACTCTGCTTAAGGCCATAGATCACCTTATGCAGTCTGCACACCTTCTGAGACTCTCCCTCAGCAGTGAACCCACGTGGTTGCTGCATGTAGACTTCCTTTTGAAGATCACCATAGAGGAAGGTATTTGTTACATCAAGCTAGTACAAAGGCCAATCCCGCGTGATAGCGATAGAGAGAAGAACCCGAAGAGTGGAGTGCCTAGCCACTGGAGAGAAAGTTTCCTGATAGTCCACCCCATAGGTTTGGGTGAACCCACGAGTTATGAGTCGTGCCTTGTAGCGATCAATGCTGCCATCTGTTCGATGCTTCACTGTGAACACCCACTTGCATCCTGCAACAGACACGTCTGCGGGAGCTGTAACAGTACTCCACATGCCACGTCACTGTAAAGCAACCATCTCTACTTCCATGGCCTGACACCATTCACTCACCTTGAGTGCCTCCTGATATATGTGCGAGATTTCAACAATGGATAACCCCACAATAAATTTTCGGAAGTCCAATGAAAGTCGCTCCAGAGACACCTGACTTGCCGTTGGATATCATGTATAAGAACATTTTCCTTTTTGCAAGGCAATGGACTACCCTAAATCATTCTCTGCTAAGGCATTGGAACATGGAGTGCAGGCTGAGGAATAGGTGGAGGTGGGAGAATAACATCTTCAGACTCAGTGGGACTCATCCTGTCACTTGTAGGAAAGTAGTACATGATGAACTCAAAGAAGGTGACATCGGCATTGACATTGTACAGTCCATGTACATGATCAAAATACCGATAACCTCTTTGAGTGCGTGAGTAACCAACAAACATACATTTGACAGCTTGAGGAGCGCGCTTGTCATGACCAGAACGTAGGATATGGACAAGATGTCGCACACCCAAACACTTGTGGGGTAAGAAAGAAGAGGTCTTTATTAGGAAAAGCAAGATCAAATGGTGCCTTTTCACCCAAGATTGTGGAAGGCATCCGGTTTGGGAGATGACAAGCTATCATCACAACATCACCCCAAAAAGAATGTGAGGCCCGACTCTGTATGAGGAGAGTCCTGGTGATATCTAGAAAATGTCGGTGTTTGCGTTCTGTCACGCCATTCTGTTAAGACGTATAAGGACAAGAAGTCTAATGAATGATGCCACGTGAGCTAAAAAAATGTGACAAATGTTGATGCAATCATTCCCAAATTAGCAGGACAAATCAAATTGAATCAGAGGGCTGATTTGGGGATTTTCAATTTAGAGATTTCCATCCATAATTAGTTATTTGAATTAGTTTGCTTATTTTATCTAAATAAATTGAGATTGTAATCTCAACTTTTTTGGTAGATAAAATTAGTTAAGAGTCAACTAGAATCAGTTAGAGTCAATTAGGATCGATTAGGGTTTTATTTGAATTTAATTTTTTTTCTAAGTTTGTAATTCCTCTTTGTAGCCTATTGTGAGTTCAGTTGAGATGATACTAAAAATTGAGTTTATCTCTCTTTGTCTATTTCTCTCCCTCGACGCGATCTTCGCAATTGATCTCCAAAACCCTGCACAACCAGTGCGTTCTTCTCTTCTCTCATCCTCTAATTTCTTCTCCACTGATATTTCCACCATAAAAATTATTTTTATACCGTTGCAAAATTCTGTCTACATCATTTGGTATCAGAGCATGGCAACCAAACCGTTCTTATGGTTCGACGATCCGATCATATTTTGGAGGATGCAATTCGATCTGAGTCGTCTATCTCATAGTTCGCACTCGCATTCGCGCTCAAAGAAGTTCAAGCATCGACTTATCAAACGTCAAAGTACAAGCATGGTTGGACACGATATTCAATGAAGATTCGTCCGTTCGCGACAAAAATCAAAGCATTGCATCTGATTTCGACCCAGAAAAAGAAGGTATTTTCATTCAAAACAAAGACTTTACAATTTCATATCAAGAAGAAAAGGAGGACAAAGGGCCCATCTTCGACGAAGACTGTGCGAATGGGGAGGTCGAACACCTCGATCTTCTCCTGGGTGATGTTCCTGTGCAGGAGGCCCCCCCAACATGACCGCCACCACCGACAACACCAACACCACTGTTGCCGCCAACGGCCTCACCAGCACTTCCAACCCCTCCTATCAAGCCCTCAACCCTGGTTTCGTCCACGACCAGAGCACCCATCCCCAATCGCACCCCAGTGCATCCCCAATTCCATTGGAAATCACGCCGACGACTCCTCCAACTCCTCCCTGGACCAGCTGGCCATGGCCACCAACCGCGCAAGGAGCAATCAAGCAACAACATGCGATACCAACATCCCCAACCCCTATGCGCATCCCTCGAACAGAGATCCCACTGCATGGTCCCATGCGCCAGGAAAAGGGGGGGGGATGCCATATTCGGCACGGTGGCATTGGCCCCTCGACCCAGCTCGACGCCGTCGGCACTTGCATCGCCTTCATTTGCACCACCCTCCATCACACCGCCACCGGAGAAATCGAAGCCCTAACCCTATTGGTTCGACGCTGTCGAAGGCGTTGGAGGAAAGGAATCGAGGGGGCATGGTCTCTTAATTTCTCTCCCACGTTCAATCAATCCCATGAAATTATGGATTGGAAATTCATTTGGGTTAATTTCAATGAAACCCCCCTTTCAGAAAAATTTTGTTTAAAGGTTAAAGTTGATGGTCACTTAAGAAGAGATGTTTTAAGTGAAGGGGTAGAACTTTTGCGGCCATACCTCTCGGTGGAAAGGAATTACAAACGTAATATGGAAAAAGATCAAACTTGGGGTTATCTGCTCAACCAATCCAGATGAAATTCTGCACTGACGGAACGAAGATTGAGCAATTCGTCAGGAGACGAATTTTCAAGCGAGGGAGAATTGATGCAATCATTCTCAAATTGGCAAGGCAAATCAAATTGAATCAGAGGGCTGATTTGGGAATTTTTCAATTTAGGAATTCTCATCCATAATTAATTATTTGAATTAGTTTGCTTCTTTTATCTAAATAAATTGAGATTGTAATCTCAACTTTTTTGGTAGATAAAATTAGTTAAGAGCCCATTAGAATCAATTAGAGTCAATTAGAATCGATTAGGATTTTATTTGAATTCGAATTTCTTTCTAATTTTGTAATTCCTCCCCTTCTATGTAAAGGGGATGGTAGCCTATTGTGAGTTCAGTTGAGATGATATTAAACATTGGGTTTATCTCCGTCTCTGTCTTTTTCTCTCTCAACGTGGTTTTCACGATTAATCTCCAATACCCCGTGCAACCGGCGTGTTCTCCTCTCTCTTCTTCTCCTGTCTAAATTTCTCCACCAAATAACTATTTTCCACCATTGGATTTTTTTGTTTGCATCAAATGTGTAATACAAAACTCAAGCGCATTATCCGAACAGATGCATATTATTGAGACAAAGAAAATATTTTTGATTTCAACCATAAAATTTTGAATAATAGTACTCGCCTCAGACTTTTGCTTCAAAAGAAAGATCCGGGGTAGTCTGGAAAAATCATCGACACAAACAAGATAATACATGTGTCCTTGATGATCCGGTATACGACATGGACCCCATATATCCAGATGAAATAAAGCAAACATACCATGACTACTATAATCTTGACGACTTGGAAAGCCGGACCGCTGATGCTTTCTAAGTTCACATGACTCATACTAAAAACTAGACTTGGTAGAGATGCCAGGTGTGAGGTGACAGGTTTTCTACAGCGGTAGGTGGTCGAATCTGAGATGCCAAATCCTGCAGAAAGGGAAGTGGCACCAGCATACGGAGACTGAGACTGAGACAATATGTATCGCCCTCCATATTTACGATCACATCCAATCAACCTACCCGTGAGTATATTCTGAAAAACAAGGGAACTAGGGTCAAATATAGCACGACAATGTAAATCTTTTGTAATATAGCTAATAGATAGCGAATTCATGAAAAAACAGGTGCATGAAGAACATTTTGCGGGTATATGGAAGGTGTCAAATGAACCTCCCCCTGTCCAGTAACTGGGGACTGAGTCCCATCAGCAATCACTACCGATCTACCTGGTTGTGCTGGACTGTATGTACCAAACTGCAATCTATCTCCATGTGTTGCTCCCGAATCCATTATCCGCTCTGAAGGATCTGGTCGAGAGCGACTGATAAATGCATGAGTACTACTTGAGCTATTAGAGGCAGAGGTTGCAGTGTCCAATGGACCGGTGCTGGAAGATGCAACGACTGGAGGTATGATCTCTCTCAGGCGAGCAACAATGTCATCGTAACGATGATCAGTGAGATCAGAAGCAGTGTGACTCTGCTCTGTGGCACGATTTGATTGTGGGAATCCGTGCTTGGAGTAGCACATATCATCTGAATGACCTGAATGGTGGCAGTATGAACATGTCTGATGTGGGCGTGAACCGCCTCTGCCGCGTGTGCCTCGTCCTTTGAAAGGAGTAGATCTACCTCTACCACGTGATGCAACTATAGCCGACGATGTATGAGAAGGTGTGGCAGAGGAGATACTCAATCGGCTCAGCTTCCAGTATGCTTCCTCCATAGGAGGTATGGTAGCATCGATAAGAAGTTGAGAGCGAGCCGAATCATATCTGGGTTGAGAGCAACCCGAAATACACCAGTCATGATCGAATCTCTGTAGGCCTTATGCTGCTCCGAAGAGGCCATCAGGGGCATGTAATTGTGAAGTCGCTTAAACATACCCCTCAGAGATGTATACATGGCGTGAAGGGGACGAACATCCTGTTTGGTCGTGAAGATATCATGTTGGAGCTGCAGTATCTTCCACTCATTGTTCGCCTGAGAGTATGTCCCTGCGAGAATATCCCACATTGCTTTTGCCTTGGGTTGACTAAGGATATTGTTGGTTATTTCCACAGAAACGGTACCAGATAGCCACACCTTGGCATATGCATCATCAGCCACCCATGCGGAGTTGGTCCCAGTCTTGTCCACCGGCTCATCCTGTGTCAGAATATGCTTCTTGCCATTGCACTACATCATATTCATGAACTGCATTGCCCATAACTCGTAGTTGGTACCGTCCATCTTGACAATAGGCACACCTTGAAGGCACCCATAGATGGCGTATTAACTTCGCTTTCTGACATCGTAAACAATCATCGGGACCTTAGACCAATCGTGTTGCGTATAAACGGACATAAACAAGATTGTTGTGATCTCAGACTCACATTGCAACTATCTACAGAAGAAACATGATCTGATTTCGATAAAAATATGGTAAATCCGACCCTAAACCATTGAAATCAGACCAAAAGTCGTGATTTTAGGGCTTCACGAAGATATGGACAGCGACACGACAATGACAAGGAGTCACTGGGCCCACAAGTGGCGCAACCGGGTGATACCGAAGGTGCACGTGCTGCTGGAGCATCGCGCGACGCTGTTGGGCGACATCAGGCCGTTGTTGGCAGCGCTCGAGACAGCTCGGTGGCGACGCTAGAGCCGTTGGATGGCACTTGGGCTGTTGTGCGGCAGTGCTGGGTGCCGCTTGCGACAATGCAAAACCCCGCTGGAGCATTGGACGTTGCACGATGCTGCTAGGGGCGGCTCACGACCCTGCTGGAGGTGTTGGGCTGCGCGCGGGGATGAGCTGGAGGTAGGGTTAGGGTTTTTTTTCGACTTGGGGATCCGATCTAGGATCGCCGCTCTGATACCATGTAGAAGAGAATACTTGTGTTTATTCATAGAGCCCAAGGGTTCTCTTATATAGAAGAGATAAACCCTATTAGATACATTACATATTACTGACAAAAGGAATAAATAACTGTAAAACATTGACATAACATAAAACTCTTCAACATACATGAAATTCCGACAGTGGAAAATTATATGCTGGAAGAAGAAATTGGAGGGTGGAGGAAGAGAAGACATGTCAGCTGCACATAGTTTTGGAGGAGAATCG
Organism: Ottelia alismoides; assembly: GCA_037367405.1. Lineage (NCBI taxonomy): Eukaryota > Viridiplantae > Streptophyta > Magnoliopsida > Alismatales > Hydrocharitaceae > Ottelia > Ottelia alismoides. The sequence continues at coordinate 51,813 of JAZKJV010006861.1, read as the reverse complement.
CGAATATGCGTGGAGGGAGAAAGAGAGGTAGGGGGAGGTAATTGGATAAAATATAAAATTTAATTGCAACTTCAACCATTTAAAATAACAGACTACCATCCCCTTTATAAAGAAGGGTTGGGATTACAAAAATAGAAAATAAATCCTAACATGCCATAAGTGGACTCTAGATATCTCTAACCGATTAACTAATTGATTGGAGATCACATTCGATCTCATTATTTAAATAGAAATAAAAATTGCACGGATTCAATTAGATGGAAATCAAATTAATATAAGCTTAATTAAATTATCGACTCTAATTTAAATGGATAACTAAATTGAGTAGACAGAAGTCCTAATTTGCTTTAATTGTCCGTTCCATGCTGCTTCAGCTCTTTAATGCTTTGAAAAACTCTTCCATTGATGAGTCTTAAATCTTGATCATAGGGTAATTCTTGCTGAATTTGTTGAGACATTTGTTCCAGTTTCGTATCTTTCTTCATTAATTCATCGTTACATTTGGAGTTATATTCTTCTAGAGGGCGTTGCGGCAATATTTTCACCCCTTTACTTAAATGAAGTTTAACTCTTATCTTCTTCTCAACCTTAACATTTTCATAAAAGGTTTTTCGGATAAGGGACTTGTGTATACTTTAGCTAAACAACTACAACACCCCTTAGATTAAGGAATCCGAATCTCTCAAAAGATATATTCTCAACTTTCATTAGGCCTAGTTCGGTTGTGGGGGTTACCTCCTCTTTGGGGGGGGGAGGTTACCCTTCAAAACCCAAATCCTTAGCCCAATTGTGGGGCCCACCAAAGTCAACTCTCTCTATTATTTAATACATCAAACAGCTCATTTCTCTTTCATCCATTTCAACAAAAAATATAGTATACCATCTTATCATAAAAATTATAAAATACTCAACTTCTACTTACTTTTCAAATTCCAATACAATCAAATCATAACAACTACTCACTTTTCTAAAATTCATTGCCATCACATCACAACAAACCCTCTACCCGAATACCAAAACACAAAAACAGGTTACCCCACCCCCAGTTAGCCCGATACCCAAACACACCTAAGGGCATGTTTGGTTACTGGGTTGGGCTGGTTTGGGGTATGCTCCTGTGAATAGTAGCTGTGTGGAGGATTGGGAGGGTTGGAATGATAATTGTGATGTGATGTGACATTGATTATGTGTTATATTAATTTTTTTAATGATTATAATATATTTTTTATGTTAATAAGTGTATTTGAACATGGTTAAAAACCATTATACCAAAGAAATTGTAAGATCAATACAAGTAATCCCAACCCAGAAATGCAGGATTGGAGTTAGGGGTATGCCTGGGTACCCTGGTGTACCCTGGCAACCAAACAAGCCCTTATGGGGAGTTTACCCCCCGTAACCCACCCCTTTCTCTCTCATGTGGGCCCCACTTTTTATCTTTATTAAATAAATAAATAAATTCTCCATCATCAATTCCATCAAAAAAATAATATATTATACCATCATATCATATAAAAATTATAAACTACTCCACTTCTACTCACTTTTCCAAACTTCAATACAATCACATCACAATAATTACTCACTTTTTCAAACTTCAATATAATTATATCACAACAAACCCACTTCTAATTCACCTCCAGTTTAACCCTCTATCCAAACACCAAAACACAAAATCGGGTTATCCTCTACCAGTTTAACCCGCCCTAACCTGCGTACCAAACACACTCTTAGGCCATGTTTGGTTGGAGAATAAGCCCTGGAATAAGGGGCCTATTCTCCTCCCGACACGGTTCTCAGTGGTACGACTATTCCCCATTATTCCATCTTATTTCACTCTTATTCCTATCTTTATCCCACCTTACCTGCCTTTATTTCACCTTATTCTCCTTATTCCTATCCTCCAGCCGAACAAAGAATAGACCCTTATTCTCCTTATTCCCCATCCTTATTCCTGCTTATTCCCGAACCGAACGGGCCCTTAGGGTTTTTCTTTCGCAAGGAAACCCTTGTGTATGTCGACGCTGAGATTTTGAGGTAGGGTTCCCTTGTTGGCAGTGAACTTGGGTGATGTGGATTCGATGTCGGCGATGTCATTGATGTGGAAGGTGACTATTCTTGGAGTGAGCTCAGCAGTAGGGCCCCATGGGGAGCATTGCTGCCACAAATCTCGAGGGAATGGGCCGGAATTCTGTGTAGCTCGCTAGGAGTTACATCACGCCCCCATCAGCAATCGAATGCGATAGAGACGATGATGAGGGAATAATGTGGTGTCGGTGGCGAGGGTTTTATGGTCTTGGAGGTGTGTAGTCGAGATGGCACAAGGGAGGGGGAGGGTGGTAATGATGTTTCAGCGAGTGGGGGAAACGAGCTTGGAGATGGGGTTGGCGGTGCCTGAGGGAGGGTGGATGGAGGTCGGCGGTGGTGTTGGTTCGGTGGGTGGTAGTGTCGGGGTTGGCCGGACTGGTGGAGGCGAGGGTCGTGGGGATGCTGGGGTTGGTGGAAAGGTTGGTTGTAGCCTTGAGGGTAGTGGACGTTCCGGGAACAAGGTCAGTGGCAGTGGTTGTAGCGTCGAGGAAGGTGGGAGGAGGTTCGGGGATCTCCAGGATAGCAGCTTTGGGAAAAGGCTGCGCCTTGGTGCTTTCCTGCGCAATGATTTTAACAGCATTCTCCTTTAGTTGCAATTATAAAGGTTCGACAACTCTCGGTTGCTGTAGATTTGTGCCAAACTCCTGTCGATCTAACTGAAACTGGAATAACAAGGACAACTTAATGGTAAAGGCTTCTTTAATTTTAAGTGTTCCATTTACGTTTCGTTGAACGAGATTTCTTAGCACTATGCCTGCACGAACACCTGGATGGATCCTTGGATCGTGAGGATGGGAGGGTGGAGGAAGAGAAGACGTGGCGGTTGTGTGGGGTTTTCGAGGAGAAATGCAGAGATGCTTGGAGGGAGAAAGGGAGGAAGGGAGAGATAATTGGATAAAATTCAAATTTTAATTGCACCTTCAACCGTTTAAAATAATGGACTACCATCCCCTTTTTATATTTCCGCTGCTTGGGGTGACTGGACATAGCCGCTGGTTGTTATGGTAGCGAGAAATGGCTGGAGAGGCCCTAGAAGCAAGAGTTGCAGCGGAAAGCTGCATCAAGAGGCCCTAACAGCGAGGGGTGCCCTGAAGGTGCCCTAGCGACAGCGAGGGGGTGCTGCATCGGGCTGCGGTGTCAATCAGGGCCCACTGGCGGCACCGGGTGATGTGTGTGACGACAGCGGCGGGCGAGAGGAGGGGTCGGATGGTGGGGTTATGACGGGTGGGTTTCAGGGCTCCGGTCTAGGGCGAGGGAAGAAAATAATCACTTGATTATTCCAGGGACCATAGGGCTCTCTTACATGGAGAGAAGAAATCCTAAGGGCAAATTACATAATGGATACAAAATAAATAGGAAAAATACAAAATTATCTCTCCAACAGGTATCAATGTCCATTAATATGGGCCTGTTCGTCGAGAACTTCCAGTGAGACAGTTCGAAATTGGAATGACTTGCTCTGCTCATCAATTTCTTCGTTAGGCAATTCAATCATACCTTCCTGACCTCGACATATATGGTCTCCGATTGGTCTTGGGGTCTCTGTTTAGGCTGAATTATTAGTCTTCCATGATTGATGCAGACAACTTCCCCATCACCTGCTCATGATGGAAAAGGCGGTGTTTCTTTGACGAGGTGATTTCGTCTCCGTGACGAGTGTTGTTTCTTTCTTTGGTATCTATGCTATTTTACATTTAGATCCTCTCTTCCATTATGAAACTTTGGTGCTCATCTATGGGGTTCCAGGTTTGAGTTTTCAGGATTTGGGGTTTTAGCTAATGAACCAACATAAATGGATCTGAGCCACACATCTATTTGGAAAAAAAAACTCTGGTCTACTCTTGGGGAGATGCACAAGTAAAACAATGAAGAGTACAAGGACATCAAGAAAAACCGAAAGTGGCGTATAAATAATATATGAGGAAAGGGAGCCTGCTGCTGGAAGCAGGCAAGCTCCATGCTGATTATTTGATAGAAACAATTGTTGTCGTTGGCACCTGTCCATCTCCAGCCAGGCGCCCTTTCTCCTCCCCCGCATGCTCCTCCAATGCAGTCCATCCCGTCATCCATAGCTCACAAAAACCCAATCCTTCTCAAACGTCTGCGCATCTCTTTCCTCCAACCATGTACTCCTTCCTCCCCTGTGCATTCGCATGCCGGGTCCTCCCTCTATTGGTCACTGGTTGTGTACTCGGCTCCTTGTGCTTGGTGATATTCCCTCTAATTGGTCGCATACTGTTCCTCCTCTCTCAACATCCCCCGTACTGTGTCTCCCTCCCCTGCTCACCATCTCACAGTTGCTAGAAGGGTTTCGTTTGATCTGTTTGTCTATTTTCTTCTATAAAACACCTGTGAATGAAACAATCCAATGAATCAAGAAAACAGCTGAGGGTATACAGCTCAAATTATAAGATCTTGCTTCGGAGTAAAGAAAAAGGCCGGCGCGATTGTTTCAGCATGAAGCGGTTGATCTTTAGTGCAGTTCAACGCTGATCTGGACGTGCTCTTGGATTCTAAAAACAAAGACGAGACATTGCGGAGTCCCTTTTGGTTAATCGATAAATTTGCGAAGTCATTTTTCATCGTTTATTGGTCCCCTTGAACTCGTAGAGAAACTTCATGATTGTTGTCTTGGGGAGGTGATCCTCCCTCTGCTGTTGTCTATTGAAATGTCAATATTATGGAACTTAAAATCCATTTTGAAAGGATCGGATTTAAGCAAAATTTGGTAGGTATGTAGAACATTGATCATAGATTCAAGGTTTGATTTTTCGAATCTATTTCGCAAAAAAAAACCATTGCATTTAAGTGTTCATGATGAGAAACCTGAGTTTTCATTGACGATGTGTTTGTGTATTGACAGATTCGTGAGAAACTGATAATAATACAACAAGATAGGAGGGAAGGGAATATATGTAAGCATCAAAATAGTGATGCTTAAATTAAATTAGGATAAAACAAGAATCCCCATAAGCCGTCGTGTTCATTTTTAATGAAGGCATTTTCTTATCAATGGAAATGTGACATAACCCTTGTAGAAAATCTAATGAAAACAAGAAAAAATGTCAAAACAACTATTGCATAACTAGTGTAAAAAATGACTAATTTGCATCGAAATCGCAAGTGCAATTAAAAGAGCTAAAAAAATTACTTGGCATCCACCAAGCTGATTATTTTCCATCTATGAATGTGTAACTAGTTTAAGATTACCTTGCACTTAGAATTGTGGCATAACAAATAAACAGATTGTACAAGAAGCATTGAATCTCATAATCAAATATTGATATAATAATTAAGGAATCTTTCTGTTCCTCTCAAAACAAAAAAACCATTATACACCACAAATATGATGACCACACCAAACCAAATACTTAGAGACTCAGATACATAACAATCTAACTCAATAGAAATAGCAAATCAGCTTCTTGTAGTACATGAACTATTATTTCTCCCCCGAAGCTCCCCAGTAGTCCCACCTCCGACCTCATGTTGTTAGTGTTTGTCAGTAAAGCTCGAGCTCGATAAGCTCAACTCGGGCTCAGCTCGAGAAGAGCTCGTGAGCTTGATTCAAAAACCTAATGAGTCTGAGCTCAAGTTTGATGTGACTCGTTCGGGTTTTCTAGTTGAGCATGTGTGTCAACCACCCCGACCATTGCCTCCACATCCACCTCCAATACCTCGAGTTCACTCGCAACATTGGCTAGCCTTTTTTTCTTGTTATGGGACATTCTTCCTGAGTTCGGGAAGCTCATCAAGCCAGGATCCCTCACATTCGAGAGGGTGGGCAGGACTTCTACGGTGAGCCTCTCCACTCTGACCCCCATGGGAATGAGGGGGAACGATATTGCCCCCAAAACTACCAAAGGCGATGGTCCACCTTCAACACAAAGAAAATCCCCTTGCTGTCAGGGACAAAAAGAAATGGGGATTGGTTGATGTTGGGATGCGGAGTGTCATGTAAGCGTAATAAGTAGACTCAAGACCAAACATCAGGAGCCAGATTGCTTGGAATCATTTTACATAAAGCTCATTAAGAGGCTTGTCAACCAACTCGAACCGAACGAGTTCGAGTCCGAGCCAGCATTCCAGGGCTCGGGCCTTATCAAGTTCGAGGTCGAGCTTGAGTCTGCTTATTTAGTTCGAGTCTGAGTTAGGGTCGATTGGACTCATTGAACTCGATAGATGCCCCTGCCTATTGCTGCAATTAACTGCAAATGTGAGGATACTATTATTGTTGCCATCGAAAAGTGACACAAGTGTATGTTTGTCGATGGCGACAACACCTTGGCGGAGGGATCTCGATATCCATCATCCATTATAAAACCCTTTCAAGGATACCACAAAGCCTCAATAACCTACCAAAAGGGCCATCACCATCAACCCTAGGCCCATCTAGAGCTCATGGTACTCATGCAACCCAACATGGATAGGATTGGCATGGAAGATGAGAGCCTCATGAAGGATGAAGAGGCGTGTGTTCTACGGTTAAAACCATAGCCTTATATGGGCCAAGCATCAATGAAGCTCCTGAGGAGACAATGTGGGATCTCCGTACTGAGGAAAGAGTAATATTTGTTATTCTGATCAGAGCAATTGCAGTTGTATTGTTGAACTGAGACAGGAATAAAGCATTGGGTCAAACTCTTCTTTGCTATATGGGACCTATAATGGGACACACAATACATTCCAAGTACAGACATATGATCATTACGCTTCAACTGGGTTATTCTATTCCACCTCTTATAGAGAAAAGAAAGAACCTAAAGCAAAATATCTAATAACATGGTGATACATTTATACAAAACTTCTACCCGATCACCCGCAACAAAGCCAATAGACAAGAAATCCAATCCACGAAGTAAATTGATTTATGGAAACTTGTCTTAATAGCCTCAAGAACAATGCCCTCCATGGCCACCTTCGTCCAATCCATGCTCTGTAATTCTTTTTATATTTTTATTTTGCGATTTTGATTCCAAAATCCAACCTTCTAGATTGAATCTTGGATTAACACTCTACCTATCCTCCAAATTTCACTCAAATACAAGCTTATTTTCTATTTTATCTTAATAGTTAATGGTCTGGGTCTTTTTAGGTGGAATTTAAGTTGTTTAGATGTTGACCAAATCTTTGACCATTAAAATAAAGTAGCAAATAAGCTTGGATTTGAGTGAAATTTGGAGGATATGTAAAGCATTAATCCAAGATTCCAACTATAAGATTTGATTTTGGAATTGAAATCAACAAAAATAAATAAAAAGGATTACAAAACCTATGTTGTAATTCTCGTTACAGTAGAGGATCTGAGTCCGTGAATTAGAAATTTGCTTGTTATTAATGTTCGAGAACAAAGTGCAGATAGAGGGCCATCAGAGAAGTCACAACGAAGTCCAGCGTAGCTGACGGAGGCTCATGAACGGCCACCTCCTCACTATACACTCCATCCTACCTGCTTCCTCCTTCCCTCCCACGTGTAAGCACAAACGTTCATCTCGACCCTTATGAATCCTTCCCGCTCCCAATATGATGGTGGATATCATGAATGATCGAGGCACACCTCCTTCTTACTCTAGAGAGAACGAGAGAGAGAATGGATTAGGAATTGATACGAAAGGGAGCTCCCTATGAGTGATGTTGGGATCGATGATCCATTCTCCTCCCTATGGAGATCAGTTTATAGATGTGAAGACCTCGCTTAGTCTGTCTCATCCCTCAAACCCGATGGTTACGGTATCTTGTGAGTCCTTGCCTTGCCACAACTGTCGGCGATGTTTGCTTGACCATGCGGTCACTGGAGGTTGTTCTACAAATATATGTCATTGAAGGTTGACCAAGCAACTGTCTACATTGAAGGTTGACCAAGCAACTGTCTACATGAGGGCCCATTGACTTCGTGAAGGAGCTGGAGCAACGGTTGCATTGCCTCCAATCGGACAAAGCTGTGAGGTTGAGATCTCACAACATTCCAAGCTCGAGCACCATCCTTTCAGATGGTTCTTCATGACACCACGGTACGGGAAGGAGGAGGGCACGCACAGGAGCTGCATGGATGCGGAGGCGAAGGTAATACAAACCCAGCCCACATTTGAGTCGTGACTCGCATACGATCTGGTCAGCTTGTTTAGGCCATCTCTGAGCTCCACATGGAGGTGTTTTATCTCTGTGTAGCCTCCTTCCCAAAATTTTCCCTATACATCCCCAACCTCAAGGTCTGGACAACATTTCCTCTTTTTAACATATTTGGTATTTAGATTTTCGATAGCAGCATCGGAGATAGGGAAAAATAAGAATTAAGAATATCGAAAATAAAATTTTTAGAATTTGAATTTATTAATGGGCGAACACGAGAATTAAACCTGCTCATGGCGGATTCACAATCCACCACCTTAACCAATAGGCTACATCCGCCCTTTCGATCAAATCATAATCATAATTAAGTTGATCAAGTTAAAGAATCTTTTTTGTACACTCATCATTATTTGATTTAATCCTTTTTTTATATCTGAATCAAGATATTGGGCATAATCTATCGGCCTTCAAAATGTAAAAAATATACAATTAGAAAAATAATTATACCTTATTGATGAATATGTGATTCATCACATCAAAAGTCAAAAATAGAGCCTTGTTCCCGAGAAAGTAGAGGCACATTTCCTTTTATCTTGCATAAATAACACTCATGCATGCATCCATAATTCATGCATTTTAGCAGCTCATCTGCATTTAAATAAGAAGCCAAAAATCCCCTATACAAGACCCCTTCATCAAAATAACTCCTTCTCTATAATACATGTATATACTCCTTAATAATATAGGGAAGAATGCCAAAAATCACCCTTGTAAAATAGCCAAAAATCCTGAGAACCCTTGTACATTAAAACACACATAAAGCCCGCATACAAACCCCTACTTAGGTCGACTCACTCTTAGAATATTACATATCAAAAGACCTTCAAAATGAGACTAATTTCATTGAAATTGGAGCTTGTATGAGAAACTTGGGTTTTTGGGTCATTTTGTATACTACATATGTACATTTATGTATCCTTGTATTTATGTACCATATTTGACCTTATCTCCGTCTTTGGTCAACATGAAACTTGTAGATCTCATCAAGATCTACAACTTTCATGTTTTGAGTTTTTCCAAATTCGGCTTCCTCTTCTCTCTACACGCATTTCTTCTTCCAGCCATTCACAGCAGGCCACGTGGCGCCCTCTGATTGCGCCACGCGGCCCGCTGCCCTTCGCCTCGTCCGCCCACGCCTTCCGCCATTGGATAGCCATCCTGATCCAACGGCCTAGCCGCTGCCACGTACGCCCTTCACATGGACCGTAGGATCAAAGCCCACACCTCATCTCCACCGTCCCTTAGCGCCGCGCTCTCAACAAGCCACGTGGCGGCATCCACGCCGCTCGATCGCGCCCCCGATCCTCTCATCACAGCCGCCCACCTTCCAGCAAGTCTCGACCCTCAGATCATCTCTACCCTCTCATCTGAACCATCCGCTCGCGCCTCGCCACAACACGCCACGTGGCGCTCTCATAACCCCTCATCTGGGCATCCCAGATCTAATCATAACCGCTCGCTACGCGCTGATCTCCACCGTTGGATCACAAGATCCAACGGTGGAGACTTCGTCTCCTACCTCGGGTGCCCCCTCTCTCCCACGATCTCTGCCTTGCGGGAGGGGCACCCCCTTCCTATTCTTGGAAGCACTCCCTCCACCCTCGCCGGCCGGTGACCTCCCCACGACACACCCCACTCATCCCTCACCCTCGCCAGCTCCCTCAAACACCACCATCTCCGCCACACTCGCCCCACGTCAGCCACCAACTTTGCCGCTCACCCATTCCAGCCGTCACCTTCTTCCTTTAAATACCCCTCTCCGGCCACATTCCTCACCATCCGCCACTCCAGAGAGATCCCTCGAGCTCCAAGCTTTCTATTGGTGACAGCAATTGGCTGATTTGTCGAGCGACGACAGAGCTTCTTCTCCGGCGAGATCCTCGGCCCACCGCCGTGTCGCAGCCACTCCTCCGAGCAGCTGCTAGAGCTCGGGACCTTACCGACCCCTTGAGCGACGACCTGGAGCTCAAAGCTGAGCCCCAAACCCCAGGTAACCCACTCCATTCCTCCTCCGATCTTGTTCTTATTTTCCCTTTATCTTCTCCGCTTTTATTCGCCGTCATCAGCCATCTTCGCGCCTCCTCAACACTCCGACGAGCTTCGCGACGAAGCTCTGATCCTCGCTGACCCCTTTACACCTTCAGACCCTCTACGTCACCAGCCATCGACCTTCAGCTCCGCCACCTGGCCGGAGCTCCGCCATCCGACCACCTCCCCTCGCTTCAGGCCTCGCCGATCACTTCACATTCCACCACGAACACCTGCACGCCTCGGCTATACTTCTAACCTTTTGCAGGTACTCAATTCATCATTGGCCGGAACCTCGTCGGAGCTCTCCTCGAGCTTCATCGACTCCGAGCTCCAGCCCTCCTCCAGGGATCCAGAGACCACCGGAGGCTTCGCCTTTCACTTCCGCCTCTTCCGAGCAAGGTGGGAGCTGACGAAGCTCATCACCGGAGCTTGGCAACCGAGGCGGAGCTCGGCTGCCTTCACCGGAGCGCAGCCCTCTCCTCCGCAGGCGGCGGAGGATCGTTAGAGAAGAAGGAGCAGCAACCGTTCGATCATCTGATCGAACGGTACTCGCCTCGCCACGCGTCCCTTCGCCGCCCTCATCCTCGACCGTTGATCACCCCTCGGATCGGACGCCTCACCAGCCGCCACGCGTCTTCATCGACATCCCTTGGATCCATCTTGATCCAAGGGCCTTCAGGCCGCCACGTCGCCTTCTCCGAGCCTCGGCATCCAAGCCTAGGCTCGGGTAACCCGAAGCTGCATCGAAGCTAGTCCGAACCTCCAGAAGGACCCGAGCCTTACTCCGAGCCTCCGACGCCTTCCGAACCTAGGTCCCCCCACGTGAGGAGCACGTGCGACCTGGGTCATTTGCACCGACGCCCCTGGAGCTTTCAGAAATTGCGAAGAGGTCCCTGTGAAGCAGACATCATGTGAGGAGCACGTGTTTCGTGGAAAAATTGCATAGAAGTCCTGCATACTATCGGTAATTGCATTTTAGTCCCTGTCAGCATGTTTACTTATTGAAATTTTATTTTCCAGTATTGCATTTACACCCTTGTGTTTGCACGTGTCCATAGCATGCATTTTTCATCATTTTGAAATTCTAAAAATTGCAAGTTGTTGAGAATTTTGTCCTCTACCTGTTTGTACACGTGTCTGATTTTTGTTGGCTTAATTGAATTATCAATGAATTAATTGGTTCATTTGAGACATATTTTGCCTAGTGATGCCTTTTGATTTTTAATTAAATATCAGTGCCTTCAAAAATCACCAAAAATTCGCAGTAGCTTAAGGACATTATTTTCAACACTCCATAAAAACTTCATATCATTTGCACGCATAACGAGGCCTAAATAAATAGTTTAGTGATTTTCTTAAATTAATTTTAATTAATTCATTTCACAGTGAATTTAAGATCTGTTAATTTTCCTAGGTCCCTGATCATTAGACCTTCCTAGGATAATTTTAGTTCTTGGAAAAATTGTGATTTGATATTTATTAAAAATTAAACACTGAAAATCACTCTGTCTGTTTGTTTAATTCACAGAAAAATTATTTTGAGTCGAAAAATTCCAAAAAAATTAGTGTAGGTCATTTTCATCATAAATAACCATCTGGCCAATTTTCATTATTTTTGGACTTCGTTTGATACACCAATCAAATTTAAAGTTAAATTGGCTAAGATTTGTCTGCATATGTCTACATAAGAAATAAAAAGACCAAAAAAAATTGTCCCTCGAATATCAACACTTGTAAATTGCTGTAATCCACCTAAGGAGACAGTTGCCTCCCTGAGATCGACCTTGGACTCCACCAAGTAAAAAAATATCACCGCTTAAAATTGACCAAAATCTGATTTAAGTGGTTTTTGATCAACCTCTCGTATCCGACTGCAACGAACACTTAAAAGTAATTTGGACTATTAATTTGACCGAATTAACTAAGGGTGTGGGAGCGTTGTCACTTATTTATTCGAATAGAAGAGGAAATACTAAACCTATTTTAAATAGGTTTAGTACTTTTATTCTACTTCAAAATTTATATATAGTAAAAAGAAATCTTATCCATTTATAGATAGAGCTTCAACAATTGCTAAGTCTAGAGGGAAATTGTGAGCATTACATTTAAGCATAACTTCCGTACCAAGGTCAGCATGGTTGATGATATCATCCCATGTTAATAACACAGCCTTAACTGTCAACTACAGATTGGTTAAAATTGAAATCATTTAGGTTGAAAATCATAATGCTAATACCTAAAGCGATGAACCGTATACCTACTACATGCCAAGCAATTAGGGAACAAGTGTAAAAAACAAGAGTTGTTGAAACTAGCATATTGGAAGATCAATCAACCAAAATAATTAACCATGAAGACCTACGATGTTATAAGTTTCTTCCTCTGGACCGAATCTGTAACATGCATTACCATATTCATTTTTAGTGGTTTCTCTTATCAAACTAGAAGTTATTAAGGAACCATGCACGACACTAAATAGAGAGCCGTCGAATACCCTAGCTACACTTAACATGCGGAATGGATGCATAAGGATACTGTGTTCCACCTGTAACATAAAGTTAAAAGTACTAGATATTCCTAGAGGCATACCATTAGAAAAACTTCTTTGACTAATAGATTAGATCAAGAAAATAGCAGTAGCGACTGCAACAAGAGTTGCATATGCAACACTAATCCAAGGGCAAATACCTAAACAGAAACTAAGTCCCCGCTCATGACCCATGTAACAAGCTACATCAAGTAAGAAATATAGAACAATTAGCTCATAAAGAGCATCAATATATAACCATTCATCGATGGATATTCCATACAATATTGGATAAAAAATGTAAACCTATAACTGCAGAAGTAGGAACAATTGCACCAGAGATAATATTGTTTCTGTAAAGTAGAGACCCAAAAACATGTTCACAGATACCATCAATATCTACTACATGAACATCAATTAAGGCGATAATAAATTCATGTTTCAGTCCTAGTTATCCAGTTTTAGAAGCGACCTCATAGGCTTGTACTTTCACATTTCTCTAAAATTGCAGTCGCCACAAAAACTTGATTTATTCAATTTTCACATATATTAGCTATAAGCTAGAGGAAGGTTTGTTATTTAGGGTTTTAGGACAATAGTTCATTAGAATAGAAATAAATAAAGTAAATAAACATAGAAATATCCGTAACTAGTTGAATGGAGTAGATATTTTTTCTTTATTGCAAGAAAAAACCACTCCTCAATCGTGCTTGCATTTTTCACTTCACAAGAACTTTTCCTATGTACACATCTAAAATTTAGTTTTAGAAAAAAATAGGAAAGTTTACTACTCAATTTATTTAACCACTACAGCATGAGCATGTCAGAAGAAAATGAATAAATTTCTTTCTCTCTTAAACATTTTTAAAATATTTTTATTATATCTACATAGTCTGATATTCATCATGAATGATTTACTTACTAAGTCATTGATATGAACAATATCCATATACCAAATATGTTCTCTATATGACCAATGTGAAGGAAAAGAAGTTTTTGGCAAGATCAAAGAAAGAAGTGTTCTTCTTCCATAAAGAATTATTTTAAAAACCTTGAACCTAATCTGAGGATGGGGGAGATGGAAGGAGGAGAAATGAGGATGCTATTATTTACAAACACGATGGAATAAAAAGGGTAATTTTGTCAACACCACAAAATCTACGAAAGTTAACAGAGAATCTTGATGGAAGATAAAATAGTTATACCATGTAATGGTTAACAACTATTCAAAGTTCTACGTGTAATTCAAAAGTATGTAAGGCTCAATGTGTAATTACCAAATTATACATGATAATGCGTGTCAAAAACCCAAAAAGAAACACTTACTTTTTTCCAATCTCCATATGGTACATTCACAATTACCTTCTCAAGAATCTCTCAAATCACATGGATAAGCATGTTAATCTTCCCCCCTTCTATTGTAGCTAGGGATGAGCATTGGGCTGGGCCAGCCCGGCCCAGCCCGAAGCCCAACCCAAAAAGCCCGGCCTGGCCCAGGCCCAAATGAATACCGGGCCAGGCTTGGGCCCAATATTTAGGCCCAAAATTTTTTGGGCCGGGCTCGGGCTTGGCTCGGCTCAGCCCGACCCGGCCCAAGGGCCCAGTCTGAAGAGGGTCCGAACCCTTTCCTACATCCTACATGTATGAAAACCCCACCTATTTCATGTGCACTCTCTTCTTGTATCATGTCTTCATACAATGTTTATAAATCAAGAATGTCAGGCGTGTGACATGAGTTGATGATCATTGTATTTCAATTAAGAATTAATTTTTCATAATTAGTCTTCGGCTTAGATTTTGTTCGTTATTCTTGACTTTGTTGGTATTTATTTTTTTCCAATTAGAACATTTTCTATTATTGTACCTTTACCCAATATGGACCTTATGCACATTTTAACATATAGGGTCTGGTGTACCTGTCGTTGTTAACTGTGTAAGTTTGTTTCACTCCTTCAATTTCTATATATGAGAGGCATTCGTGGTATCTAGCATTGAGTGCACATGTGTAAAATGAGAAATCTTCAGATTTGGTAGAATTGAATTTTAGTTGTTTCACAAGTATTATGCTACACGTTTGAAATAATTTTGGCGTGTGTAACTTGAGTTGAGATTAACTTGAAACAAAAGACTCAAAGTTAATAATATCTAATTGGTGGAGATGGGCAGACCCGGCCCAAGCCCGACCCAAAGGAATTGGGCTGGACTTGGGCTTGGGCCAAACAAAAAAAATTTTACGGGCCTAAGTCCGGCCCAAGACTTGAATTTTTTAAACGGGCTTGGGCATGGGCCCTTTAAAGCCCGGCCTAACCCGGCCCATGCTCATCCCTAATTGTAGCATTTTCCCAAAAGATCTTTTTCACCCATAAACCTGTATACTTTCAATATATAGTACATAATCCTTTATTATCATGAATTATACTCGAAACCCTGAATAATAACTCTGTCTTACACACATGCCCCTCCGTTAAGTTTATCTATTAACCTTAGCTAATCTAATCTAAATTCAATGGTAGTTATTTATTCTTCTTTTTAAATTTTATTTTAAAAATCCCAAGTCCACTTCCTTCTTCCTCCTCCGCTGCCCCCTCCTCTGCCTCCCCTCCTCCGCTTTGACGAGGAAGACATCACCGAACGGTTTCCTACTTCTCTCTCCATCAGGCGGCGTGGGAGCCATTGGAGCGACACCCAACACATCGCCACCGTTCTTCCCCTGCGGAACATCCTCAAATCCATTCCATCAGCAGCAGATAGGATCTTCGACGTTTGATCAGAACGTCAAAGGGACTCTAATGTGAGCCCCATCTTTAATAGGTGAACCACCATAGGTCCTCCACCTTAGCGCTCCATCTAGAACCTTTTCGCAAGCAGAGCAATGATGTTGAAGTCGAGGGTCCTTCACGCGCGGCCACCACCAACTCTCGATCATCATGCGACTTCACGTGTCCACCGTATATCTCCTATTAGATCCGCATTAGCAGAGCAAGGGCCAACCAGTTGTCCAGTTCAAGGGTGGTTGAATGTGATTTGTTGAATCACAAAGGGGAGGAAGGATGGGAGATGGCGTATATCGAAGGCGTGGCACCACCTGTTGCAATTTTGATTGATCTGTTGCAATTTTCATTGAGTTCAAGGGGGTAAAGTAGTCAGAATTTGATAGATTCCGCCGAACAACGAATAAAATTGATGGAAGTTAACACATGATTATACCATGCAATTGGTTAACAATTATTCGAGGTCATGAGTGTAATTCACGAATTTGACAGATTGGGCTTTTTTATTCAAAATCAACACGAGACAACACAAGTATTACATCTTGTCTTAGACACTCGTAGAAGGATAGCCAACACAAGTTTGCATCAAATGTTATCGAGAAGGAGGCAGATGGCTGTGGCTTGCGGCTGCTCCTTAGGGTTTTTGCCCGAGTTGCAGCAGCAACCAAGATCAATGGTGGAGTACTCCGGCGGCACCAAGGAGTGAGGGCAAGTTCCAGCAGCGGTAACGAGCTCTGATACCAGTTTCGGAATGTCGTCGAGGTACGTCGTTTCACCTTGCTTCGAGAGAATGAGAGAGAGATGGAGAGGAAGGATGGGGGCTCCCTATGGCGAGAGTTGTTCTCGGATGATCTTCCTCTCCTTATGGAGGTAGTCATATATAGGGGCGTGAATGTCCCCTCGCCAAGTCCGCCCCCTCCCCCACGCCCGGCGGTTACGGCCTCCGTGAGACCCGGCCCTCGCGTAACCGTCGGCGACGGTTTTGACCACTCGGTCATTCCGCGCGAGAATCGTTCTAACAAGTATTACATCTTGTCTTAGACACTCGTAGAAGGAGAGCCAACACAAGTTTGCATCAATGTTATCGAGAAATGTCGGTGATTCTATTGAAAGAGAACTTTTGACTGAAGAAATCAGTGATGAAACCAAGGTTAACGATGTATTTCTGCTTATGATGAAGGATCAATTTGCGTATTACGTTGTCCAGAAGATTCTTGAATGGAATCACAGCCATCAGGAGATATCGCTGAATCGCATCAAAGTTCGTCTGCCAGCATCGAAGAGATGCACTGATGGCGAGCACATTGCTGCTCGTGTAGAACAGTTATGTGGTAAAGAGACTCGTACAGCTTCCGAATAAATTGAAGAACCGCGGGATATTAAGAATTTGCATGTACGTCACAAAATCAAATACTCTTCCAAAGAGATGGTAAGAAGATTATTTATAGGGGTTTCAGAAGTGAATTGGGTCCTAGGTTGTAGGAGGTTTTGAATGTGGTGTTTGGTACTGTAAAGTTGTTAGCAAACAGGCTGTTATATGATTTAATGATGTGTTTATATATTCTTTGGAAACTCATCGGAACCTGTTTTATATATTTAATGGTGTGTTTATGTTTTGGTGCAAAAAAAAGTTTGAATGAAGCTAAAACATTATTTATTTCTATAAATTTTATATAACGTATTAAAAAATATATTTTGAATTTGACCTATAGACAGACCTGGCCTGATCCAGACATGGGCCAGGCATGGACCATGAAGTATGGCCCATGGGCCGGGCCCTAGACAGGCGGATTTAGAACCTTGGTCTGGTAGGCCCTTAACCAGATCTAATTGGAAGTCGGTACTGGTTTGCTGTAACATTTAGCAGGGAACAAGAATAAATTAAATAAAAAAGCCCAGTCTCAAGTAATCTCCATAGAAGACCAATAATGGATATCCCACTACAGGCAAGCTTACATAGAATCATAGCATACAGAATCCTACTAAAAGAATTCTTTGCTTTAAACTTTAGCACTGATTGCAACTATGACGTCCTGGAATTGGAAAGT
Organism: Ottelia alismoides; assembly: GCA_037367405.1. Classification (NCBI taxonomy): domain Eukaryota; kingdom Viridiplantae; phylum Streptophyta; class Magnoliopsida; order Alismatales; family Hydrocharitaceae; genus Ottelia; species Ottelia alismoides. The sequence continues at coordinate 34,219 of JAZKJV010006861.1, read as the reverse complement.
TAATTTTATTTGTCTATAAAAGAATAGCTAGGTTCTTGTACTTTCAGGAGAATGGATGCATTCTTAATGGCTTCTAGACTTCTGCATTTGCCGAATAAATAAAATATAAATAAATAAATTATAGTAAAGACAATCAAAATCAAATATGCGCTGACAAATTTTCGGAAAACCTGTCTAAAATGTTCGATCCAAACCATTGTTACTTGGAGTTACCCCCTCAAAGCTGTTTACAAGAACTGTTACAAGATGTGGACAAATATCCGACAGTCGAAAAATACGAAAATTACTCTACCAAGTTAACCTTAAATAACGTAATGGTGGTCCCGACATCATCCTGTTTGATACGCTATTTTTTAAGGGAACAAAAAGGGTTTGTCTTCATATCAGCTGCACTCCTCACTTCTGAACAGATTTGGATCACAAGTAATCTCGAAGCAGCTTCTATTATTGAACAAACATGTCAGGAGCTGCAGTTTAATTCTTCATTTGTAATGCTCACCCATTAAAGCTGCCAGCTTATCCATGAACTTGCATTTTTTATCGAATCCCCACCCTGGGTTACTCTGCAGAATATGAGCAAGAGTTAATAACCATAATGCTGATTAGAAGTTTCAATGTGCAAGCAAAGTAATTCTTACAAAAGATGACAAACATTTAGAATCAAAAGAAAATTTGGCCAAAAACTTTTTAAAAAGCTTGCAAAGTTTCCCTAATCGGAAGAGGGTGTGAGAGACAATCATCTAATAATGGATTTAAAGTTATGATTGAAAATGGGTTTGGGAATGGAGGCAGGACTTACTACGCTTGCCCTCCACTCACTCTTCTTCCAGCCCAGCTTTGAACCAAGTTCCCATTCTCAAGAAACCAAAGCATGCACTCTGCAATTTTTATTGACAATGGCTAGTGAATCAGTCTCATAAGCAAAAGGAAAGGAGTGAGGCCTTCAGCACTCCTGACTCCTTATAAGGACTTTTAGAGCAGTCAGTCGAAGGATGAATTGTGGACTTAGATCTAGTTGTAGATGAAAAAGCTTAGTTGGCATGTGGAATAGAGATCAAATAGAAGCCTGAAAATGAGATGGTTACTGTGGAAAGGCGTGAAAATAAGATGATATTCTATCATAAGCCCTAGAGCTCCCTTATATAGGAGAAAAGCTCTGATGAAAATTACATAAAGTAGATAGAAGAAATAAGACTCTACAAAATAAGATAAGGAAATATAAATATCTCAACACCCCCTCTCAAGCTGGAGCATATATGCCTATCATGCTCATCTTGGAACAACAATGGTGAAAAGGATCTTTTGCAAGAGCTTTGGTAAACATATCTGCAATCTGGTTATCTGAAGCAACATGAGAGGTGGAAATAAGACCATTCTGGATTAGATCACGTGTAATGGCAATCTACTTCAATGTGCCTTGTCCTTTCATGGAAGGCTGGATTATTAATTATGAATAAAGAAGTTTGGTTATCACATTTGAGATGCATAGGAAGAGGCACCTCAATAGTTAGGCCAGTCATGACAGACTTGACCCACATCATTTCCATGCTCCTTGGGCCATGGCCCTATACTCTGATTCGACGCTAGATCTAGTCACAACTGTATGTTTCTTACTCTTACATGAAACTAACGAGCTACCAACAAACATTGTGAAGCCAGAGGTGGACTTCCTGTCCTTGGGGCACCCATCATAGTCTGCATCCACACATCCAGTGACTGTGAGAGACGTCTCTGAACAGAAGTCCTACACCTGGAGAAGACTTCAGATACCTCAAGATCATATTAACTGCATCCATATGAACCTGTCCGGGTAGCTCCATAAATGAGCTGACTCTGCTAACATCAAATGGTATATCAAGCATGGTGATAGTGACATACAAGAGCTTCCCTACTAGTTCTATGTATTGTATCTTATCCACCTCCTCAGAGTCATCATCATAGAGCCTAGCATTAGGATCCATTGGAGTAATAGCATGTCTACATCATGTCATGCCCGTCTCAGATAGGAGATCAGTGACATACTTCCTTTGCGTCCATGTTGATTTCTTGTACATTCTAGGCCATGAAAGTAACGCAGCTTGCCAAGGTTCTTGGTCACAAACTGTTGTCCAAGGAAATCCTTACCTGCCTGAATACCCTTTTCATCACTGCATGTAACAATAATGTCATCAACATAGACTAGAATAGCAACGACACCTCTCTGGGTTCTCCTAAGAAAAAGAGAATGATCTGCAGTAGATTTGACAAACCTCTGTTGTCTAATCAACTCTGAGAGCTTCTGAAACCAATCCCTCGGACTCTGCTTAAGACCATAGATGGCTTTGTGAAGTCTGCACACCATACATGACTCCCACTCAACAGCAAACCCTGGTGGTTGTTGCATGTAAACTTCCTCCTGCAAGTCCCCATACAAAAATGTATTCTTGACATCTGATTGTAAAAGCGGTCAGTCACGTACCACAACAACAATAAGAATTCACAGCGTAGAGTGACGAGCAACATGAGAAAATGTATCCTAATAATCCACCCCATAGATTTGGTGAACCCACGAGCGACCAGACTGGCCTTATACATGTCCACAATACCATCCGTGTGGTGTTTAACTGTAAACACCTATTTGCTGCCAACAACGGATGCACCAGGAGGAGCCTCTACAACACTCCACGTACTGTGAGACTGTAACACTGTCATCTCCTCCTTCATAGCAAGACGCCACTGACTGCTTTGCAATGCCTCTTGATAGGATCGTGGTATCTCCACTGCTGATAGACCCTCAACAAACCTCTGAAAATCCTCTAAGAGTCGTGTCAGTGAAACATGAAAAGCAAGATGATACATAGTGCATGCACACCTCTTCTTCCTTAAGGCAATAGGCACATCGAGGTCCACAACTCCCTCAGTAGCCGAGACTAGATCATCTAATACATCCTGTACCTCAAGCAGCACACGCAAAATCACCAGTGCCATTAGTGGAACTCAAATGTTCAGAACATACCTGGAGCATGTTGGATGATGGAGCAAGCACATGAGCATGAGGTTGGTGCTGGTAACCTGTGGAAAGAAAGTAGGTGTGGCAGGTGATGGTGGTGGCGGTGGAGGCGGTAGAGGAGGTGGTGGTGGAGGTGGTGGAGGAGGTGGAGACGAAATCAGAGGTAGAGGCATGTATACCTCTTCTCCATTCTTCGAAGGAATGAGCTTGTCACCTGCAGGGGAGAAATACATAAAGACTCAAAGAAGGTGACATTAACACTAGCATAATACCTTCGTCGAATATGGTCAAAGCAACAATATACCTTTTGAGTCCTAGAATACCCAACAAAAATACGCTTGACAGCTCTAGGAGAGAGCTTATCAAGACATGGAGACATCTGATGAACAAAAGCAACTGACCCAAAAACACGAGGCGTAAGAGAGAAAAGATCCGTCTTGGGAAACACAATCGAGAACGGGATTTTCTCCCCCATAACCGATGAGGGCATGCAATTCATCATGTAGCAAGCAGCGAGAACCACATCTCCCCAGTACGAATAAGGAGTACGATTCTGGATCAAGAGAGTCCCGGTGACATCCAAAAGGTGGCGATGTTTTCGTTCGGCAACCCCATTCCGTTGAGACGTATAAACACAAGATGTCTGATGCACAATACCATAGGTTCTAAGAAATTGAGAGAGTTGAGTACTGCAAACTTCTAATGCATTATCTGAATGAATATACTTTAACATTTGCAGAGAAAACATTCCTTATTTCATTAATAAAAGTCTGAATAACATGACCAACATCAGACTTGTTCTTAGTAAAGACCAATGACAATCTTGAAAACTCATCGACGACGACAAGATAGAACCTATACCCCTGATGGTTTGGGACACGACTTGGACCCCAAATATCAAAATGAATACTCAAAAAGACTATGACTACTTCGACCCTGATGACTTTGGAATGTAGATCGATGATGCTTCCCAAGTTGGTAGGCCTCATACTGAAAAGTAAAGCGAGGAGAAATCTGTGGAAGAACGTGATACATCTTTTGCAGAGGAAGATGATCAAATCAAAGATTCCACACATAGGGAGAAATGGATCCAGTGCGAAGAGAAGAAGAGCCAACATATGGGGATTGTACCAGTCTATAGAGACCTTGCTCGTAGCCAGATCTAATCACTCTGCCCGTAAGAATGTCCTGAAACACAAGAGCAGAAGGATCAAATATGTCACGGCAATGTAAATCCTTGGTGTTTGACTAATTGACAGTAAATTCATGGAAAATTTAAGAGCGTAAAGAACATTCTGAAGTTGCATTGCGGGAGTTAACTGCACCTCCCCCTGACTAGTATGGGAGAATGTGTTCCATCTGCTATTACCACCGATCTCCCTGACTGAGTCGGATTATAAGTACTAAACTATCCTCTGTCACCACAAAGATGATGGGATGCTCCTGAATCCATAATCCATTCTGACAAATCTGCCATGTAACAGCTAGTAAGACTATAGCTATACCTGATGTGGACGCTGATGCTGAAGCAGCTACCTCTGAGGATCCTGAAGGAGAACTAGTTGATCCAAGAGCAGGCATAATCTGTCTGAGTTATGCTACAAGTTCATCGAAACTCTGATCAGATGCATGTGATGGACTACCAACCTACTAAGTCTGCTCTGCAACGCGTGCTAAAGCTAGAAATCCATGCTTAAAGTAGCATGTTTCCTCAGAGTGACCTGACCTATAGCAGTAGGTGCACGGCTGACGGGGCCGACTACACCCTCCCCTGCCACGGTTACCACGACCACAGTACTGCGTTGGGCTCCCCCTACCATGAGGTTGGGGAATGGTCTCCGTTTCCGATTTTGGCAGGATGACTAGACGGGGGAGGGGGCGCTGGCCCACTGCCTTCCTACGCTGATGGCTTTGGCAGTTAACAGGGGGCGCGGGTGGCAGAGCTGGTCGACTCTGGGTCGTGGGCTCTGAGGTTCCTTGTGTTTCTCTCGGATCAGCGGATGGAGGAGCTTTTGCGTATGCTATCTGAGATTCCCTCTGTTGGGGAGATGTCTGGCGAGCCAGATCATTTTGATTGGGCAGATGGAAAGTTCTCGGTAAAGATTGCCTATCGGAAGCTGTGGTGTGGTGCAGTGGAGCGCGATGAAGACCTATGTGTGGACATGAAGGTGATTTGGGCGGCTAAGATTCCTACTCGGGTTAATGTGTTCCTTTGGTGTCTAAGGAGAGACCGTCTATATGACAAAGTAAGAAGGGGGAGACTGCTGGGTGTGACGGATTTGAAGTGTGACAGATGTGAGGAGGACGTGGAGGATGCGGACCACATTTTCTTCGGTTGCAGATCTTCGGCACTTGTATGGGAATCTTTGGGGCTGACTTGGGTCCAGGCATCCGGCTTGAAACATTTTTGGAGATCTATTCGATCGGTGGGGCTTGGGTCTTCTGGTGATGTCTCTAGGCCCTTTGCCGCTTTTTGAGCTATTTGGCTTGGCAGGAACGATTGCACTTTCAAGGGGCAGCGATTCTACTATAAAAATGTACTAGCGCACTGTAATGCTTTGTACAATTTCTGGATATCCAACTGATGTACTCCTTCGTTAATTAATGAATACTTTGGTATGGTGACTTCCACCTTGGGAGGGCTCCCCCTTTTTCTATTAAAAAAATGAGATGCAGCCATAGCTGAAGAAGTCTGAGACTGTTGAGTACCACCATAAGACATAGAGAGCCTGCTTAAACTGCGATATGCCTCCCCTCCATTGGAGGTATGTGGCAACTGTGATAATCTTTGCCCGAGCAGCGTCATATTCAAGATCAAGAGCTGCTAGGAAAACTCCGATTGTCACTGAATCTCTGTATGCCTTGAGCTGCTCTAGTGTGGCAGTCAAGGGGATAAAACCATGCACCATCTCAAATATACCCCTCAGAGAGGTGTAAAGGGTATGAAGAGGACGACCATTCTGCTTCGACATGAAAATATCATGTTGAAGTTATAGTATATTCCACTCGATTTCCGTCGAGGAATATGTAGCGGCGAGAATGTCCTACATAGCCTTTGCAGTAGACTGACTCAGAATATCGTTGGCTATCTCCATTGACAAAGTGCCAGATAACCACACATGCGCATAAGCGTCGTCTGCCTCCCATGAGGCATTAACCCCAGTCTTGTCGCTTGGCTCCTCCTACGTGAGGTTATGCTTCTTGCCACTACATTGCATTAGGCTCATGAACTTCATAGCCCATAGCTGATAGCTCATAATTTGTTCCATCCATCTTGACGATGGATGATGGGCCTTTGAAGGCACCCAGGGATGAAACATCTACTTTGTTGTCTGACATGACGACAACAATATCCAAGATTGGGTCTGCAAACAGAAATACTTGCGCCTACACTGACATATGAGAAGATGGTTGTGGGTGTAGACTCATACCACAACCTCTTCCATCCGTAGGAGGCCTCTTTGGGGTAACTAAGGTCTCTTTAAATGATCGAATTACACCCTATAAATCCAAGACCCGACCTAACAAGAGATGGAGCACACAGAAGACACCAAGTACTGTGGGAGGATGGGCGATGGCCTTAGGGATCCACCACACATCGCAGGTGGCAGTGGCCTGGACCGTTGTTGCCGATCCGAAGGTGGCGACGTTGGCTACGGCCGACGATGGCGGTTGCAACAGCTGCCGCGGTTGTGAGGGAGGGCCGACGATGGTTGGTTGCTCAGGAACGGAGGACGGCAACGGCCGAATGCGCAGGGTGTGCAAGGGTTTTGGTGGGGTGGGTTATCTAGAGTACAAGGTCCGATCTAGGACCGTCGCTCTAATACCATGTGGAAAGACGTGAAAATAAGATGATATTCCATCGTAGCCCTATAGCTCTCTTATATAGGAGAAAAGCTCCGAGGAAAAAATACATAAAGTAGATAGAAGAAATAAAAAACTGTAAAATAAGATAAGGAGATATAAGCATCTCAACAGTTACAAGGGTTATCACTGTTTAAACAATACTTATCCCTACCTCACCCCTTAAATCAACCGAACAAGAGTGAGAGATAAATCTTACTTATCCCTTTGCCCATCATTCATTATCCAAACGAAGGGATAATGAGGTGTAGCCAGTTTCCTCCATAGATGGGTGTACGTCCTTAAAGTGTGATGCTCCCAACTTCACACAATTATGGATAGTCCTTTGATGCCCACAAATTACAATCTATCTTAAAGATGTTGGCAGGTTCTAAGTATAAAAATACAAGAACTCGTTCTTTTTGAGATTGATGGAATGGTACCCTATTCTTTTATGTCTTAGTCTTCCTATCCACCTTCCAGGGAGTAGTGTCAGTTCTTTACAGAGAAATAGACTCATCGGAGGTTGATAGAGGAGGATGTTAATGCAACCATATCTTTTTTTAGTGAAAAAAAGGAGGAAACACACTAAGGCGCATGCCCCAAATATATTAAATCAAAATAACAACAAAACCAAAGCTTTTTCCCACAATTAACTAGAGTCGACTACATGGATTTTCTGCCTCCATTCAGATCTATTTTGGGCATTCTCGGGAAGCAAAATATTTACATAAGACAATACTCGAGGAGAGTCCTGGCATGAAAGATTATATTATCAGGATCATGAGATCAAATTTCGATGAAATTCGGCCGAATTTCAGTCGAGTTTCGGTTTCGACGGGTGACCGAAATTCGGCCGAATTTCAGTCGAGTTTCGGTTTCGACGGGTGACCGAAATTCGGCCGAAATGGCCAATATCGACCGAAATTTGGGGGCTCCAATTTAAAAACTGACCAAAATGATCTGTCGAAATTTCGTTTCGGTTACCCACCGAAATGGTGACTGAAATCGAAATTTAAGGCCTTGATCATGATTATTAGCTATCCCCATCAAAATGACCTCATTTTTTGCAAGCCATACGGCCCAAAACATCGCAAATGGAAAAAAGAGGTCGGTTTTGTCACAACGATCCTTAGCAGGATGCAAAGATTACCAAAAAGTTTATAGGCTATCAAAATCATCCAGGAGATTCCAAGATCACCTCAATCATAGAAGTCCTATCATAGTGGAAGAATAAGTGATCGATAGTTTCGGTCGCAAAGCGGTCATGTATCAATGGTGTGAACAAGGATCCCTAGTCAGGATACGCATCCTCCGTAGTAACCATAAGAAAAGCAGATTATGTTTGGCAACTTCAATTCCCAGATGAGTTTGCAATCTCGAATTAACGAGTCAGTAGAAGGGGTTTGTGGCTTGTTGATTGACCTGTAAGCACGCCTAAAAAAACTCCCACCATCCACCTCCAATGGTTTCTGCCATCTATCGGACCGTGAAGTTGGTTTAGGGTGTGTTGCAAGTAAAGGAAGTCCTTTAGAGCTGATCTGAAAACTCTAAGGTGAAAGAGGGCATCTAGCACCATCTGCCAAGCAATCTGCAACCTGGGCTACCCGAGCAGTGGTTAGAGTATAAATGCACAAAAAACATGAAGCAAGAGTGCCGCCACCCGTCCAATTATCGGTCCAAAAAGCAAATAAAGATCCATCTCCCAATGCATGCTAAAAGAGCTCCTGAAACTGTGGAATCGCAAAACGAATGCCTATCCAAAAGGTCGAAGAGTAGGCGGGCAACTGATTTGTCAATCTCCCCTGCATGCACACTGATGACATAGATCCTACGAATAAGCATGTAACAAAGATCATCGCCATTTTCCCAAATCCTGGCAACCCATTTAAGAAGAAGAAGGGCCTTGTTCAAGGATTCTAGCCGGAAGATTCCCAGACCTCCAGATGCTATTGGGAGAGTAACAATATCCCAATCAGCCAGGTGAATTCCCTTCCCTCCTGCCCCGAAGTAAATCATAAGAACCTACGCCGCATCATCTCTATGTGACGATGGATACCCACTGGAAAGAGTCGTGACGACATTAGAAAACTGAGATTGTCACGAGAACTGCCTTCAATAAAACAAGTCGACCACCCCGCAACAGGGAGGACCCCTTCCGCCCGACAAGTTTTCTTTCCATTTTTTCAAAATGGGTAGCCAATCAACAGTTCTGATTTTGCCACAGGTCAGAGTAAGACCAAGGTATATGATTGGCATTATCCCAAGCTTTATGCCAATTCCTCACCATAATTAAGTGCATCTGCTTTAGAAAGGCCAAACAGGATGGTAGTTGATTTACTATGATTAATAATAAGCCTAGAAAGATTACCAAGATCTCCAGTGTCGCGACCATGCCCCTTGCATACTCCCTACATCCTTCAATGAAGAAAATGGTGGCATCTGCATACTTAAGAAGGGACACAGAGATATCCCTAAGAGAAAAACCCTGAGGTAAAATCTCGTTGAGTCATTTGATGCACCATACATGCCAAAACATCTACAACAATCACAAAAAGCAAGGAAGCAAGGAGGTAGCCTTGTCGTACACCTTGTTGCAGCTGGAAGAAACCTCCCTCATAATGTATGTCAACCAGCACCAAGTAAGTTGCAAAAGTGACACATCTCTTTATCCAAGTAATCTGGAGATCTGGGAAGCCCCATCGTGTCAATGGATACCAAATGAAGCACCAATCTGTAGCATAGGCTTTGGAAAATCCACCTTCCACAATCGAACTTTCACATATTGTCTTTTCCAATCTGCAATAGTCTCAGTGGCTAGTACCAAGCCTGTCACCAATCTGCCTGCCAGTAATGAAAGCATACTAGAGCAGGGAGATTATGTGGTCTAAAACCACATTGAGTCTGATGGTTGGGACTTTCCCAACCACAAAGTAGATGGCATTGGAGAGGGCAATCGACTGCAAGTCCTCCACCCTTTTTGACAATTCCTTCTTAGGAAGGAGGCAAATTAGAGCTTTGTTGACCCTGTTAAACCTTGCATTTCTAATCGCAAATCCATCCACGACCTTCACCACTTCTCTCCCCACTAGTGTCCAAAACACCTTGAAAAAGAAGTTGGGAAATCCATGTGAACCAGGAGCCTTGTCCGAGTTTAGATTCCAAACAGTTGTTTTGAACTCCTACATTGTAAAGCTTTGGATTAAATGACTCGTGTGCTGCTCAGAGACCTACCTCGCCCCCAGACTTGACCACCTCCAAGATTTGTCTTCCACACACCTAGAGAAGCTTCTAGCCTTCTAAAATGATCTACTAAAGCCCGTCCCATTTCTCTGTCACCTTCAACATGCCTACCATTCACGATCATTGATTGGATCCAATTTATAAGACGTCTACCACTAGCAATCCTGTGAAAGTAACTAATTTTTGCATTGCCCTCTTTAAGCCACATGTGTCTAGATCCTTGTTTCCATTCATTCACACGCTTTTTGTCCTCCTATTGAATGGTCTTTTGTGTTGCCACCCAATTTTCAAGCTCCTCCACCGTAAAATCTCTAACATCTTCAATCGCATCCAACCTAAAATTGACACATCAATATTCATGGGCAATTAATGCAGTCATATAATGCGGTTGCCCTTTTCCTCGACAGTGACAATGTCACACATTGTGTTGAGGGGCTCAAATGTAGGGTGGTATGGATGGTCTCACTAACACATACTAGTGCTGGCAAGCATACTAAAGAAGGCAGTATCAATGGTGGTTCTGGCAAGCATACTAAAGAAGGTGGTAGCGGTGGTGTTCTCGCCAAGGTTCAGGAAAGCGGTATGCATATGCGTTCGGACTGGTCACCGAATACTGATTAAGCGGTATGCGGGGGCATATGTGGGGTATATGTATATGCGGTTCTAAGCGGTTTTCTATTTTTTTATTTAAAAATAAAAAAAATATCTGTGAATAACATTACCACTGAAGTTATGTATCTAAGTGGAGTTAAAGAAGATCTAAGAAAAACGGTTCATGTTAGATGGGTGTGCATATATACTTTTAATTGCCTCATATTTAATCACAAAAAAACATTTACCCTAAAAACTTCACATTATATGATTCGTAATAACAAAAATTCAATACACATACATGCACTACATGAGCAAAACCTCAATCGACATATATCAATAACATTCGACGATACATTGCATATACTCGTGAAAATAATACATGAGAAAAACATAAAACATTGCATATACATAATGGTATAATGCATTGCAATTGTATAGAAATGCATGCCATATTCTAACAATTGAACGAAAAGGCAGTGTTACAGAATTAAGGACCTGAGTGAGAAGATTGAAAAGTTGGAGCTGCTGGAGCAGTATGCGGGGCATATGCGGGATATGAGGGGCATATGCGGGGAGAGCGCATAATGCACTGATTCAAGTAATCGGTGCGGTCTGCACGCCGCACGGGCATATGCGGCCGCATATGCGGCCCATGCGGCCGATTTAGTGAACATTGGTTCTCGCCAACACAAATAGTTTTTATACAGGGGAAGTCAATCTTAGGTGGCTTCAGCATGGATTTTGAGGTGGTTATTGCTTGGGAGAGGAGTAATATAGCCTTTATGTGGAAGGTCAATCTCAACAAAGCCTATGGTATGATTAATTGACTCTTATAACAAATAAGAAGGCAGATCCAGGAACATCATTTCGATGCCATCTATCAACTTTTTGTACTTGGTTATTAACTCTAATTCTAATGATATAAAGAAAGGGTTTGGGAGAATTACATAAGTCCAAAAATAAGATGAAGTATAAACCTAACAAATAGCATCACCGATAATATATGTAAAGAGACGTGTTTGGAATAAAAAATAATAAATGATTCCAACCCTGCAGTCATTTATTAATGGATGGGAATGACAGATTATCATAGCTTACCACCTTACTGCAATGGCCATTTTCACTTGCTCTTTTTAAAGCACGTTGCAACTAGCTATAGTTCTAATTAAGATGCTCAAGTATTCAATTGCTGCCATTGATAAAACATTTCAATAAAACACAAACCTGAAGAGATAGAAGTGCACGCTCCGTAAACCTGTTCACAGAGAAAGGTGTGTTCTCAGGAATAGTTTTAGCAACTCTTTGCAATTCCTGCTGCTGCTGCTGCGCAGTAACTCTATCAGGACCACCGTATTTATCAACTATGGCTTTGAGATAAGGTGATTTTTCCATTGTATCTTTCACAACTTCCTGAAAATTAAGGAAAGAAATAATGCTAGAAAGTCTGGAGGAAAAGAATAATAACCGATTTATTCAGAAGGAGCTAATACATCACCTTAAGGCCATTGCCTCTACGAAAAAAATCATAAAGATATCAGAATCAAGTAACAGAAACAAACATATAATTTTTTTCAGATAAAATCTACTACTAGTGCACACATCTTGGCATATCAGCATCTAAATAGATAACTACAGTCCTAATCTGGATGGTTGTTATTGAAGACTGGTCTGTACTCGATGATTGCCAGCTTCTTTCAGTGATATAATCTTTAAGAACCCATCTATGTTAAGAACCAAAGTACAGCTAGTGCAGAAGGAAAGCTATCCAAGATTAGGTTTTACTTCTTTTGCTATTATGTTTACAAAAAGACTATAACCATTCCAATGAAATAAGTTATCAGCATTTGCATAATACATAAGAAAAGTGGACAAGCCACATTTGAATCCGTAAAATAATTAGCAATTGCACATTAACAGATATGAAAATAACACCAATCCAAGAAAGAAATAACGCCAGAATCCTACTCAGAGGTAAAGTTAGGACTAATCTAGTCGTTCTTTAAAGAGAAAATGATAATACATGCCTGCAAGGGTTGGGTTAATTCAAATCAAATGCAAAGCGCTTCTTAGAGAAGATCCAATTCCCACCAACAAATTACACGACTGTTTAATATTCTAGGAAATTAAAAGACATGGTTCTTAGATTGATATATAGGAAAAAGGAGTCAACACCACCATGCTCAACTTGTCAAAAAGGAATCCAAGTCCCCCATGCTCATCTACAACAAATGATCGGGCTTTCCTAACCAATGGACTTTTTGATGCAAAAAAATACATGTTTATTTTGTGCAAGAATCTATAAACTACCTTCCACATAGTCAGAAATCATTTACTTAAAGCAATGAAATTGGACTGTGGCACAGAATGACATGACAGAAAATTCGAAAACAAGACTAAACAATGGAAGAAAATCTACTGCTAACCCATAAAAACCCACCCTCTATGGGTAATTTTACGCCTTGCGGGCTTTAGATAATCTAGATGGAATCCACGGAAACATATATATTGGTATTTCTTTTAATTCAAATGAATCAAGAATGCCATTTGATTAACAAAAACTGTTGAAGATAATTCATATTTTATTTATTTAGATAATTCCGATTTCTGTTTTTTTCTTATCCTTTGTAATTCTTTATTTATCTTTTGTATTTTATCCAATGGGTTTTTCTCCTATATAAGAGAACCCTTGGACCTTTCATAAATTCATCTCGATTTATCCCTTAACATGGTATCAGAGCCACGTTACCCCCTTCCCTAATCCCTACCTCTCGTGAACCCTCTCGTGATCTCGTGACATCGCACGACTCTTCCGCCAGCGCCGCCCTCCCGCGGCCCGCGCGGGTCCCTGCGCACGGTGCTGCGCCGACCTGGGCTCTTCTCCGCCTGCACGCTACAGGTCCCTGCGACTCCAGCGGCTACGCAAAACCATCCCACATCTCCGTCGACACAGGCGCCCGCGCCCTCATCCACCGACAGCCACCAGCGCATGGCGCAGCCGCCGCGGTTCCCGACCACCCGGCGCGTCCCCTCTGCGCGGACCCTTCCTCGCGTGCCATTCCTCCCTTCCGCTGCGAGTCGACCTGAAGCAGCCGTGGGCCTCCTCTGAGGAAGAAGAGAAAGCGCCGCCGACGCCTTCGTTTCATCTCCGCGCGCCACGGCCTGTGCGCCTCACGCACCCTGTGCGTCCAGAATCTCAAATCCCCGCTGGTAGGCCCCAACTTCCAGAATCTCAGATCCCTCCAGTGCGCTTGTAGGCCCCAACTTCCAGATCGCGTTCGGGCTGTGCGCAAGGCACCAATCTGTGCGCCTAAGCGTGCCCTAGAGCATCAGGTCCCGGATCCTTATCTGCTGAGCCGTCCAGAATGATGGTATGAATACACACGAACAATCCTTCTTATGATTTGATAGACTCGAGTATATCGGTCTACCCCAGTTGAAGTCTGTTATTTGGCTACTTTATCATCATGTCTGACACCAAGGGTGACATTTTCTCGACCGGAGCCTTTAAAGGTCCGACTCCCATCGTTAAGATGGATGGGACCAATTATGAGTTATGGTCCATGCAGTTTCTCACCCTCATGCAGTGCAATAATAAGGAGCACATCTTAACAGATCCAGAGCCAACAGATAAGACTGGGGCTAATTCTTCCTGGAAGCAAGATGATGCGTACGCACGAGTATGGCTTTGTGGGACACTTACTACGGAAATAGAAAATGATATCCTGAATCAGCCCACTGCCAAGGCAATGTGGGATACTTTGGCATCCACTTATGCACAAGCAAAGAATGAAACCAAAATCCTTCAACTGCAGTTTGATATTTACAACTCCAAGCAGAATGGTCGCCCTCTGCATGTCTACTATTCTTCATTGCGTGGCATGTTTGAAAAACTTCATAGCTACATGCCTATTACGACGTCTGCTGAACAACAGAAGACATATAGAAACTCCACGATGGTTGGAGTTTTCATGGCCGGACTTGACGCAGAATATGAGGCTGCGCGTGCCCATCTCCTTACTGGAGCAACCATTCCTCCTATAGAGGAGGCCTATAGTCGTCTCAGCCGACTCAACATCCCCTCGACGACTACGCTTTCGCATTCCTCGGCGATGGCAATCTCTCGTGGTCGAGGTAGGGCGATCCAGTTCAGAGGACGCGCATCTCGAGGAAGAGGCGGTGGACGCCAACGTGGTCCTTGCACCTATTGCCGCAAGCCTGGACATGGAGAGGATACATGCTATCAGAAGCATGGCTATCCCGTTTCTGGTCAAGCAGCAGAGCAGATTGTGTCTCCCCAGACTGATTCTCGTCTGGACGATATTGTCTCTCGCATTCGAGAGATCGTGACTCCTAGTACTGACACCACCACAGATGCTGCTACAACAGCCAGAGCCTCTTCGAGCTCCTCAGGTATAACCTATGCCTTCACTGGTAGTATGAATGCAGATATGACAGAATGGATTGTGGACTCTGGTGCATCTCATCACTTATGTGGAAACAAAACGCAACTAAAGTCTTACAGGGCTATACCACCTGGCAGATGGGTCGCCATTGCTAATGGTGATCACTTACTCGTTACAGGACAGGGAGAGGTGCAATTGACACCATCCATACGTTTGAAGAATGTTTTATATGCTCCTGCCTTTCAGATGAATTTACTGTCTATTAGTCAGATTACTAAAGATCTGCATTGTCGTGCCATCTTTGATCCTTTATCTCTTGTGTTTCAGGACATACTCACGGGCAGGATGATTGGAAGTGGCCATGAGCAGCGGGGACTTTACAAACTGGACCAACCTTCTCATGCTAATGTTTCTGTTATACCTACTGGACCGGTTTCTCCTTATTTGTGGCACCTTAGGTTTGGACATCTTCCTCTGCAAAAGTTATGTCATGTTCTCCCTCAGATTTCTACGAGATCCTCTTTTCAGTGTGAAGCATGTCAACTTGGGAAGCATCACCGTTCATCTTTTCCATCACGTCAGAGTCGAAGCAGTTCTCATCTATTTGAGCTTCTTCATTTAGACATTTGGGGTCCTAGTCGTGTCCCTGATCTCCAAGGACACCGTTTTTATCTTGTAGCAGTCGATGATTTTTCTAGACTTTCCTGGGTTTTCTTATTGAAAAATAAGTCTGAGGCTGGATCCACAATCAAGTATTTTATTAATGAAATAAAGAATATTTTTTCTGCCAATATCAAGTATATTCGTTCGGACAATGCTTTGGAATTCGGCACCTTACATCTTTCTGAGTTCCTTAGATCCCATGGCATTGTTCACCAGACCTCATGTGTCTATACTTCTCAGCAGAATGGTGTTGCCGAGCGCAAACACCGTCACTTACTTGATGTAACCAGGACATTGTTGATACAGAGTCGTGCTCCTCATTCTTACTGGGGTGATGCTGTCCTTACTGCATGTTATCTGGTAAACCGTATGCCCTCGTCTGTGTTAGGAGAAAAGATTCCTTACTCGATTGCGTTTCCCGAGAAGGATCTCTTCTCTCTTACACCTCGTGTATTTGGAGATGGGCAGACCCGGCCCAAGCCCGACCCAAAGGAATTGGGCTGGACTTGGGCTTGGGCCAAACAAAAAAAATTTTACGGGCCTAAGTCCGGCCCAAGACTTGAATTTTTTAAACGGGCTTGGGCATGGGCCCTTTAAAGCCCGGCCTAACCCGGCCCATGCTCATCCCTAATTGTAGCATTTTCCCAAAAGATCTTTTTCACCCATAAACCTGTATACTTTCAATATATAGTACATAATCCTTTATTATCATGAATTATACTCGAAACCCTGAATAATAACTCTGTCTTACACACATGCCCCTCCGTTAAGTTTATCTATTAACCTTAGCTAATCTAATCTAAATTCAATGGTAGTTATTTATTCTTCTTTTTAAATTTTATTTTAAAAATCCCAAGTCCACTTCCTTCTTCCTCCTCCGCTGCCCCCTCCTCTGCCTCCCCTCCTCCGCTTTGACGAGGAAGACATCACCGAACGGTTTCCTACTTCTCTCTCCATCAGGCGGCGTGGGAGCCATTGGAGCGACACCCAACACATCGCCACCGTTCTTCCCCTGCGGAACATCCTCAAATCCATTCCATCAGCAGCAGATAGGATCTTCGACGTTTGATCAGAACGTCAAAGGGACTCTAATGTGAGCCCCATCTTTAATAGGTGAACCACCATAGGTCCTCCACCTTAGCGCTCCATCTAGAACCTTTTCGCAAGCAGAGCAATGATGTTGAAGTCGAGGGTCCTTCACGCGCGGCCACCACCAACTCTCGATCATCATGCGACTTCACGTGTCCACCGTATATCTCCTATTAGATCCGCATTAGCAGAGCAAGGGCCAACCAGTTGTCCAGTTCAAGGGTGGTTGAATGTGATTTGTTGAATCACAAAGGGGAGGAAGGATGGGAGATGGCGTATATGGAAGGCGTGGCACCACCTGTTGCAATTTTGATTGATCTGTTGCAATTTTCATTGAGTTCAAGGGGGTAAAGTAGTCAGAATTTGATAGATTCCGCCGAACAACGAATAAAATTGATGGAAGTTAACACATGATTATACCATGCAATTGGTTAACAATTATTCGAGGTCATGAGTGTAATTCACGAATTTGACAGATTGGGCTTTTTTATTCAAAATCAACACGAGACAACACAAGTATTACATCTTGTCTTAGACACTCGTAGAAGGATAGCCAACACAAGTTTGCATCAAATGTTATCGAGAAGGAGGCAGATGGCTGTGGCTTGCGGCTGCTCCTTAGGGTTTTTGCCCGAGTTGCAGCAGCAACCAAGATCAATGGTGGAGTACTCCGGCGGCACCAAGGAGTGAGGGCAAGTTCCAGCAGCGGTAACGAGCTCTGATACCAGTTTCGGAATGTCGTCGAGGTACGTCGTTTCACCTTGCTTCGAGAGAATGAGAGAGAGATGGAGAGGAAGGATGGGGGCTCCCTATGGCGAGAGTTGTTCTCGGATGATCTTCCTCTCCTTATGGAGGTAGTCATATATAGGGGCGTGAATGTCCCCTCGCCAAGTCCGCCCCCTCCCCCACGCCCGGCGGTTACGGCCTCCGTGAGACCCGGCCCTCGCGTAACCGTCGGCGACGGTTTTGACCACTCGGTCATTCCGCGCGAGAATCGTTCTAACAAGTATTACATCTTGTCTTAGACACTCGTAGAAGGAGAGCCAACACAAGTTTGCATCAATGTTATCGAGAAATGTCGGTGATTCTATTGAAAGAGAACTTTTGACTGAAGAAATCAGTGATGAAACCAAGGTTAACGATGTATTTCTGCTTATGATGAAGGATCAATTTGCGTATTACGTTGTCCAGAAGATTCTTGAATGGAATCACAGCCATCAGGAGATATCGCTGAATCGCATCAAAGTTCGTCTGCCAGCATCGAAGAGATGCACTGATGGCGAGCACATTGCTGCTCGTGTAGAACAGTTATGTGGTAAAGAGACTCGTACAGCTTCCGAATAAATTGAAGAACCGCGGGATATTAAGAATTTGCATGTACGTCACAAAATCAAATACTCTTCCAAAGAGATGGTAAGAAGATTATTTATAGGGGTTTCAGAAGTGAATTGGGTCCTAGGTTGTAGGAGGTTTTGAATGTGGTGTTTGGTACTGTAAAGTTGTTAGCAAACAGGCTGTTATATGATTTAATGATGTGTTTATATATTCTTTGGAAACTCATCGGAACCTGTTTTATATATTTAATGGTGTGTTTATGTTTTGGTGCAAAAAAAAGTTTGAATGAAGCTAAAACATTATTTATTTCTATAAATTTTATATAACGTATTAAAAAATATATTTTGAATTTGACCTATAGACAGACCTGGCCTGATCCAGACATGGGCCAGGCATGGACCATGAAGTATGGCCCATGGGCCGGGCCCTAGACAGGCGGATTTAGAACCTTGGTCTGGTAGGCCCTTAACCAGATCTAATTGGAAGTCGGTACTGGTTTGCTGTAACATTTAGCAGGGAACAAGAATAAATTAAATAAAAAAGCCCAGTCTCAAGTAATCTCCATAGAAGACCAATAATGGATATCCCACTACAGGCAAGCTTACATAGAATCATAGCATACAGAATCCTACTAAAAGAATTCTTTGCTTTAAACTTTAGCACTGATTGCAACTATGACGTCCTGGAATTGGAAAGTTAATTTTATTTGTCTATAAAAGAATAGCTAGGTTCTTGTACTTTCAGGAGAATGGATGCATTCTTAATGGCTTCTAGACTTCTGCATTTGCCGAATAAATAAAATATAAATAAATAAATTATAGTAAAGACAATCAAAATCAAATATGCGCTGACAAATTTTCGGAAAACCTGTCTAAAATGTTCGATCCAAACCATTGTTACTTGGAGTTACCCCCTCAAAGCTGTTTACAAGAACTGTTACAAGATGTGGACAAATATCCGACAGTCGAAAAATACGAAAATTACTCTACCAAGTTAACCTTAAATAACGTAATGGTGGTCCCGACATCATCCTGTTTGATACGCTATTTTTTAAGGGAACAAAAAGGGTTTGTCTTCATATCAGCTGCACTCCTCACTTCTGAACAGATTTGGATCACAAGTAATCTCGAAGCAGCTTCTATTATTGAACAAACATGTCAGGAGCTGCAGTTTAATTCTTCATTTGTAATGCTCACCCATTAAAGCTGCCAGCTTATCCATGAACTTGCATTTTTTATCGAATCCCCACCCTGGGTTACTCTGCAGAATATGAGCAAGAGTTAATAACCATAATGCTGATTAGAAGTTTCAATGTGCAAGCAAAGTAATTCTTACAAAAGATGACAAACATTTAGAATCAAAAGAAAATTTGGCCAAAAACTTTTTAAAAAGCTTGCAAAGTTTCCCTAATCGGAAGAGGGTGTGAGAGACAATCATCTAATAATGGATTTAAAGTTATGATTGAAAATGGGTTTGGGAATGGAGGCAGGACTTACTACGCTTGCCCTCCACTCACTCTTCTTCCAGCCCAGCTTTGAACCAAGTTCCCATTCTCAAGAAACCAAAGCATGCACTCTGCAATTTTTATTGACAATGGCTAGTGAATCAGTCTCATAAGCAAAAGGGAAGGAGTGAGGCCTTCAGCACTCCTGACTCCTTATAAGGACTTTTAGAGCAGTCAGTCGAAGGATGAATTGTGGACTTAGATCTAGTTGTAGATGAAAAAGCTTAGTTGGCATGTGGAATAGAGATCAAATAGAAGCCTGAAAATGAGATGGTTACTGTGGAAAGGCGTGAAAATAAGATGATATTCTATCATAAGCCCTAGAGCTCCCTTATATAGGAGAAAAGCTCTGATGAAAATTACATAAAGTAGATAGAAGAAATAAGACTCTACAAAATAAGATAAGGAAATATAAATATCTCAACACCCCCTCTCAAGCTGGAGCATATATGCCTATCATGCTCATCTTGGAACAACAATGGTGAAAAGGATCTTTTGCAAGAGCTTTGGTAAACATATCTGCAATCTGGTTATCTGAAGCAACATGAGAGGTGGAAATAAGACCATTCTGGATTAGATCACGTGTAATGGCAATCTACTTCAATGTGCCTTGTCCTTTCATGGAAGGCTGGATTATTAATTATGAATAAAGAAGTTTGGTTATCACATTTGAGATGCATAGGAAGAGGCACCTCAATAGTTAGGCCAGTCATGACAGACTTGACCCCACATCATTTCCATGCTCCTTGGGCCATGGCCCTATACTCTGATTCGACGCTAGATCTAGTCACAACTGTATGTTTCTTACTCTTACATGAAACTAACGAGCTACCAACAAACATTGTGAAGCAGAGGTGGACTTCCTGTCCTTGGGGCACCCATCATAGTCTGCATCCACACATCCAGTGACTGTGAGAGACGTCTCTGAACAGAAGTCCTACACCTGGAGAAGACTTCAGATACCTCAAGATCATATTAACTGCATCCATATGAACCTGTCCGGGTAGCTCCATAAACGAGCTGACTCTGCTAACATCAAATGGTATATCAAGCATGGTGATAGTGACATACAAGAGCTTCCCTACTAGTTCTATGTATTGTATCTTATCCACCTCCTCAGAGTCATCATCATAGAGGCCTAGCATTAGGATCCATTGGAGTAATAGCATGTCTACATCATGTCATGCCCGTCTCAGATAGGAGATCAGTGACATACTTCCTTTGCGTCCATGTTGATTTCTTGTACATTCTAGGCCATGAAAGTAACGCAGCTTGCCAAGGTTCTTGGTCACAAACTGTTGTCCAAGGAAATCCTTACCTGCCTGAATACCCTTTTCATCACTGCATGTAACAATAATGTCATCAACATAGACTAGAATAGCAACGACACCTCTCTGGGTTCTCCTAAGAAAAAGAGAATGATCTGCAGTAGATTTGACAAACCTCTGTTGTCTAATCAACTCTGAGAGCTTCTGAAACCAAGCCCTCGGACTCTGCTTAAGACCATAGATGGCTTTGTGAAGTCTGCACACCATACATGACTCCCACTCAACAGCAAACCCTGGTGGTTGTTGCATGTAAACTTCCTCCTGCAAGTCCCCATACAAAAATGTATTCTTGACATCTGATTGTAAAAGCGGTCAGTCACGTACCACAACAACAATAAGAATTCAAGCGTAGAGTGACGAGCAACATGAGAAAATGTATCCTAATAATCCACCCCATAGATTTGGTGAACCCACGAGCGACCAGACTGGCCTTATACATGTCCACAATACCATCCGTGTGGTGTTTAACTGTAAACACCTATTTGCTGCCAACAACGGATGCACCAGGAGGAGCCTCTACAACACTCCACGTACTGTGAGACTGTAACACTGTCATCTCCTCCTTCATAGCAAGACGCCACTGACTGCTTTGCAATGCCTCCTGATAGGATCGTGGTATCTCCACTGCTGATAGACCCTCAACAAACCTCTGAAAATCCTCTAAGAGTCGTGTCAGTGAAACATGAAAAGCAAGATGATACATAGTGCATGCACACCTCTTCTTCCTTAAGGCAATAGGCACATCGAGGTCCACAACTCCCTCAGTAGCCGAGACTAGATCATCTAATACATCCTGTACCTCAAGCAGCACACGCAAAATCACCAGTGCCATTAGTGGAACTCAAAATGTTCAGAACATACCTGGAGCATGTTGGATGATGGAGCAAGCACATGAGCATGAGGTTGGTGCTGGTAACCTGTGGAAAGAAAGTAGGTGTGGCAGGTGATGGTGGTGGCGGTGGAGGCGGTAGAGGAGGTGGTGGTGGAGGTGGTGGAGGAGGTGGAGACGAAATCAGAGGTAGAGGCATGTATACCTCTTCTCCATTCTTCGAAGGAATGAGCTTGTCACCTGCAGGGGAGAAATACATAAAGACTCAAAGAAGGTGACATTAACACTAGCATAATACCTTCGTCGAATATGGTCAAAGCAACAATATACCTTTTGAGTCCTAGAATACCCAACAAAAATACGCTTGACAGCTCTAGGAGAGAGCTTATCAAGACATGGAGACATCTGATGAACAAAAGCAACTGACCCAAAAACACGAGGCGTAAGAGAGAAAAGATCCGTCTTGGGAAACACAATCGAGAACGGGATTTTCTCCCCCATAACCGATGAGGGCATGCAATTCATCATGTAGCAAGCAGCGAGAACCACATCTCCCCAGTACGAATAAGGAGTACGATTCTGGATCAAGAGAGTCCCGGTGACATCCAAAAGGTGGCGATGTTTTCGTTCGGCAACCCCATTCCGTTGAGACGTATAAACACAAGATGTCTGATGCACAATACCATAGGTTCTAAGAAATTGAGAGAGTTGAGTACTGCAAACTTCTAATGCATTATCTGAATGAATATACTTTAACATTTGCAGAGAAAACATTCCTTATTTCATTAATAAAAGTCTGAATAACATGACCAACATCAGACTTGTTCTTAGTAAAGACCAATGACAATCTTGAAAACTCATCGACGACGACAAGATAGAACCTATACCCCTGATGGTTTGGGACACGACTTGGACCCCAAATATCAAAATGAATACTCAAAAAGACTATGACTACTTCGACCCTGATGACTTTGGAATGTAGATCGATGATGCTTCCCAAGTTGGTAGGCCTCATACTGAAAAGTAAAGCGAGGAGAAATCTGTGGAAGAACGTGATACATCTTTTGCAGAGGAAGATGATCAAATCAAAGATTCCACACATAGGGAGAAATGGATCCAGTGCGAAGAGAAGAAGAGCCAACATATGGGGATTGTACCAGTCTATAGAGACCTTGCTCGTAGCCAGATCTAATCACTCTGCCCGTAAGAATGTCCTGAAACACAAGAGCAGAAGGATCAAATATGTCACGGCAATGTAAATCCTTGGTGTTTGACTAATTGACAGTAAATTCATGGAAAATTTAAGAGCGTAAAGAACATTCTGAAGTTGCATTGCGGGAGTTAACTGCACCTCCCCCTGACTAGTATGGGAGAATGTGTTCCATCTGCTATTACCACCGATCTCCCTGACTGAGTCGGATTATAAGTACTAAACTATCCTCTGTCACCACAAAGATGATGGGATGCTCCTGAATCCATAATCCATTCTGACAAATCTGCCATGTAACAGCTAGTAAGACTATAGCTATACCTGATGTGGACGCTGATGCTGAAGCAGCTACCTCTGAGGATCCTGAAGGAGAACTAGTTGATCCAAGAGCAGGCATAATCTGTCTGAGTTATGCTACAAGTTCATCGAAACTCTGATCAGATGCATGTGATGGACTACCAACCTACTAAGTCTGCTCTGCAACGCGTGCTAAAGCTAGAAATCCATGCTTAAAGTAGCATGTTTCCTCAGAGTGACCTGACCTATAGCAGTAGGTGCACGGCTGACGGGGCCGACTACACCCTCCCCTGCCACGGTTACCACGACCACAGTACTGCGTTGGGCTCCCCCTACCATGAGGTTGGGGAATGGTCTCCGTTTCCGATTTTGGCAGGATGACTAGACGGGGGAGGGGGCGCTGGCCCACTGCCTTCCTACGCTGATGGCTTTGGCAGTTAACAGGGGGCGCGGGTGGCAGAGCTGGTCGACTCTGGGTCGTGGGCTCTGAGGTTCCTTGTGTTTCTCTCGGATCAGCGGATGGAGGAGCTTTTGCGTATGCTATCTGAGATTCCCTCTGTTGGGGAGATGTCTGGCGAGCCAGATCATTTTGATTGGGCAGATGGAAAGTTCTCGGTAAAGATTGCCTATCGGAAGCTGTGGTGTGGTGCAGTGGAGCGCGATGAAGACCTATGTGTGGACATGAAGGTGATTTGGGCGGCTAAGATTCCTACTCGGGTTAATGTGTTCCTTTGGTGTCTAAGGAGAGACCGTCTATATGACAAAGTAAGAAGGGGGAGACTGCTGGGTGTGACGGATTTGAAGTGTGACAGATGTGAGGAGGACGTGGAGGATGCGGACCACATTTTCTTCGGTTGCAGATCTTCGGCACTTGTATGGGAATCTTTGGGGCTGACTTGGGTCCAGGCATCCGGCTTGAAACATTTTTGGAGATCTATTCGATCGGTGGGGCTTGGGTCTTCTGGTGATGTCTCTAGGCCCTTTGCCGCTTTTTGAGCTATTTGGCTTGGCAAGAACGATTGCACTTTCAAGGGGCAGCGATTCTACTATAAAAATGTACTAGCGCACTGTAATGCTTTGTACAATTTCTGGATATCCAACTGATGTACTCCTTCGTTAATTAATGAATACTTTGGTATGGTGACTTCCACCTTGGGAGGGCTCCCCCTTTTTCTATTAAAAAAATGAGATGCAGCCATAGCTGAAGAAGTCTGAGACTGTTGAGTACCACCATAAGACATAGAGAGCCTGCTTAAACTGCGATATGCCTCCCCTCCATTGGAGGTATGTGGCAACTGTGATAATCTTTGCCCGAGCAGCGTCATATTCAAGATCAAGAGCTGCTAGGAAAACTCCGATTGTCACTGAATCTCTGTATGCCTTGAGCTGCTCTAGTGTGGCAGTCAAGGGGATAAAACCATGCACCATCTCAAATATACCCCTCAGAGAGGTGTAAAGGGTATGAAGAGGACGACCATTCTGCTTCGACATGAAAATATCATGTTGAAGTTATAGTATATTCCACTCGATTTCCGTCGAGGAATATGTAGCGGCGAGAATGTCCTACATAGCCTTTGCAGTAGACTGACTCAGAATATCGTTGGCTATCTCCATTGACAAAGTGCCAGATAACCACACATGCGCATAAGCGTCGTCTGCCTCCCATGAGGCATTAACCCCAGTCTTGTCGCTTGGCTCCTCCTACGTGAGGTTATGCTTCTTGCCACTACATTGCATTAGGCTCATGAACTTCATAGCCCATAGCTGATAGCTCATAATTTGTTCCATCCATCTTGACGATGGATGATGGGCCTTTGAAGGCACCCAGGGATGAAACATCTACTTTGTTGTCTGACATGACGACAACAATATCCAAGATTGGGTCTGCAAACAGAAATACTTGCGCCTACACTGACATATGAGAAGATGGTTGTGGGTGTAGACTCATACCACAACCTCTTCCATCCGTAGGAGGCCTCTTTGGGGTAACTAAGGTCTCTTTAAATGATCGAATTACACCCTATAAATCCAAGACCCGACCTAACAAGAGATGGAGCACACAGAAGACACCAAGTACTGTGGGAGGATGGGCGATGGCCTTAGGGATCCACCACACATCGCAGGTGGCAGTGGCCTGGACCGTTGTTGCCGATCCGAAGGTGGCGACGTTGGCTACGGCCGACGATGGCGGTTGCAACAGCTGCCGCGGTTGTGAGGGAGGGCCGACGATGGTTGGTTGCTCAGGAACGGAGGACGGCAACGGCCGAATGCGCAGGGTGTGCAAGGGTTTTGGTGGGGTGGGTTATCTAGAGTACAAGGTCCGATCTAGGACCGTCGCTCTAATACCATGTGGAAAGACGTGAAAATAAGATGATATTCCATCGTAGCCCTATAGCTCTCTTATATAGGAGAAAAGCTCCGAGGAAAAAATACATAAAGTAGATAGAAGAAATAAAAAACTGTAAAATAAGATAAGGAGATATAAGCATCTCAACAGTTACAAGGGTTATCACTGTTTAAACAATACTTATCCCTACCTCACCCCTTAAATCAACCGAACAAGAGTGAGAGATAAATCTTACTTATCCCTTTGCCCATCATTCATTATCCAAACGAAGGGATAATGAGGTGTAGCCAGTTTCCTCCATAGATGGGTGTACGTCCTTAAAGTGTGATGCTCCCAACTTCACACAATTATGGATAGTCCTTTGATGCCCACAAATTACAATCTATCTTAAAGATGTTGGCAGGTTCTAAGTATAAAAATACAAGAACTCGTTCTTTTTGAGATTGATGGAATGGTACCCTATTCTTTTATGTCTTAGTCTTCCTATCCACCTTCCAGGGAGTAGTGTCAGTTCTTTACAGAGAAATAGACTCATCGGAGGTTGATAGAGGAGGATGTTAATGCAACCATATCTTTTTTTAGTGAAAAAAAAGGAGGAAACACACTAAGGCGCATGCCCCAAATATATTAAATCAAAATAACAACAAAACCAAAGCTTTTTCCCACAATTAACTAGAGTCGACTACATGGATTTTCTGCCTCCATTCAGATCTATTTTGGGCATTCTCGGGAAGCAAAATATTTACATAAGACAATACTCGAGGAGAGTCCTGGCATGAAAGATTATATTATCAGGATCATGAGATCAAATTTCGATGAAATTCGGCCGAATTTCAGTCGAGTTTCGGTTTCGACGGGTGACCGAAATTCGGCCGAATTTCAGTCGAGTTTCGGTTTCGACGGGTGACCGAAATTCGGCCGAAATGGCCAATATCGACCGAAATTTGGGGGCTCCAATTTAAAAACTGACCAAAATGATCTGTCGAAATTTCGTTTCGGTTACCCACCGAAATGGTGACTGAAATCAAAATTTAAGGCCTTGATCATGATTATTAGCTATCCCCATCAAAATGACCTCATTTTTTGCAAGCCATACGGCCCAAAACATCGCAAATGGAAAAAAGAGGTCGGTTTTGTCACAACGATCCTTAGCAGGATGCAAAGATTACCAAAAAATTTATAGGCTATCAAAATCATCCAGGAGATTCCAAGATCACCTCAATCATAGAAGTCCTATCATAGTGGAAGAATAAGTGATCGATAGTTTCGGTCGCAAAGCGGTCATGTATCAATGGTGTGAACAAGGATCCCTAGTCAGGATACGCCTCCTCCGTAGTAACCATAAGAAAAGCAGATTATGTTTGGCAACTTCAATTCCCAGATGAGTTTGCAATCTCGAATTAACGAGTCAGTAGAAGGGGTTTGTGGCTTGTTGATTGACCTGTAAGCACGCCTAAAAAAACTCCCACCATCCACCTCCAATGGTTTCTGCCATCTATCGGACCGTGAAGTTGGTTTAGGGTGTGTTGCAAGTAAAGGAAGTCCTTTAGAGCTGATCTGAAAACTCTAAGGTGAAAGAGGGCATCTAGCACCATCTGCCAAGCAATCTGCAACCTGGGCTACCCGAGCAGTGGTTAGAGTATAAATGCACAAAAAACATGAAGCAAGAGTGCCGCCACCCGTCCAATTATCGGTCCAAAAAGCAAATAAAGATCCATCTCCCAATGCATGCTAAAAGAGCTCCTGAAACTGTGGAATCGCAAAACGAATGCCTATCCAAAAGGTCGAAGAGTAGGCGGGCAACTGATTTGTCAATCTCCCCTGCATGCACACTGATGACATAGATCCTACGAATAAGCATGTAACAAAGATCATCGCCATTTTCCCAAATCCTGGCAACCCATTTAAGAAGAAGAAGGGCCTTGTTCAAGGATTCTAGCCGGAAGATTCCCAGACCTCCAGATGCTATTGGGAGAGTAACAATATCCCAATCAGCCAGGTGAATTCCCTTCCCTCCTGCCCCGAAGTAAATCATAAGAACCTACGCCGCATCATCTCTATGTGACGATGGATACCCACTGGAAAGAGTCGTGACGACATTAGAAAACTGAGATTGTCACGAGAACTGCCTTCAATAAAACAAGTCGACCACCCCGCAACAGGGAGGACCCCTTCCGCCCGACAAGTTTTCTTTCCATTTTTTCAAAATGGGTAGCCAATCAACAGTTCTGATTTTGCCACAGGTCAGAGTAAGACCAAGGTATATGATTGGCATTATCCCAAGCTTTATGCCAATTCCTCACCATAATTAAGTGCATCTGCTTTAGAAAGGCCAAACAGGATGGTAGTTGATTTACTATGATTAATAATAAGCCTAGAAAGATTACCAAGATCTCCAGTGTCGCGACCATGCCCCTTGCATACTCCCTACATCCTTCAATGAAGAAAATGGTGGCATCTGCATACTTAAGAAGGGACACAGAGATATCCCTAAGAGAAAAACCCTGAGGTAAAATCTCGTTGAGTCATTTGATGCACCATACATGCCAAAACATCTACAACAATCACAAAAAGCAAGGAAGCAAGGAGGTAGCCTTGTCGTACACCTTGTTGCAGCTGGAAGAAACCTCCCTCATAATGTATGTCAACCAGCACCAAGTAAGTTGCAAAAGTGACACATCTCTTTATCCAAGTAATCTGGAGATCTGGGAAGCCCCATCGTGTCAATGGATACCAAATGAAGCACCAATCTGTAGCATAGGCTTTGGAAAATCCACCTTCCACAATCGAACTTTCACATATTGTCTTTTCCAATCTGCAATAGTCTCAGTGGCTAGTACCAAGCCTGTCACCAATCTGCCTGCCAGTAATGAAAGCATACTAGAGCAGGGAGATTATGTGGTCTAAAACCACATTGAGTCTGATGGTTGGGACTTTCCCAACCACAAAGTAGATGGCATTGGAGAGGGCAATCGACTGCAAGTCCTCCACCCTTTTTGACAATTCCTTCTTAGGAAGGAGGCAAATTAGAGCTTTGTTGACCCTGTTAAACCTTGCATTTCTAATCGCAAATCCATCCACGACCTTCACCACTTCTCTCCCCACTAGTGTCCAAAACACCTTGAAAAAGAAGTTGGGAAATCCATGTGAACCAGGAGCCTTGTCCGAGTTTAGATTCCAAACAGTTGTTTTGAACTCCTACATTGTAAAGCTTTGGATTAAATGACTCGTGTGCTGCTCAGAGACCTACCTCGCCCCCAGACTTGACCACCTCCAAGATTTGTCTTCCACACACCTAGAGAAGCTTCTAGCCTTCTAAAATGATCTACTAAAGCCCGTCCCATTTCTCTGTCACCTTCAACATGCCTACCATTCACGATCATTGATTGGATCCAATTTATAAGACGTCTACCACTAGCAATCCTGTGAAAGTAACTAATTTTTGCATTGCCCTCTTTAAGCCACATGTGTCTAGATCCTTGTTTCCATTCATTCACACGCTTTTTGTCCTCCTATTGAATGGTCTTTTGTGTTGCCACCCAATTTTCAAGCTCCTCCACCGTAAAATCTCTAACATCTTCAATCGCATCCAACCTAAAATTGACACATCAATATTCATGGGCAATTAATGCAGTCATATAATGCGGTTGCCCTTTTCCTCGACAGTGACAATGTCACACATTGTGTTGAGGGGCTCAAATGTAGGGTGGTATGGATGGTCTCACTAACACATACTAGTGCTGGCAAGCATACTAAAGAAGGCAGTATCAATGGTGGTTCTGGCAAGCATACTAAAGAAGGTGGTAGCGGTGGTGTTCTCGCCAAGGTTCAGGAAAGCGGTATGCATATGCGTTCGGACTGGTCACCGAATACTGATTAAGCGGTATGCGGGGGCATATGTGGGGTATATGTATATGCGGTTCTAAGCGGTTTTCTATTTTTTTATTTAAAAATAAAAAAAATATCTGTGAATAACATTACCACTGAAGTTATGTATCTAAGTGGAGTTAAAGAAGATCTAAGAAAAACGGTTCATGTTAGATGGGTGTGCATATATACTTTTAATTGCCTCATATTTAATCACAAAAAAACATTTACCCTAAAAACTTCACATTATATGATTCGTAATAACAAAAATTCAATACACATACATGCACTACATGAGCAAAACCTCAATCGACATATATCAATAACATTCGACGATACATTGCATATACTCGTGAAAATAATACATGAGAAAAACATAAAACATTGCATATACATAATGGTATAATGCATTGCAATTGTATAGAAATGCATGCCATATTCTAACAATTGAACGAAAAGGCAGTGTTACAGAATTAAGGACCTGAGTGAGAAGATTGAAAAGTTGGAGCTGCTGGAGCAGTATGCGGGGCATATGCGGGATATGAGGGGCATATGCGGGGAGAGCGCATAATGCACTGATTCAAGTAATCGGTGCGGTCTGCACGCCGCACGGGCATATGCGGCCGCATATGCGGCCCATGCGGCCGATTTAGTGAACATTGGTTCTCGCCAACACAAATAGTTTTTATACAGGGGAAGTCAATCTTAGGTGGCTTCAGCATGGATTTTGAGGTGGTTATTGCTTGGGAGAGGAGTAATATAGCCTTTATGTGGAAGGTCAATCTCAACAAAGCCTATGGTATGATTAATTGACTCTTATAACAAATAAGAAGGCAGATCCAGGAACATCATTTCGATGCCATCTATCAACTTTTTGTACTTGGTTATTAACTCTAATTCTAATGATATAAAGAAAGGGTTTGGGAGAATTACATAAGTCCAAAAATAAGATGAAGTATAAACCTAACAAATAGCATCACCGATAATATATGTAAAGAGACGTGTTTGGAATAAAAAATAATAAATGATTCCAACCCTGCAGTCATTTATTAATGGATGGGAATGACAGATTATCATAGCTTACCACCTTACTGCAATGGCCATTTTCACTTGCTCTTTTTAAAGCACGTTGCAACTAGCTATAGTTCTAATTAAGATGCTCAAGTATTCAATTGCTGCCATTGATAAAACATTTCAATAAAACACAAACCTGAAGAGATAGAAGTGCACGCTCCGTAAACCTGTTCACAGAGAAAGGTGTGTTCTCAGGAATAGTTTTAGCAACTCTTTGCAATTCCTGCTGCTGCTGCTGCGCAGTAACTCTATCAGGACCACCGTATTTATCAACTATGGCTTTGAGATAAGGTGATTTTTCCATTGTATCTTTCACAACTTCCTGAAAATTAAGGAAAGAAATAATGCTAGAAAGTCTGGAGGAAAAGAATAATAACCGATTTATTCAGAAGGAGCTAATACATCACCTTAAGGCCATTGCCTCTACGAAAAAAATCATAAAGATATCAGAATCAAGTAACAGAAACAAACATATAATTTTTTTCAGATAAAATCTACTACTAGTGCACACATCTTGGCATATCAGCATCTAAATAGATAACTACAGTCCTAATCTGGATGGTTGTTATTGAAGACTGGTCTGTACTCGATGATTGCCAGCTTCTTTCAGTGATATAATCTTTAAGAACCCATCTATGTTAAGAACCAAAGTACAGCTAGTGCAGAAGGAAAGCTATCCAAGATTAGGTTTTACTTCTTTTGCTATTATGTTTACAAAAAGACTATAACCATTCCAATGAAATAAGTTATCAGCATTTGCATAATACATAAGAAAAGTGGACAAGCCACATTTGAATCCGTAAAATAATTAGCAATTGCACATTAACAGATATGAAAATAACACCAATCCAAGAAAGAAATAACGCCAGAATCCTACTCAGAGGTAAAGTTAGGACTAATCTAGTCGTTCTTTAAAGAGAAAATGATAATACATGCCTGCAAGGGTTGGGTTAATTCAAATCAAATGCAAAGCGCTTCTTAGAGAAGATCCAATTCCCACCAACAAATTACACGACTGTTTAATATTCTAGGAAATTAAAAGACATGGTTCTTAGATTGATATATAGGAAAAAGGAGTCAACACCACCATGCTCAACTTGTCAAAAAGGAATCCAAGTCCCCCATGCTCATCTACAACAAATGATCGGGCTTTCCTAACCAATGGACTTTTTGATGCAAAAAAATACATGTTTATTTTGTGCAAGAATCTATAAACTACCTTCCACATAGTCAGAAATCATTTACTTAAAGCAATGAAATTGGACTGTGGCACAGAATGACATGACAGAAAATTCGAAAACAAGACTAAACAATGGAAGAAAATCTACTGCTAACCCATAAAAACCCACCCTCTATGGGTAATTTTACGCCTTGCGGGCTTTAGATAATCTAGATGGAATCCACGGAAACATATATATTGGTATTTCTTTTAATTCAAATGAATCAAGAATGCCATTTGATTAACAAAAACTGTTGAAGATAATTCATATTTTATTTATTTAGATAATTCCGATTTCTGTTTTTTTCTTATCCTTTGTAATTCTTTATTTATCTTTTGTATTTTATCCAATGGGTTTTTCTCCTATATAAGAGAACCCTTGGACCTTTCATAAATTCATCTCGATTTATCCCTTAACATGGTATCAGAGCCACGTTACCCCCTTCCCTAATCCCTACCTCTCGTGAACCCTCTCGTGATCTCGTGACATCGCACGACTCTTCCGCCAGCGCCGCCCTCCCGCGGCCCGCGCGGGTCCCTGCGCACGGTGCTGCGCCGACCTGGGCTCTTCTCCGCCTGCACGCTACAGGTCCCTGCGACTCCAGCGGCTACGCAAAACCATCCCACATCTCCGTCGACACAGGCGCCCGCGCCCTCATCCACCGACAGCCACCAGCGCATGGCGCAGCCGCCGCGGTTCCCGACCACCCGGCGCGTCCCCTCTGCGCGGACCCTTCCTCGCGTGCCATTCCTCCCTTCCGCTGCGAGTCGACCTGAAGCAGCCGTGGGCCTCCTCTGAGGAAGAAGAGAAAGCGCCGCCGACGCCTTCGTTTCATCTCCGCGCGCCACGGCCTGTGCGCCTCACGCACCCTGTGCGTCCAGAATCTCAAATCCCCGCTGGTAGGCCCCAACTTCCAGAATCTCAGATCCCTCCAGTGCGCTTGTAGGCCCCAACTTCCAGATCGCGTTCGGGCTGTGCGCAAGGCACCAATCTGTGCGCCTAAGCGTGCCCTAGAGCATCAGGTCCCGGATCCTTATCTGCTGAGCCGTCCAGAATGATGGTATGAATACACACGAACAATCCTTCTTATGATTTGATAGACTCGAGTATATCGGTCTACCCCAGTTGAAGTCTGTTATTTGGCTACTTTATCATCATGTCTGACACCAAGGGTGACATTTTCTCGACCGGAGCCTTTAAAGGTCCGACTCCCATCGTTAAGATGGATGGGACCAATTATGAGTTATGGTCCATGCAGTTTCTCACCCTCATGCAGTGCAATAATAAGGAGCACATCTTAACAGATCCGAGCCAACAGATAAGACTGGGGCTAATTCTTCCTGGAAGCAAGATGATGCGTACGCACGAGTATGGCTTTGTGGGACACTTACTACGGAAATAGCAAATGATATCCTGAATCAGCCACTGCCAAGGCAATGTGGGATACTTTGGCATCCACTTATGCACAAGCAAAGAATGAAACCAAAATCCTTCAACTGCAGTTTGATATTTACAACTCCAAGCAAAATGGTCGCCCTCTGCATGTCTACTATTCTTCATTGCGTGGCATGTTTGAAAAACTTCATAGCTACATGCCTATTACGACGTCTGCTGAACAACAGAAGACATATAGAAACTCCACGATGGTTGGAGTTTTCATGGCCGGACTTGACGCAGAATATGAGGCTGCGCGTGCCCATCTCCTTACTGGAGCAACCATTCCTCCTATAGAGGAGGCCTATAGTCGTCTCAGCCGACTCAACATCCCCTCGACGACTACGCTTTCGCATTCCTCGGCGATGGCAATCTCTCGTGGTCGAGGTAGGGCGATCCAGTCAGAGGACGCGCATCTCGAGGAAGAGGCGGTGGACGCCACGTGGTCCTTGCACCTATTGCCGCAAGCCTGGACATGGAGAGGATACATGCTATCAGAAGCATGGCTATCCCGTTTCTGGTCAAGCAGCAGAGCAGATTGTGTCTCCCCAGACTGATTCTCGTCTGGACGATATTGTCTCTCGCATTCGAGAGATCGTGACTCCTAGTACTGACACCACCACAGATGCTGCTACAACAGCAGAGCCTCTTCGAGCTCCTCAGGTATAACCTATGCCTTCACTGGTAGTATGAATGCAGATATGACAGAATGGATGTGGACTCTGTGCATCTCATCACTTATGTGGAAACAAAACGCAACTAAAGTCTTACAGGGGCTATACCACCTGGCAGATGGGTCGCCATTGCTAATGGTGATCACTTACCCGTTACAGGACAGGGAGAGGTGCAATTGACACCATCCATACGTTTGAAGAATGTTTTATATGCTCCTGCCTTTCAGATGAATTTACTGTCTATTAGTCAGATTACTAAAGATCTGCATTGTCGTA